>JAUTXW010002744.1:0-277500 GCA_030620095.1 Kuschelorhynchus macadamiae | reverse complement strand
TGTTTAATTTGTATCGTGAATGATATGAATGAACAACGGTCGATTTTTGTGAATTTAAAAAAAGTATTTTACGAGTATATGTTTTTCGATATTTATTAAAAATGGCACATGTGTACAGTAATGAGGAAGGAGTTAGTGGATAAAGTTTTAGGGTACGGAGAAGCAGGGCAAAATTCGCAAGCGGCTTCTCGTTTGTATGCAAACCGATTTCTGAATAGGCACATACCACATCCACAAACATTTACTTCATTTGTTTTACGTGCACGTGCTAGTGGAGATTTGCGCCCCAGACGTGCGGTGGATGGGGTTCGGTTTCGCCCACAACGCGTTTTAAACGCCGAAAAAGAAATTTTGCATATTGTGGAAGAAAATCCAGGAATAAGCACAAGGAGGTTAGCCCAACAGGCACCAGAAGTCTCACATGCGACAGCGTGGCGCATATTACATGAAGCCCAACTGTACCCTTATCACGTCCAGACAGTCCAGGCGTTACTACTTACAGATTACCCCCTCAGAATAAGATTTTGTGAGTGGTTGTTGCAAAAAAATGCTCGAAATGCCCGTTTTACAGCTGATATTTTCGCCACCGATGAATCAATTTTTACTCGTAATGGTATAACCAATCTTCACAATACACACGTTTGGTCCTTTGAAAATCCTCATGCAATAGTCCAGACAAACTTCCAACATCGTTTTTCCTTAAACATGAGGGCAGGTATTGTCGATGAACGTCTAATTGGACCGTTCATATTGCCAGATCGGATGGATGGTCACCAGTATTTGGAATTTCTTCGGAATGATTTGCCGGTCCTTCTTGAAGATGTGCCATTGGCGGTCCGAGCAAGGATGTGGTTTCTGCACGATGGGGCACCTCCGAATTTTCGTTTAGAAGTTCGTAATTTTTTGAATGAGGTACAGCAGATACGCTGGATCGGTAGGGATGGACCAATTGCATGGCCTCCACGGTCTCCCGATCTAAATCCTCTGGACTTCTTTTTATGGGGATACTTGAAAAACGAGGTATACCGTACTCCAGTTCAGAATATTGAAGATCTGCGTGACCGAATCACAGTGGCTGCCGATAATTGGAGACTTCAAGCACAGCAGGAAGGAGGTGTATTTCAGTTAGTGCGCCGAAATTGGATTAGACGCGCCGAAGCTTGCATTGAAGCCAATGGAAACAATTTTGAACAGCTTTTATAAGTAAGTGAACTGGTAAACTGTATTATTTTATTATCTCGAATTCGGTACGACTTTTATTACATTTTTTTTTGAGAAATCAACTTCTTTCGTAACAGTGCATATGTGGTTAAAATTTCGTGGATAAGTTGTGAAACATCCTGTATATTTCATTTTTTAGAACTGTTTGCGACTTCGTAGCAAAAAAATCAGTAAATTTCCTTTACCCGGCCATTTTGATCCATCATATTGAATTCCTACCAATATTTTACCAGTTTCTTTCTACCCATGCAACAAATTGATCTTTGGGCATAATTTAAAATAAATCCAATAAGTAGTTTTCACATTAACACACAGCGCCATCTTGTTAGGTCATGTTGAATTCGAAACAGTTTATGCCATTATCAGATTTAATTTTCTTACAAAATTTAAAAGTCAATTGAATAAGATTTTTATACGCTGATTTTTTTTAATTTGATTTGGCCGCTATTTTGTTTCGCCATATAAAATTCTTACCACATCTTTACAAGTTTATCTCTAACCACATTTAACGCTTGCACAAAATTTAAAAATAACTTCATAAGTAGCTTTTTCATGTTGATTTTATAAATATTTTATTAAGTCGCCATATGGATGAATAACAAAATCATAAAATGTTACCAGTTTATTCCTACGTAAAACTTAGGAAACGAAAACTAGTAATGATTTTTTCGACGTTTCCCTATGTTGCCATCTTGTTCCGGCATATTGGATTTTTTCCAAAATATTACTATCCCCAAATGACCCTTAATTTTGTACTAAATTTGAAACCTGATAAGTGGATTTTAAGCTATGCTGCGAACTGACAAACTATTTGTCTACAACCTATCTATACTATATATAGGGTGTCAATTAAGTACTTGTACAAACTTTAAGGAGTGATTCTTTGACTAATTTTTGGATGAAAAGTTTATATGAACATGGGTCTGAAACGGCTTTGTTTCTGAGATACAGGGCGTCCAAAAAAACAATTTTATTTGGTTGTTTGCTTATATTTTTGTTAAGGAACATGACAATTGGACAGAATTTGGGATTCTGGGTATATTGATGACGAGAAACTCAAATATTAACTTAGTTTTTTCTTCCTATCCAACGGTTAGGGTAATTCTCGTCCATAAATTGACGCGCTACGACACTAAAGTGTGGCGGAGCTCCGTCGTTTATTAACCACATCCTGTTTCTGGTTTCTAAATCAACTTCTTCTAAATGGTTGGGAAGTTCGTGCTCCAAAAACCTTCGATATTCTTCGCCATTAAGCCTTTGCGGAAGAATGCAAGGTCCAAGAAGGTGATCACATTCCTACCCAAATATTGAGAGAAAATAGCACCTGAAAATGATTTTCTCTGCTAGTATTCGGATTATCCTCAGCCCAGAGATAGTTTTTATGAAATTTAATTTATGGAATTTCGAGAAAACGAGGCTTCATCTGTGAAAAGCACATGGCTTAAGAAATCCGGGGTTCGTACTAATCTATTACGCAACCAAACACAAAAGTCTGAGGGGAACATCTCTAGGTAATAAAGTCTGCACACGTTGCATATGATAAGGATAAAGTTATTGGGACCTTAAAGTTTGCCAAACAAGTGTGTGTGTAATATTCAATTCAAGAGGTATTTTCCGTGTACTAGTTTGTGGGTCTTCTTCAATTCTGTTTAACACAGCTTCTTCAATCTCAACTGTTCGAACTGTTTCAGGCCTTCCTGGAACATCGGTTGCCCTTTTAAAGCTGCCAGTTTCACAAAGTCTCGCGTGAATATTAATAAAAGTTTGGACGTGTGGCACCACTCGTTGAGGAAATCGCGCATGATACATTCGTCTTGTAGCTTGAGCATTACCGCGAGCCATTCCATAAGTAAAATCAATGTCTGCCATTTCTCCGTTGGTATATCAGTACATTTTGGAAAAAACAAACGATAAATTATTACTTATAATGCCAGATGATAAAAAACTACTTGTTTTACTCTAAATCAACTGCCATGACTGATTCTGCTACCATGGAAACCTCTCAATTGTTTTCCAAGGCCTGCTATGGATTCACCTAGACTATTTTCTTGTGCACTGCGGCTTCAGAGGAAAGATGCAGCACATTTTTACGATTTTATTATTTTTATCCAATTTTCACTAATTTGGTAATTGTGATATGTTAATGTGATAGAGTAACATGAGCACATGATTTTGAAAAATATTTTTTCCCCTATTTTTCAAAATCTCAGAAATGATTCAATTTAAAAAATTTCAACGCAGATTTAACTTCAAACCCTTTTTTATCCAAAACGGCTGCTTTTAGCGACAAATACTAAGAGTAGTAGTAGTAGTAGTTAGGGGAGGCCTAGAGACTTGACTGGTAGGCCTATAAGGCCCTTTCACTCTACCCCAGCTCCTCCCTCAACCACCACCCGCCACCAGGTGTACATCCTTGAATCTGCCTGTCCTTACTATGTAAGTCTGCATATCCTTCAATGCAAGATCCTTAACTTCGTGCCTATGCAAGACCGTAGTGCCGAAAATATCTCGTCGCAGTCTCGTTCGCGCTTCACATCTGCACATCTCACACTGCAGATAGAATCTTCCTCAATGCCTAACATAAAGAGGTGTCTCCTTAATCGACAGTGCCCCGTTACTATTCCTACGATGGAATTTAGAGCTTTCCTGTCTCGGGCTAGTAACCACTCTGTTCGGCCCTTATCGGGCTTCACAATGAAGTCTTTAGTTTGCCTCCCGACCCCGGACTGGCCCCATTCACGTTGAAGTTCATGTTGTGCCCATTCGTCGAGTGCTGTCCTTATCTGCTGCCTAGTGATGCTTAAAGCTAGTTCTGGTCCTACATACGGGCTGGTGGCGCCGAGTCTAGCAAACTCATCTGTCCTCTCGTTGCCCTCAATCCCACAGTGTCCTGGCACTCAAACCAACCTCACTCTTTTACGTCGCGCCAACTGCTCTAGCCTGTCACCGCATTCCTGAAACAAAACTGATCCCGCCATGGGTGAGTCGAGCGCCTTAAGTGCTGCTTGACTGTCTGAGCAATGACAATCTCTCCCTCTGCCCCCTCTATCTTCCTTCATCGTTATTGCCGTTAGAATGACATATCCCTGAAACACCGTTGAAAACTTCCCCAAAGGGAAGCTGGAGCCGGTTTGTGTAGCCTCAATATAAATTCCAGCACCAGAGGATTGCAACTGTATCATACGTGAACCATCCGTATAGCAAACAATTGCCTCTCTGGAGTACTCCAGCCTGTTTCTCTCCCAGTCCTCTCTTTCAAGGATTGAGATACTATAACCCTTATGCCATCTTAGTCTGCCTAAGGGTCGTGCTACTCTGTAGGTAGATAAAGGGATCTCTCTTTCCACAATGTGGGAGATCCGTGCGTGACCCACAACCTCACCTTTGGTATGCCAAGCTCCTGCGTCTCTCATTCGCAAGTGCGCTGCCATAGCCTCTTTATTAATGAAAGTCGACAATGATGGCAGACCTAGCAAGACATCCGATGCTGCTGACGGTGTCGTCCTCATTGCTCCAGTTATCGCTAGGCTAGCCAGTCTCTGGACTTTTGCAAGACTGGAACGAATGGTTTTCCTCTCCACCGAGGGCCACCATACTATTGAGCCGTATGATATCCTGGGCCTTATGACTGCTTGGTACAGCCAGTGCATGACCCTAGGATTTAGCTTCCAGGTTGTGCCTACCGCTCTACGGAGCTGCCAGAAGGTCGTTATTGACTTCCTTATCTGCCTATCGACATGAATCTTCCAGCTCAGCTTTGCATCTACTGTGACCCCCAGGTATTTAACCTCTTTTGCCAAGGTCAGTTGTTGACCATACAATCTTGAGGGTCGAAAATCTCCTAAACTCCTTCTCCTTGTAAAGAGGATCATCTCAGTCTTCCGCGGATTTCCTCATTACCCCATGCCTCCGATATATTACAAGCCATCTGCATTCTCTCGCAGATGATGCCCAATACTAAGAGTAACTTTTTGATGTAAAATTGAATGGAGAATAGGTCTACCTACTCAAAAATGACATAAAAGGCTTCACAAAAAAGTTATGGTTAATTAAATTCAGGAACAACACTGTATGTGGCGCCCTCTAACATTAAATAAAAAACTAAGTTAATATTTGAGTTCCTCGTCATCAATGTACCCAGAATCCCAAATTTTGTCCAATTGTCAAGTACCTTAACAAAAATATAAGCAAAAAATCAAATAAAATTGTTTTTTGGACGCCCTGTATCTCAGAAACAAAGCTGTTTCAGACCCATGTTCATATGAACTTTTAATCTTAAATCTAGTCAAAGAATCACCCCTTAAAGTTTGTACAAGTACTTAATTGACACCCTGTATGTATACTATCTATACTATAGATCTAAAAACCGACTTAAGGGATAATACACATTTTTTGGCACCTAGGGACGCTAAAATGTGAAGATCTGTAAAGCCTGAGAGGGTGATTTTTTCACGATTACAAACATTTTATTTGGCCGTCATTTTGTTCCGTCATCTTGAATTAGTACCACAATTTTACACAATTTGAAATCAGTCCATTAGGTAATTTTTTGAGGCTGAATTTTTAAATATTTTGTTTCGCCATCTTGGTTTGGTACCAAAATTTTACTAGTTGATTTCTACATAATACTTGTTTTTTGTGCAAAATTTAAGAAAAATTGGAAAATTGGAAAGGACTGTGTGAGGCTTCAACATAATCTGGATATAATAAGCCACTGGTGTCTGGAAAACGGTCTATGGCTCAACGCTGAAAAGTGTAAACTTTTATCCTTTACCACAAAGCAATACCCTACTATTTTTTAATATTCTCTAAATGAAAGTTTATTGTGCCGCGTAGACTGGTTTATAGACCTTGGAGTAACTTTTGAAACAAAGCTTTCTTTTTCTGTTCATATTAACAATATTATATCTGAAGCTTACAAATCATATGGCTTTATTTTGAGATCCACCAGAGACTTTAGAAATACTGATCCAATCAAGTCGCTATATTTTTCCTATGTCCATTCAAAACTAGAGTACTGTTGCACTGTGTAGTCACCGGAATATAATGTACACCTTGACAACCTGGATAAAGTTCAGCGTAAGTTTTTAAAATACTTGAGCTTCAGAAGTGACGGAACTTACCCCTTCTCTGGCTTTCCTCATAATTTATTACTTAGTAGATTTCATGTCTCCTCATTAAAAGATCGACGAGATTACTTTGCCATTCTCACTTTGTTTAATTTACTAAGTAATAATCTTGATTGCCCAAATATACTTTCAAGAATTAAATTCTGTGTTCCTCGAGTAAGCAGTCGCCATCATGCCCTACGTTATCTCCATACTCCGAGAACTAATATTCTTAAGTTTTCTCCTCTATATTTAATGTGCAATGTGCAAAATACTAAAAGAGATATTGATTTATTTAATATTTCTAAGAGAATCCTTTCTCGCATGCTCAAACCTTGAAAAACTTTGTCAGAATAGTCTTATTTAGGTTGTGAATTATTTACTAGATAAGTCTCTTTTTTAATTTTAGTATATTCATATATTTTATTTTTTTTAAATCATCTTTATTTCTTATATAGTTTAGTTTTAGTGTCATGTAATCTGCAATTGCTTTGTAGTTGGGTTGTAAACCTGTAAGGCACGCTATGTAAATAAATAAATAAATAAATAAAATTTGTTTTTTTAGTAATAATTTTTTTTACATTTCACTAGGGCGCCATTTTGTTTTGCCATATCTGATTTTTACCAAAACTCCATCATCTCCATACGACCTTTAAGTCTTGACCAAAATTTGAAGTCAACCGAGTAACTAGTTTTTTTGCTATGCCGCGAACAGACAGACCGACAGAGAGACAGACCGACGGAATTGAGAAAACATCTAAGGATCCCGAAACGTAAAGATCTAAAAAAATTTGGGAAGGCGATTTTTTCACGATTACAATATTTCCCTTTTGCGAGGGAACATAAAGAACTTTAATATCAAAAACTAAAAATATATATCCATCAAAATTTAGGAATTTTGGCTGAAATCCGTGAACTTGTTTTGTATTGTTAAGGTGCTCTCTTATAATGTCAACCTATTTCTGAAGGATCATAAATAAAATTCATCATGGCTTAAAATAAAGCCACATTTTGACTACTGGGCATCATGTTGTGGTCTGTGACAAATTAGTATTCTTCAAAGTATAAGGGACAATCGATAAGAGAGTTTCAGTTGAAACACTTTCTAATATTTTGTGGCCAGAATAGAAAATATAGGTCATTGCAAAGGAATATTATTAGCTAAAGGTATATTTTCTATTCAACGACCTAAAATAAAATTAAATGGCTATCCTCCGAGCTATAATGGATAGTTGATATTTATAGTCAATATACGTCAAAATTAAAAATGTTTTTGAAAAAACTGTACCACAAACAAGATTGAAGTTGTGCTCAAGCCCTCATGGAAAATCGCATCGTGAATTCGTCTTTTTACTATTTCATAGAAAATTGTTAACTACATAGAAAAAAGCATTTAATTTTTTTAAATCTTAAGAGTAAGAAAATTATGTCATTGCGCCAAATACGAAAATTTTCCAGTGCTACAGAACCTTTTTACTTCCCTTCTAAAAGGGAGCAAAATGGTAAAAAATCACCCTCCGAGATTTTTTGAGATGTTTACCTTTCGGGGTTCCTAGATTCCGAAAAACATTTTTCTCAGTTCCGTCGGGCTGTCATGTCGGTCTGTCTGTTCGCGGCACAGCTAAAAAACTAATTACCCGATTGACTTCAATTTTTGAGAAAAAATTAAGGGTAACATGTTGGTAAAAATACAATATGGTGAAACAAACTGGCGTCATAGTGGAATATTTAAAAAAAATACTGCTTAAAAACTACTTATTCAGTTTACCTCAAATTTTGCACAAATATCAAGTATTATGAAAAACATAAAAATTTAGCCTAAAAGAACTATTTAATAAATTCACTTTCAAATTTTGTGTCATAACTAATTGTAGTATAGAAATGAATTAGTAAAATTGTAGTACTAATTCCAGATGGCGGATCAAAATGGCGGCCAAATAAAATACTTGTAATCGTGAAAAAAATCGCCCTCTCAGAATTTACATATCTTCACGTTTTAGTATCCCTAGATGTCAAACAATATGTATTAACAATTCCGTCTGTGGGATTGTCTGTCTGTCAGTTCACGGCATAGCTCAAAAACTACTTACGAGTTTGACATCAAATTTTAGTCAAATATTAAGGTTCATGTGGAAATGACCTGTTAATATTTTGGTAAAGATCAATGTGCCTGAACAAGGTGCAACCTAGTGAAACGTAAAAAAAAATATTACTAAAAACTAATTATCCAATTTACCTCAAATTTTGCACCAGTTTATTCCTATGTTACACTTGAGTAACATTTTGGTATTAATCCAAGGTAGTAAAACAACATTGGCCTAATAAAATATTTAAAAATTCAGCCTTAATTTAAAAAAAATCAAAGTAATAAAAATCTTATTTAACTGACTTTAAATTTTGCAGAAAAATGAAATGTGGTATAAGGATAAACTGGTACGAATTCTACATGACCTAACAATGGGATTGTTTGTCAATATAAACACTACTTATTGACTTTATTTACTGATTCCGATATTCCGTTAGATGGCGCGATTAATATCCGGTGGAATTATAAGAATATGAGGCGCATTCACCACATCGTCCAGAAATTTTATTGAAGAAAAACCTATTGGTTTTATAAAAAAAAATACAAAAAATTTTGTTTTAAAGTGCTGTCTCACAAACTTGCTGAAAAATTTGGCTTAATGTTTTAAATATATAGATTATGCCCAAAAATCAAATGTGGCATATGTATTAGGTACAATATTGGTAGGATTCCAAAATGATTGAACAAAATGCCTTCTATACAAAATATTCAAAAAGACAGTTATAATATGTGTTACTAAATGACTGATATAGAATAAAATTAAAAAAAAAGTTTTCAGAGGGTTAATTCATCCTCTTAAGGTTACTCTGTATATTGGAAAATATGTTTTAATATACCAAAGTAATCTGGCTTTACTATGTTTTTAAAAGCTAAACGCTTTAGGAATAAAAATATTGTACAATTTTAGAACTAAAAAAAAAAATAAAAGTACTTTGTTAAAATAGTCTATCACTTTGGCCAATTTAAAATATACTAGCGACTACCCACGACTTCGTTCGCTGATGGCGATAAGGGATATAAAGAGGTACCTACTTAAATCGCCTTATTTAAATACCTTTTTATAAACCACATTTTTTGTTGCATTTTCTTTCAATTTTTGTCAACATGGGCTTGGGAGATTTTTTTGTTTATATTTCCAATTTTTTTGAAACACACTGTATACATTTTTAAAAAATATGTAAAAAAATAAAATAAAATGTACTTGTTCAAGTGCTTTTTTGAAAAACTAACCGTTTCTTAAATAAAAAATATTGTAATATTTAAGGGGCGGTTTGAACAGAATCGTGATTAATCAGTGACCCGATTTTTTGAGACACCCTGTAAACATTTTTAGGAAATTCTAAAATATGTAAAAAATATCAATTAAAAAAATGTTCTAACATGTGTGTGTACCAAAATGTAGCTTCTTACGTCAAGTAATTTGAGCAGAATGTGATTAATCAGTGACCTGATTTTTTTGAAACACCCTGTATAAATTTACAACACAAAAAATAGTGTTAAAAGGTCGCCCGATCACTAGATGGTCATATCAAAAAAAAAAATCTTATAAGTCGGTGCAGTACAACTCTCTCACGAACTTGCTGAAAAAATTAGCTTGGTATTTTAAATACATAGATTATTATGTTTAAAAAAAATTAAAACTTATATGAAATTGAGCCAACTAGACAGTCACGTTGATTACAGAATAATAACAGACCAAGCCTCAGATATTAAATCAAACAAAATCATCGTTCAACGGTAGTCATTTAAGACAACTTAGCGTGGCCAAATGGCTCTTAAAGACATTTTAATTCTTTAAGTAAATCCCTATTAAAAAATGTTCTCACGAGCTTTTACTCGTGATTGGGTCGCATTTTTGACGGCTTCTGAGAATCACCACACACGGCAGATTACGTTTTTGCTTATAAGATGATTATAGAGGATAATCATATAAAATTTGATGGTGTGATAAGAAATTTTGTTTTTGTACCTGTCTTTTTTTATATATTATACAGGATGTCCCACGACGAACTGCGCCGATCGGTTTCTCGAAAAATAGGGTTTGGAAAATTTAAGTCGATGTGAGCAATTCGGCTAAAATGATGTCAAGTTGACGGTACTTCCGGTTATACCGGAAGTAGATCTCAACTTTCTTATTTTATATGGAACACCCTGTATGTTATCGCATTTTTACCTAAGTCCAACCGTTTTTGAGATAGTTTGAATTTTATGTAAGAATGAGGTCTAGACAAGTTTCAATATCTCCCTGTGAAAGTCTCTATTATTTATTTACGGTTGGTTTCCTTGTCGAGTGGGCTGTGTTGATATTTTTATAATAAATAAGTACAGGGTGATCAAAAACTGACATTAATAGTTTACTTGTAAAAACCGTTAAAAGTAACTTTTTCAAATGGAACCCTCAATTTTTATAATTTTATCTTTATTATTTAGCATTTAAACAGTTATTAGTTATTTAGCATTTAAGTCAGTCTTTGACCTATTGGGGGCCCTGGGCACTTTAGGGTAATGGGGCCCCTATCACATTGGTCAATGCAAACAAAAACTGTAGTAGAAACGTTAATAAATATAAAATTATTGAATTTTAAATAAATATATGTATTTATTTTTTATAAAAATTTTTCTAATATAACAAAAACATTATAAAACAGAAACTCTATTTATATTCACCTAAAACTACACAAACTGACACAAATTATACTACTATAAAGTTTACAATAATTGAAGTGGAACTTTTCTGGCCTTAAGATGAGCAAAATCATTAATTACTTCGTCAAAGTCTAATTCTTTTAACACATCCGATTCTATGGACATCAGCGACAAACTACTCAATCTTTCTTGAAGCATTCTGGTTCTTAATTCATTTTTTATTATTTTTAATTTTGAGAATGACCGTTCACCACTACAATTAGTCACCATCATGCTCAAAAATATTCTTAGTGCTATTTCTATATTTGGAAATGTTTCTTCCATTTTATTTTCTTTCAGCAGACGATATATTGCTGAAATACTGTTAGTATCCTTATTTTCACTGGACTGAGCGGTTTTTAGGTATTCTTTGAAATGTAAACATTCTGTCTCCAGCTCTTTTTCGTTAACGTCTTCATGATAGAAGTCAGCAAATTCTTTGCATTTTTTTTTCAAATCTTCGGGGTTTAAAGTTTCCAGTTGTGAAAATACACCAAATCGGTCGTTAATGTCCTTATACGAATTTAGTGGCTGTTTTAGCTGCAAGCTTAGGGTATCTATTATGGGAAAAAAGGTTTCTACTTCAAATTTCTTTTTCCCACTTAGTTGAACTGACGAGGCCGGGCCATCAAAAAATGTTTCGCGAGAGCTTCTGCTTTTTGTTCTTTTAGATAACTCTTTGTAGTCAGATTCCGGATTTTTTCTTTTGGCAGACGATTCGAACTCATCAAATTTATCTCTGAGATTATTTATATAAGAATCAAGAGAAATAAATAAATTAGTTGCAACGTCCATTGTTGCTGTTTCTTTCTGAAGATATTTGCTTGTTTTGTCAATTCTTTCTAATATAGAGCTCCAAATTTCGGTCATTAGAATAAATTCTAGATTTTTCATTATTTTAAAAAGACTAAGGGCTTCGTGTCTAGTCTCACGTGGCTGTTCCGTATCATCTGCCAGAGACATTAAAGCTTCAATAATTTATTTATATCCTTCCTGTAAGGCGCTTACTGCATCAGCTCGTGCAGACCATCTTGTTTGTGAAAGATTTTTAATGACTCTTTTGAAACCTAAATGTTTAGTCAAAATATTCCATCGGTAGGTAGAACCCGAAAAAAAATTGTACAGTTTTTGAACCATTTGAAAATAATTTGTTGCTTCCAATACGCACCCAACGGCTTGGACCCCAACCAAATTAAGAGAATGTCACGCACATGGTACGAAGGTAGCAAACTCACATTTCTCTTTAATTCTGGCTTGTAGACCAGTATACTTCCCCGACATATTTGAAGCATTATCATAGCTTTGTCCTCTGCAATCTTTTATAGGTATATCATGATTCTCTAAAAAATTTAGGATGGTGTCAGCTAAATATTCCGATTTATGCCCTTTAATAGGAATAAACTTTAGAAACCTTTCAACAGGACCATGGCCTTTTACATATCGAATTACAAAAGTTAACTGATCAACATGAGACAGATCGGGCGTACTGTCAACGCTAATGGAAAAATATTTTGCTAATTTAACTTCATTTATAATTTTGTTTAGAACCTGTTTTCCCAATCAATAAACTCATTACAGATATTTGCTGATAGATAGGAAGTGTTTCCTTTTCCAGGATTACCATATTTTTTTAAGTGATCTGCAAGAAAAGGATCAAATTCACTTAATAACTCGACACATCCTAAATAATTTCCATTGTTGGCAGATCCAAGGATTTCATTGTCACCACGAAACGAAAGACCTCTCGATGACAAAAATTTTACGACTGCAACAATTCGTTTAAGTACATTTCGCCAGTAATCCACTTCCTTTTGATACTGAGATAATAATTCTGTATCTATTCTACCAACCGTTTGACTTCGTGCCAGATAACTCATCATTGATTTTGTATGTGCTGGGCTTTTTTCATGTGTTAAAACAATCTTATTAATGTGTTTCCAATCATTACATCCACTTAAAGAGCATAAGCTAACATCAAAAGTGTTAAGTAAGCAGCATGAAAAGCAAAATACAGATTTCTTTGAAGGAGAGTAAAGCAACCATTTTCTTTCGACGCACTCATTGTTTTTTAATTTACGACTAAATAATGTTTTATTAAAATACCTAGTTACTGATTTACCATCTGCTTCTGTGTAGATTCTAGATGATTTAGAAAAATAATGATCTTTATTTTGAAAATAAGTAGGTCCTTTTCGAATCCAAATTTCGCGATTTGCTTCCGTAAAATTGTCAGAAAAATAATCGGCAGGGTCGTGTGAAAGGTTTTCTGGATTAAAAAACGTTCGTGGTTGGACTGCCACAGTTCTAGGTGAACTATCCGACGTTTCTTCTACATTTTCGCCATAGGACCTGATTCTGAAGTTTTTGCTATCGATGGTTGCCGAGTCGACTTATCGTGTGGGGAATTTAATATTTGATTGCTACCCTGAAAATAAATTATTAAGGTTTCACTTTTTAGTTTAAAATTATATTCTAAATTTATTGTTGTTAAACACTACCACACAATAAAATAATTGTATAATACCGAAAATACCGTTTACTTTCCATAAAGTAAAAAGTTTGCATTAAACACTTATGGATGAAAATGTTAGCTGATTTTTTAACAGACAGTGAATTTTTAGATCATTACTTTCCACATTAACCTTCTCAGCATTTGATTTTTTAAATTTAATTTAATTTTCACCCTATTCTCTTTTAATCTTAAACATCTAACTAAAACATCAAACAAACATTAGAATTTAAATCCCCATGCTCAAAACCCCATGAAGACATTACACGATTTTTTTAATTAATTTTAAATAATTTTAGATTTTTACCCAATTTTGGGGATTCTGAAGTAAAACAATAATATTAGTTAGGCACATTTAAATTAAATTGGTACAATACAATACGATAATAAAAATATTTTAGTATTTATTTTAATGTACTTACAGAGGCTCCTGATGTAAAAAAGGAGGTTAATTTTGGATTTTTTTCAATTACTTCTTTCTGTTGGGAAGCTCTTTTTCTTTTTTCATGTCCGCTAAGATACAGCCGTTTCGACATTTTATTTTAACTAGTCACGAGCATAAAAAACAACACAACCTCGTTTATAAATATTATCAGTTTCGAGTTTCGACTTTTACTTTCCGAGCAAAAACTGGAAGAATAAAGGAATAAAGCACACGTAAAGCCAAAATAATCCCAGCTGATCGAATGTCATATTCGGGGAAGTACCTACTATCGAGCATCGAGTCGGTTTACGTGGATGAACCTCGTTTAATAATTTTTAACAACAAAAAGGTAGGCAACCAGTAAAAGTGGCGTGCTACTGGTTGCCTGCCTATGCTAATAATTAAATAGGTAAAAATTACTGTTTGATTTATAAAATAAAGATATAAATAATTATTATTTATCGGTAATATCGGTTGGCAATCTGGCATACATTAGGAAGCTTCGGGGGCCCCATCGATCGCGGGGCCCTGGGCAGTTGCCCAAAGTGCTCAATGGCAAAGATGGCCCTGCATTTAAAATAAAGGTGATGTTGTATGAGATTGTCTATTCCATAAATTTGTAGTTTTCAAAGTATTGACTATTAGCAATTTAACATTTTTTTATTTTAAAAATGCCATACGGCCTTCTAAGTTTTTTTATTGGTTGGCCATGACGGGGAGGCGTGGCGAAAAAAATACAATCGAGTACTATAGAAACGTCATATTAACTATCATTTGACAATTACCTACTAAAATAATTAATTATTTAAAGTAATTATAATTTTTAAATTAATAATCGTGTCGCTACGATTAAATGATACACAGTATTAGTATTATTTCAATTTGTTTCAAAGTTTTAATAAGAACATGCCAGACATTTGCTAATAGATCATCGAACAATGTTAAACAAATGTACGGAAATTTTAAAGATTTTTGCATAAAAGTTCATAATAGTCTAGTCTTACACAACACAACTTGTTTTTTTAATAAATGTTGAAAATTTCCACTCTAATTGAATCGGGAGATAAACTTTGGAACGCGTTCCTTACCCTTGCCATACAGTCCTCCATCGTTGTCACTAAATTAAAATAAACGATTGTTTAGGCTAATAGGTGGACTGTATGATAAATAAATAACATTCTGTACTTTAACTAATGGTGCTCTATTACTTTATAAGAAAAATGATATAAATGACAGAGACTTTAACAACACATTAGTTATAGAGAGAGAGATTATTGTTCTTTTCTTTCGCAGTAAGTTGAAAGCGCGAGGTTGCCGCTGTTAGTAAACTATCATGAGACACACCAACGATGTCTTTTATCGTTCCCCATATAAAATTGTCTAAGACAGTCATATCGGAAGAACGAGGAGGCTACAGCAACTTTCCGTTGTTTGCAATCCACTTGTCATAAAATGTACTTGTATTGTGTTGGTAGAAAATTTGACTGTGTTTTATATTAAATATTCAGATATATTTCTCCTACAAAAGTTTATCACATAATTTTAAATAAGCATCGCATCAATAATAACTTACCATTCAAATTTTCCTCATACAAATTTAGTTTTACTATTCCATCATTCCTTACAGCGCAAAATACTTTAAAATTGCTAGGTTTCTTGGTAGTTCCGCGATCTTACTGCATGAGAATTTGAATCACTCCAAAAATGAGAATTATGTCTGTTAAAAAAGCCATTTTTCGTAAATATTTCTTCATCGGCCCAAATTATGTTGCCCTAAAATCGCGGGTCATCTTGTATCGTGGTTAAAAAAAAACCGCAAAATCAGTTTATTTTAGATGTTGAACCAGTGATCTCAAGTAAGAGTAGATGTTATGTTTCAACAGAATCCTATGTACTCAGTTCTTCGAGATTCCTGATTGTATTTCCACGTGTCCTGATTGTCTTTCCACGTATCATTGAAAATGCCGCAAAATATCCGAATTGCAATTTCGACATTTTCATCATCAAGAATGAGCTTTCTTTTATTAATTTTTGCCTTGACCGTTCCAAAATTTTTCCAACATTTGTATATTTTAGTAGGTAATTGTCAAACAACAATACATATGACTTTTCTATAATACTCAATTGGTTTTGTTTTCGCCACGCCTCCCCATCATGGCCAACTAATAACAAAACTATAGCATTTTTTACTACTAAAAAATGTTAAATTGTCAATATTTCGAAAGCTCCAAATTTTTGGAATAGACTATCTCATACAAAGTCATCCTTATTTTAAGTACTAAATAAGATAAAATTATAAAAATTGGGGATTTCCATTTGAAAAAAGTTACTTTTAACGATTTTTACTAAATTACAAAATTATTAATGTCAGTTTTTGATCACCCTGTATTTATTTATTATAAAAATATCAGCTCAGTCCACTAAGGTAGATCTCCTCGGACAAAGAAACCGACCGCAATTAAATAATAGAGGCTTTCATAAGGAGATTTTGATAGTCATATCTAGAACTCATTTTTGACATCAAATTCAAAATATCTCAAAAACGGCATAACTTAGGTATAAGATATTAGGCATGAAATATACCTAGAATTTTCCGAGGAATCCAAAAATGCGCCCTGTGTGTTACATTTAAAATAGGAAAGTTGACATCTACTTTCGGTATAACCAGTAGTGCTGCCATTTTGAAAATATTTTAGCCGAATTGCCCCTATCGACTTTAGTTAACTGTCAAAATTTCAACATTTTCCAAAGCGTATTTTCCGAGAAATCGATCGCCACAATTCGTCGTGGGACACCCTGTATATATTCTATTAATCGCAATCGGTCAAGTACTTACAGTGTCGGTAGGGTAGCCAACCATTTTCTGGAACTTCTGTGGAGGACGCTGTTTGCCTTCTTTAAAATATCCACATTTAAATTCCATAAAAGAGAGAAAAAATAGAAATAATGAACATTGATATAATCATATGGACAGGTGCATTTCGCCCTTCAACGTCAAAGAAAATACTATTATGTCACGTTTTGCAAAAAGGTGACTCATAGTTACAAAGAACAACGATACACAACTAAAAAAATAATGTGGGGTGATTAAATTTAAAATTTCAAACAGATTTTTATCACTATCATTATCTTCCTAAATTTTAAACAAGGATAGTATCAGAGAAAGATATTTTAGTAGGTATATCATTTTCCATGTTATAATCTAACACACTTCCTAGTTTAATTAATAATTTGAATTATTGTTACTTTTTCCAATATTAAAGAATGTATTTACTTACCAGAAAGTTGTTTGATAAACTGACGTTGTTTTTATTGTTTCGGTTTTAATGTGTGATGTATTTAAAGGCGCATTACTGATATTTTTATATAAGAAATTGTCTGTTTATAACACGTATGGAGCATGGGCGTGGTTTGGGGGGGGACAAGGGGGGCCTCCTGAAAGTAAAATGTTTGTTAAAAATACCTAATAAAAATATATAAAAAAAGAATAATAAAATCGGATATAGATTATGGATTCGACTATTTTTACATCACTGTTGCTCTTAGATAACTTTGTTTTTTAAGAGACTCATAAATTCGTTAATATGACCAATTCCAACTAAATACACTGTGAAATTCAATCTTATAGGTAAAACAAGTGATCTCAATATAGTCTAAACAAAGTCAAAATACCATTTGCACCATTAACGAAATTCTTTTTTTCGGAATAGCTCCAAAAGAAGAAATCTTGTAACAAATATTCCTCTTTTGTGGGAAACACATTGGACATTAAAATATAAATTTTTACGGATATTTTCAGAAAAAAATCTGGAGATAAGAGTAAGTTTAGAAAACATATGGACAGATGATTAATTTAATTCACAGACTAGAACAAAACTAATATTTTCCTTACTTCCTTGTCCGACTCAAGCAAAATAAGATAAAAATATGAAAATTGGGGATTTCCATTTGAAAAAAGTAACTTTTAACGATTTTTACAAGTAAATTATTAATGTCAGTGTTTAATCACCCTCTAATTATTCATTCTAAAAATATTAGCACAGCCCACTAAAATAGATCCCCTTCGACAAGGAATCCAACAGCAAATAAATAATCACAACATCTGTGTCCAGCTCAGTTTTTTTTCGTTTATCTTTAAATCATATCTAGGTATTCCGCACAGCTTGAACCAGTTACTAACAAGCTTCAATGCGTATGTATTAATTTACTCTCCGTAATACAGCATATTAATTAATTACTGACATTTAAATGATGGAGAAAATTCTATTTTCCATAATGTCTAAAGAAGTTGAAGAAATGGCACAACTATCAGATAATAAAATAAAGATGCCAAGGATAAGTGGACGACAAAGCCATCACTCTAATATTTCAGCTACTTCAGCAGAACAATACTTTAGGTTGAACATATTTATTCCATATTTAGACTCACTAAGTCTACCTCATCCAAAAAGCATAAAAAATAATGATCTATTGACACCAGATCAGATAAGAGATATAGTTGAAAAAATACGGTTTAGAAAATTTTGAGGCTGAGTGTGAAAGTGACTTATATTTCAGTGAATTATTATCAAACGAACGTGAGTATTATCCGTGTCTTCAGAAATGCTTCATGATTTTTTTGACACTTCCACCAACTCTATCGAACGATCGTTTAGTTCTTTAAGACGGGTAAAAACATAGTTGCGGTCAACGACAACTGAAACTAGGTTATGAGGTATGATGAGCGTCCACCGAAAAATGGTGGGAAATAAGAAAGAAGAGATAATTTCTTCAGTTATAGACACTTTTGGTTCCGAAAAAAGAAATTTAAAATTCTATTTTCTTAAAACTTACTTAAAAACCTTTTCAGTGCAATAATTATTTACTTGTGTGATTTTATAACTTTAGATATAAATTTTATTCTGAGTGGTGTTGTGCAAGCGTTATTGTTTTATTTTTTTTGCAATGGTGTGTTAAGTTTTTATTTTTTTTTTAGTTTAAAAGTTTAAATATCTTATGTTCATATTTTTTACTATTTTAGTATAATCGTAATTATATTTTTACATTTGTATATTTTTACTTCCCTCGTAAAAGGGAAGTATTGTATCGAGAAAAAATCACCCTCCGAGATTTTTTCAGATCCTCACGTTTCAAGGAGGCCGAAAAACATGTTTTCTCAATTCCGTCGAACTGCCCGTCTTTCGGACTCTCTGTCTGCGGCATAGCTAAAAAATTACTTACCCGATTGACTTCAAATTTTGGTCAAAAATTAATGGCAGCCTATTAAAATAAACTACTTATTCATTTTATCTCAAATTTTGCACAAAAATCAAGTATTATCTAGGAATCAATTGGTAAAATTTTGGTACGAATCCAAGATGGGGAAACAAAATGGCGGCTTAATAAAATATTTCAAAATTCAACCTGAAAAAACTACTTTATGGTCTGATTTCAAATTATGTGCTGTAACTAATTGTAGTATAGAGATGAACTGGTAAAATTATGGTACTTATTTAAGATGGCGAAACGAAATGGCGGCAAAAAAAAAGGTTTATAATGGTGTTTAGCGTCTTTAGATACCAAAAATATGTTTTCTGTCGGTCCTTCTACTGGTTTGACTGTTTGTCTATCAGTTCGCGGCATAGATTAAAAACTACTCATCAAAATGCCTTCAAATTTTAGTCAAAAATTAAGGGTCATATAGAGATGACCTGGTAATAATTTCGTAAAATTCCAATTTGCCAGGCCTAGTAAAACGTTAAAAAATTATTACTAAAAAAAACTAACAATCCAATTTCTTCCAATTTTGCACATAAATCTAGGTTTACACAGAAATGAACTTGTAACACTTTGGTATATGAATATAAGATAGCGAAACAAAATATCGGCCTAATAAAATATTTAAAAAATCAACCTAAAACCATACTTATTAGATTAATTTCATATTTTCTGCAAACAGTGCGATGTAGAGATAAACTGGTAAAGTTGTGGTACGTACGGTTTCAAGATGGCCGAACAAAATGGTGGCGAACTAATTGTTACTTCCCTCGTAAAAGTAAAGTATTATTTTAATGATGAAAAAAATCACCCTCCGAGAGTTTTTCAAATCTTTACATTTCATGGTACCTAGGTGCCGAAAAAAGTCTTTTTTCAATACCGTCGTTCTGTCTGTTCCCAGCATAGCTAAAAAACTACTTGTCCGATTGACTTCAAATTTTGACCAAATATTAGGAGTCATATATTGATAACCTGGTAATATTTTGGTAAAAATTTAGTATGGCGAAACAAAATGGCGGCTTAGTCAAATGTTAGAAAAGCTACTATTAAAAAACTACTTGTCTATTTTATCTCAAATTTTGCAAAAAAACAAGTATTATGTGGGAGTCAACTAATAAAAGTTTGTTATGAATCCAAGATGGTGGAACAAAATGGCGGCTCAATAAAATATTTAAAAGTGCAGCCTCAAAAAACGACCTACTGGACTGATTTCAAATTGTGTGCCATAACTAATTGTAGTATAGAGATGAACTAATAAAACTATGGTAATTACTCAAGATGGCGGAACAAAATGGCGGAAAAAAATTACCCTCTCAGGATTTTACATACTGTCAGGTTTTAGCGTCCCTACGTAAGTATTCAAAAAATATTTTTATCAATTCCGTCGGTCCGTCTGTCTGTCTGTAAGTGCGCGGCGTAGCTTAGAAACTACTCATCAGAGTGACTGTAAATTTCAGTCAAAAATTGAGGGTTATGTGGGATGACCTGGTAATACTTTGGTAAAAATCTAATATGTCGGACCAAGATGGTGGCCTAGTGAAATATTAAAAAAATTATTACTAAGAAAAATAGTTATCCAATTTCCTCAAATTTTGGACAAAAATCAAGTGTTACATAGGAATGAACTGGTAACATTTTGGTACAGATATACAGGGTGGTGCAACCAAGATGGGGTGGACGATTGTGGGCAAACGGAGAGGAATTTGAAAAAACATTTTTGGGATATGATTGATAGTCAAGAACGCTGTGTTCATATTAAAGATAATATCGCCAGCTTTCAGAAAATACCCTATTTGATATCTTTCTAACCAACAGTTTTTTAGTAAATTAACCGTGAAACCAAAATTTACTCATTCTAACAGAAACGGTATTATTTACGTTGCTTAAATTGACTACCTATAATATAAAGAGGCCATGATATAATCATAAATGAAAAGAAAGATTGACATTCTTGTCAAAACCGCAAAGTGTCAGAGAATTGGCATCAATTACCATTGTTTTTTGACGATAAGCCGAGAAATTGTTAAGTAACAATGAGTTTGAGTACTCCAGAGTTGATAAACATGACTTTTATGTTGGGGGAGTGTCAAAAAAATCCTTTACTAGCAAGCAGGGTTTATGCAGTACGATATCCCGATGCCGAAAAAAAACCAAGACCTGAAGCTTTTGCAAGTTTATTAGAGAGGTTTCAAGAAACAGGCAATGTTGTTTTTAAGAAACGTAAAGTAATTAATAAACCAGTTACCAATGAAGATAATGCTTTGACAGTGTTATTAACAGTGCAAGAAAATCCACACACAAGTACCAGGGAAATTGAGAGAGCTACTGATATTGAACGCACTAGTATTAAACGGATTCTGAAACAACATAAATATCATGCCTACCACATTGAATTACACCAAGAACTGTATGATCGCGATTACGTCCAACGACAAGAGTTTTCAATTTGGTTTTTAAATACAATTTGGGATAATCCAGGTTTTGTAGATAGGGTGCTGTTTTCAGATGAAGCAACTTTTAAAAGCAACTGCTTGGTTAACAAACATAATATGCACTATTATTCAACCGAAAATCCACATTGGATTCGTCAGGTGGACCACCAAAATAAATGGTCAATTAATGTTTGGGGAGGTATAATTGGCTCTCATGTTATAGGACCATATTTCTTTGAAGAGCATTTAACGGGAGAAGTCTATTTAAATTTTTTGAGAAATGAGTTGCCCGTATTGCTCGAAGACTTACCTTTAATGTTAAGAAATTCCTTATGGTTCCAACATGATGGAGCACCCCCGCATTACCATAGGCATGTAAGACATTTTCTCAATAATTAGAAAGGAGAGAATTGGATTGGGCGAGGTGGACCAGTTAAGTGGCCTGAGAGGTCACCCGATTTAACGCCACTAGATTTCTTTTTATGGGGACATGTTAAAGAAGAAGTTTATAAAGAGGTTCCAACCACAGTGGAAGATATGAAGTTGAGAATAATAAGCAGTTATCGCAACATTTCAGACCTGACTTTGAGAAAAGTGAAACTTTCATTTATGGATAGACTCGAAATGTGCCTTCAGCAAAACGGTGGTTTAGTTGAACATCTTTTATATGTTTTAATTACATTGTTTTTGTTGATTTATATTAAATTTATTTTTTTGTAAAAAAAGATCTGTTATTAATACTGTCAAAGCATTATCTTCATTGGTAACTGGTTTATTAATTACTTTACGTTTTTTTGAAAGCAACATTTCCTGTTCTATCTTGTTTTTATTTCGGCATCGCATCATCAAAGAACAATATTTATTTATTTACTGATGACAATATTCTGACACTTTGCTGTTTTGACAGGACTGTCAATCTTTTGTTCAATTTATGATGATATCATGGCCTCCTAATATTAAATTGTCAATTTTAACAACGTGAATTCAGAGTAATTCGTGTTAAAATGAAGAAATTTTGATTTCACAGCTAATTTACTGAAAAACTGTTGGTCAGAAAGGTATCAAATATGGTATTTTCTGAAAGCTAGTAATGTTATCTTTAACATGAAAGTAAAATATACAGGGTGTTCCATTTAAAAAAATTCAATCCAAGGTAAATTTGCAAAACTTGACCACCCTGTATAACAGTGAATAATTTTGACGACTTACAAGCGATTATTGTAGTCCTAGATACAATACATTTTATAGAATATTTGGTTTTTCCATACCTGCTTCAATTGTTTTAAAAAAATGGCCGGAGTATAACTCTTTTTTCCACTTTAACCTCGTCCCATTCCCTTGGTATAAATTTTAGACCCAACTAACCTTATATCAAAATGATCGCAACGAATAGGAGAATCAACTAAAATAATAATATACCGGGTATCCCATTTAAAAAAACACAAGTTTGGCTCACCACGAACTTTTCAGACCACCCTGTATAATGGGTATAATTTTAAAACACAGCGTTCTTGACTATTAATCATATCCCAATTTTTTTTTTTTAAATTCCTCTCCGTTTGCCCACAATCGTCCACCCCATCTTGGTTGCACCACCCAGTATGGAAGCAAATCAAAATAGCAGCCTAATTAAATATTTAAAAAATCGGCCTGAAAAACTACTCATTAGATTAGTTTCAAATTATGTGCAAGCATTAAGTGTGATATAGAGAAAAACCGGTAAAGTTGCGAATTTAAGATGGCGGAACAAAATGACGGCCAAATAATTTTTAAAAGAAATCAAATATGATACAGGGATAAACTGGCACGAATTTAACATGACGTTACAAAGCGACGGTATGTGTCAATGTAAAAATTACTTTTTGAATTAATTTTAAATTATGCCCAAAAAAAAGTGTGGGATAGGTATAATGGCAAAATTTTTGTAGAAATCCAATAGTATGGAACAAAATGACACCAAAAAAGATTTGAGTGTTCTACTTAAATGACTATGTACTGAACTATATTGGGTCACTCTTCACTATTCCTACTAGACTACAGATTTTTGATTTGTATAGTTAGTATATATAATAAAATATATTTGTTCATAACAATAGTAAAAAAGTTTTCAGAGAAATTGAAACTAACATATCCACCCTCTCCGATAACTCTCGGTTTGGTTACGCTACTGTCCGGGTAGTAAGTATTGCTTTTCTGTCATTTAAATAATTCTACCTACCCAGTACTTCAAACTCCAGCCATTCTAATCGATATATGTAATTATCCTAGCTCAAATGAGCTTATCGTGCTTTACAGTTCGCCAAGTAAAAGCACATTCGTTCATATCCAAGATGTAATTACGTGATTACTTTGTACCGTTACTCTATAATTTCAGCTTTAATGCGAAAATAATTTATTTCTACCTTCAAAACTGTAGTTTATTCAGTGTGTCGACACATTAACTAAATGTGATGCGATGCACACATTTTTATCTAGTTAATTTAAAAATATCTAATAATTACACACAGTTCGACAGTACGATAAATTTACAATTATGAATTGCATAATTATTCAAATATAAAGTTTCTCTTCTCAATGGACTATTACTGGTATCTATCGGTCTGGAGTTTAGTTTCAAGCTTTCCGATTGTTGGCGCAGATGGCGCCTGCTACCAGAAATGAAAATAACAGCTTCCCGTGATACGTTTTGCGCATGAGGTGCTTACACGTATACTACCTGGGCTGGGCAAGAAGTAGTTTTACTGATTGCATTTGAATGAGACGTGCAGCAGTCGCAGTCACTTATCGTAACTTTTATCATGTTTTCTATATAGGATCTATTTTTCTTTATTTATTTATTTATTTATTTATAATAATAAATAATTTCTACAATTTACCTATAATAATACATAACCCATTTATACATGTTTAATAAACAGTTCAAATAGTTTAATTCATTAACATTTCCAATACATAAGATAAAGAACATAAATGATTAATTTACCTAGTGTACCGCCTAATTAATAGTCAGGGATTCAATGTAATTGAATTAGATCTGCTAAAAAATATAAAAAAACTACTTGCATTAATAATATAAATATTGAATTCACATGAAATATTCAATTCACATTATATTGCTAACCTTCACGTTTCTGCAAGACGCAATTGCCTGAGTGCAGAAGGATAAAAACATACTAGTTACATGACAGTCAAGTAAGTAATTCTAAAACTTTATTGAAAAAAAAATATTTAAGCACATATGTAATTGTACAAATCTCCAAAAAGTCAAGAAGGGAAAAGATATAAAAAAAGTTGTATTTAGTAATTTAAATTAATTCCACCAAAGTGGAACAAAATGGGTTAAGGCGACGAAACTAGCCATGATATAAATTATTTTATAGTATATGCATTTATTCATTTTTTACGCTCTTCTTTATAAATTGTTTAACGGCTCTATCTTGAGATAAAGTTGCAGGAATTTTTATAGGATTAAATTGTTTAGGACCTTGATAATAAAAAGAATTTAAGGAAATAGTGCGTTTTAACAATGGCTGTGTAAAATTAAGGCAACCCCTTATATTTTCATAGATTCGCAAATTTAGTGAGGTTCTATATTTGAAAACTGCATTACAACAGTATAGTTTATGCAGCGCTTCTAACTTCAGCAGCTGTAGGCATTTGAATAGAGGTTTCGATGGGTGCATTCTTCTGGCTTTCAGAATCACACGTATAATACATTTTTGCATTCCTCTAAGCGGTTGTATATTAGGTTTGTAGATGCCCCCCCAAACACTTATTGCATAAGTTATGACAGACTGTACGAGTGCTAGGTATATCATTCGTAGTGTACTACTTCATGAAGAAAATAAAATTTTGGTAACAATGTATTTAGTTTTTGTTTAAGATTTAGGATATGTGTTCTCCAAGTCATATTATGGTCAAAAGTTAATCCTAAATATTTTAAGGTCTCTGCCTCTTCAATTACATCGCAGTTGCAAGTGACACTTTTGCATTCTGTATGGTGAAAACGGATAGGGTATTCAAATTGAAATGAGCCTCTGATTGAAAAATTCACAAATTTAGTTTTTTTAACATTTACACATAGTCTATTAGTAGAGAACCAGGTCGCTAGCAATTTTACGTCAGAGTGCACCTCCTCGAGAAGCCGTTCTGCAGAAGAGGCTTTATAAAGAATCGCCGTATCGTCCGCAAATGAGGAACCCATACCCTTCAGTGGGGCATCACACAGGTCGGTAATATATATGAGAAATAGAGTGGGGGAGATCACTGAGCCCTGTGGCACTCCACACTGAAGGACCCTTTCCCGACTCAACTCCTCACCTATCTGCACTTGTTGTTTATGGTTACTTAAGTAAGACTTTAATCACTGGTAGCTAGTACCTCCAATACCTGCCCTAAACAATTTTTCCAACAGGACACCATGTGACAGGGTGCCAAAAGCTTTAGATATATCTAAAAATAATCCAGTGACTAAGTTACCATCATCCAGCCCCTTAATAATTTGATTGCTAAAGTTAAGCAAGGCTAGTTCGGTTCCTCTGTTCTCGAGAAACCCGAATAGGTTCTAAACATTAAACCATTATCAGTCCAGGCTTCTTCCCCTTAGGAAGATTTGAATTGTGAATTGTCTAAACAGGAAAATAAATAAAATAAGAAAACTAAAAAGAGCGAAATAGCGATTGTCGTTTGACTAAAATGGATCATTCTGTACATTAGCGTAGCCAGAAAAATTGTTTGAAGGTGCAGATCATTAAAATCTAAAAAAATCAATACCGGTGTTTATACATCCGTCTATTATCGCTCCTAAAGAAACAGTTTTGCTGACGTTTCGCCAAAATCACATTTGGCATTTTCGAAGCTTTCTTTCTCGCGTCCGAATGGAGACTGAAGTGTTAGTGACTACGAAGCTTCCTTTTATACCACTACCCGGGGCCGCAGGTTATATCTGAGCGCCCGTTGGTCGTTATTTATGTTTTCCGAATGTTTGCGATGGTTGTTGCGCTAATTCCGCTCGATTTTTTTGTGATTTTAGATTTGTCGATTATTGTTTTCCATACTGTTGGTAGTTTTAATGATTCGTCCCTTTTATTCAAATCACCTTGTTTTTCTATTTATTATTATTTTATCTATTCTATTTATAATGCTCTATATTAACAATCTCCCTACACAATCAAACTTAATTTTGTGGCGGGTTTCCTGGTGATGTAAAAATAGTATCGAGATCAAAGAATTCTTCCGATTCTGTCTGTTCTGCCTTTAACATATGGTAAGACTACTTGTTGCCTCCCCGGTTCATAATGTTTGTATATTTTTGGTAAACCATAGAGTTTAAGACATCTGCTCGACTTTTCCCGTGGTACGATTTTTTGTTGTATTTCGGGGTTTATTGGTAAACTTTTTATTTGATTTCTAGTTGTTTTTTCTAGCTACGTAGTCGGGTCCCTTGGAACAGGCTTAAGGCTTATAAGAATTGTCTTGTAGGATACCCTGCATTTTGTGTATACGTAGTCTCTATATACTATATACTCTAATATTTAGATCCGTCAGATTAACTGACACAGAAACGAGACAAAATGAACTAAATATAATACAGTGAGGGACCCGAAAGAAAACCGGGCGGAGTCAATCGGTTTAGGAAGGTCGGCCAAGAAATCTCTTTAAACCATTGGTGTCCCGTCGTTCTTTAAATCATATGGCACTCCTTTTTGACTATACGCACTTCAGACAATTAAAAAATGTAACTATGCTTAATGAACCTGTATCTATATTTATCTGTTCTCTTTCGTGTACCCCACTTCTATATCTCTTTTGTGTTGCACAAACTGCGAACTTTCGAATTTTAAAATGATTTAATTTTGATTTTTCTTGATCGATTTACCTATAAATATATTTTTTCTTGACTTCTTCCATTAACGGTTCCCGGGCTACTGCCCACATCCACTATTATTGGACCACCCAGTATAGTGATACACGATTTACAAGTCCAGATTTTACAAGGGCAGCCAGCATCAGATCCAGTGAACGAGAAAGTGGCCGTCTGTCTCCGTTTGTCATATTACTTTATACAGGGGCCGTCATTGTGAAGTACTATACAGGGCGTTTCCTAATTGCGTGCTGATGTTAAAGGGGGTGTTTTTATGTCCTAAAAGTCTTAACTTTTGAGATAGAGGATGGTAAAGTTTAAAAAGAAAACATTTTTTTCATCCTAATTCTGATGCTATTGCAGATAACTGCATGAAATTTGATACACGTCTTTTATGCATTAAAGAGCATACGGATTTACCCAGATTAAATACATATGCACGCTACTGGTAGAAATTTCAAAAATTCATTGTTAACAAAAAATGTCCTTTTATGCATAAAAGATGTATATCAAATTTCACACAGTGATTTATCTATAAAAGCATCAGAATTAGGATTTTAAAAAAATGTTTTTTTAAAACCCTGTATCTCCAAAGTTAAGACTTTTAGGTTCATATTAACCTTTTTTCTTAAAAAGGTCCAAGAATCACCGCCTTTAACATTAGCACGCCTATATAGTACTTCACAATGACGCCCCTGTACAAAGTAATATGACAGAGGGGACAAACGGTCACTTTTGGCATAGCCGAATAGCCCAAAGTCGAACTGCATAAGTTAAAATTTTGATATATTTTGTTCACTGGAATCAGTGCTGGCTCCCCTACTATAACTACATGGATGTGTTAATTTTGGAAAATATTAGTTCTGTAGTTTTTCAAATATTACTTGCAATATTACATATTTTTTGAGACCCGGTATTTAACAAAAATTTAATTATTTTGAAGCAGTTGATTGACAGCTACTTTATAAACAATTTTACAAAATATATGAAAAAAAAAAAACTAAGCCATTTTTGAGGTTGACGGCTGTGATTCTAATGGTTCGATTTCCTTCTAAATCGTTGTCTTTCTCTGAAAATGATGAGGTTTCGTCGCCACTACTTGAAGATCCCAGTGTGATAACTAAATCGTCAATAACCGTTTCAATTTTGCCATCTACTTCCCAGTATTTATCTTCAATAGAACTAACATGTTTACCATACGATTTCCAATTTTCAGCCGATATTGAATCAATCGCTTTTAATGTTATTTTATTTAAATCTTTAATTGAAAGTTCACCGGTGTTGCGCTCTCGAATATATTTTTTTACTCCTGCCCATGCAAATTCAATAGGGTTGAGGTCGCACATGTATGGAGGCAGCCTTAAAGGTGTATGACCGAGGTTACGTAAAAGACCTTCAATTTTATATTTTTTTTTCTCTAGGCTTGTTGGCTGATGTTACTTCATAAAATTGATATTTTCTCCATGTTGGATCACATACAAGATTGTTCGATTTAAGACACGATGTCATATGAGCTTTTGTAGAGTATTTAGTTGACACTTTATCTTCTACGTGAGAATGATAAGACGCATTATCCATTACCACGACTAATTTGGGAGGAATGTTAGGTAGAAGCTTCTCGAGCAACCACTTTTCAAAATTATCTCTATTCATCTGTCCATGATTGTCTCCAGTTGTTAGTCCCGAGCGAAAAACTAAAGCAGCACCTGGAACAAATGCGGCTTCTGAACCAGCATGAGCTATAATAAAGCGACTACTAGAGTGGATTCCTTGAACAACACCTGTAATACTTTCACTTTGCTAGCATTTGTTCACTGTCATATCATTATCTACCCAGGTTTCGTCTAGATACACAATATTGCGTCCTTCTTGCCTATATTGCCTTACAGTTGACAGATATTTCACCCGTCAGTGAAAAACATTTGGTCTCTCAATGAGCAATTTTCGTTTATTTTGACACTTGCGCCAAACAAAACCATTTGATCATAAAAGTCGATTTAAGGTTTTGTACCCGCATGGAAAATCTATTTTGTTCTTTACAGCACGAAGTAGAGGTTTGCAGGTCGGAGCCTTCTTCAAGTTTATATAAAAATCCTCTATTGTTCGTCGAATTACTTGAAAATCACCATTGTCAATTTTATCTTTGTATGATAATCGGGGTCTTTTTTACCAGGAGCTTTTAAAGGTGAAGTAGAACATGAGCGATCATTATGTTCTCTTTGAATTTTTCTTACACTACTTTCCGAAACACTAGTGTAAAATGCAGCGCTTTCTGTTCGATTTTGAATTGGAATGGTCAAACTATTATTTTCAGCTTCTCTAGTACAGGCCTCTATAACGCTCGCAATAACTTCACGTGCACCGCTTTGAATTGTTTTTCCTCTTTTGCTCGCCATCGTTACTGTGAAGTAATAATTCAAATTCAACGCAACGCATTTATATAGAAATGAAAACAAATGCTCGAAATGTATAGGCGCCACTGGAAATAGCTAGAACCTTTTAGCGGCAAGTGCATGAAGACTCTAGGCACATCCCAATTACAAGTGGACCAGTGCGAAATTTACTAAATCCTCGATTAATTTTCCGTACCGCTTAGCTGATGCACTTTATAGGTAAAGCGGCAAACTATTACAAAAAATAAAATAACATAAAAATTTTTTTTGGTACAGGTAGGCCGGTTGGTTATACTTAATAATATTAAATCCAAAATAACACATATGCAGTCTGAATCGATTGAACACATTGAGCCATCACGACTGAGCAAGATATGGAGTTATATGGTTCCTCCTCCACACACCATAAATCAATCTTAAACATGAATTTTGTACTTTTTGAAGACGGTATCGTTAAATTTGAAGTAAAGAAAAAAAAGATATAGCATTTTTGAAAATAAATTATATTAAGGGTGTATTGGTCCATTCATTAAAAAAGCGTTACCTTGCACGTGCAAGGTAAAGTAAAAAAGATATTGCATTTTTAAACATCAATTAACTTTTTCTTCGCCTCTGTCACTTGCCACCCCACCTAGGAAAAAGCCATATATCTGTCTGCAAAATTTCGTTAAATTTTGAGGTAATGATAAAAGAAATATTGCATTTTTATAAATTAATATAATTTTTTACTCCCCTCCGGTCGTTTGCCACCCCACCTAGCGAAAGACTATATATTAAGTGTATATTACTCCATCTGTCTGGAAAATTTCGTTACATTTGAAATAATGATAGAATAAATATTGTATTTTTAAAAGTAAGTTAATTTTTTACTCCGCTCCTGTCGTTTGTCACCCCACCTACCGAAAAACCATATATTAAGAGTGTATTGATGATCCATCTGCCTGCAAAATTTCGTTAAATTTCAAGTTAAGGTAAGAAAGACATCAATTACGTCAAGCGGTTTGAGCACAATCGTGATTAATCAGTAACCCGATGTTTTGAAACACCCTGTATACGTTTTTAAGACATTTTAAAATATGTAAAATAATCTAATAAAATACACGAGTTTAACCGTTTTTCCCAAAAAACAACCTTTTTTAAACACAAAAAAATTAATAGAAAATACAGCTTTTTACGTCAAGCGGTTTGAGCAGATTCATGATTAATCAATGACCCGATTTTTTGAAACACCCTCTATAAATTTACAATACAAAAAAAATAGTGTTGAAAGGTCTCGCTCACCACACGATCATTTAAAAAAAAACAAATAAATTGGTCCGTACAACTCTCTCACGAACTGTTTGGCTTAGTGTTTTAAATATATAGATTATTTTTTTACGCCCCTGTCGTTTTCCACCCCACCTAGGAAAATAGCATATATTACTCCATATGTCTCTAAAATTTCGTTAAGTTTAAAGTTTTGATAAAAGAAATATTACATTTTTAAAATAAATTAAGTTTTTACTCTGCCTCTGTCGTCTGCCACCCCACCTAGCGAAAGACCATATACTAAGGGTGTAATGGTCCATCCAATCGTTAACTTTCAGGTTAAAGCAAAAAATATATTGCGCTTTTAAAAATAAATTCATTATTTACTCCCCCCTGTCGTTTGCCAGCCCACCTAGCAATATACCATATATATAGGGTATATTACTCCATGTGTCTACAAAATTTCGTTAAATTTGAGGTAATGATAAAATAATAGCGCATTTCTAAAATTAAATTAATTTTATGCTTTGCTCCTGTCGTTTGCCAACCCACTTACCGAAAAACCATATATTAAGGGTGTATTAATTCAGTCATTTAAAGAAATTCCTTAAGTAAAGTCAAAATAAAAAAGATATTGCAATTTAAAGTAATTTTTTACTACGCCCATGTCACTTGTCACCCCCCCCCCCCTAGGAAACGACCATATATTAACTTTATATTACTCCATTTGCCTGCAGAATTTCGTTAAATTTCAAGATAACGTAGAAAGAAACTACATTTTTAAAACGAAATTAATTTTTTACTCCGCCCCTGTCATTTGCCACCCCACCTACAAAAAGGTCATATATTAAGCGTATATTACTACATCTGTCTGGAAAATTTTGTTAAATATAAAGTAATGATAAAAGAAATATTGCATTTTTTAAAATAAGTTATTTTTTTACTCCGCGCATGTCGTTTGCCACCCCACCTAGCGAAAGACCATATATATTAAACGTATATTACTCCATCTGTCTGGAAAATTTCGGTAAATATGAAGTAATGATAAAAAAAATATTGCATTTAAAAATAAGTTATTTTTTTACTCCACTTCTGTCGTTTGCCACCCCACCTACCGAAAGTGTATTGATACATCTGTCTTAAAATTCCGTTAAATTTCAAGTTAAGGTAAGAAAGACATTAATTGTATTTTTAAAAACAAATTATTTTTGCTCTCCTGTCATGTGCCAAATGTTAAGAAAAGACCATACATTAAGCGTACATTACCCCATCTGTCCCCCATTGATCCATCTGTCTGTCAAGTTAATAAAAGACCATATATTAAGGGTACTGTCCCCTATTTCGTTAAATTTGAGATAGTGATAAAAGAAATATTGCATTTTTAAAAATAAATTAATTTTTTACTCTGCCTCGATTGCCCCCTTACCTAAGAAAAGCGCATATTTTAAAGGTATATTAGTTCATCAGTTTGCAAAATTTGGTTAAATTTGAGGTAATAATAAAAAAAATATTGCATTTTTAAAAATATAATTAATTCGTTGCATCGCCCCTCTCGTTGCCACCCCCATCTAGGAAAATACCTAAGTATAAATTATTCGATCTATCTGCAGAATTTCGTTAAATTTCAAGTTAAGGTAAGGAAGATATTGCATTTTTAAATATAAATTAATTTTTTACTTCGCTCCTGTCGTTTGCCACCCACATAGGAAAAGATCATATATGAAATGTATTTATTATTATTATTATCTGTCAGCAAAGTTTCATTAGATCTGAAGTAATGATAGAAAAAATATTGCATTTTTTTAAATAAATTAATTTTTTTCTGGGCCATTGACGTTTGCCCTTATCGACAGAGTTTGGAAAGTTTTGCCTCAATTAAATTTAATATTTAGACGATATTTTTGTACATGTATATTTATTATATACTTTTTGAATATGCTGCAGTTCGTTGAAAAATGTAAGCGAAAATCGAAATATATATTTTTTAATTTAACAAAATTGCCTGAACCACTGTTTTCCGAAAATTAACAGTAAAATTGGTAATCCTATTACCTAAACTAACCTTTTTGTTGTAATCATATTTAACTTTGAAGTTAAAATAAAAGAGATATAGCATTTTTAAAAATAAATTAACTTTTTTCTCCGCTCCTGTCGTTTGCCACCCTACCTAGGAAAAGATCATATATTAAGTGTATATTATTCCATCTGTCTGTAAAATTCCGTTAAATTTGAAGTAACAATAAACGATATATTACATTTTTAAAATAAATTAAGTTTTTACTCCGACCCTGTGGTCCATCAAGTAAAAAAAGCGTTAACTTTCAAGTTAAAGTAAAAAAGATATTGCAGTTTTAAAAATAAATTAACCTTATTCTCCGCCCCTGTCGTTAGCCACCTCACCTAGGAGAATACCATATATTAAGTGTATATTACTCGATCTGTCTGTAAAATTCCATTAAATTTAAAGTTATGATAAAAGAAATATTACATTTTAACAAATAAATTAAGTTTTTACTCCGCCTCTGTCGCCTGCCATCCCACCTAGCGAAAGACAATATACCTAGGGGTATTGGTCTATCCATTAAAAAAAAACGTTAACTTTCAGGTTAAAGTAAAAAATATATTGCATTTTTAAAAATAATTTTTTACTCTGCCTCTGTCGTTTGCCACCCTACCTAGAAAAATAGCATGTTTTAAATGTGTATTAATCCATCAGTTTGCAAAATTTGGTTAAATTTGAGGTAATAATAAAAAAATATTGCATTTTTAAAAATAAATTATTTTTTGCTTCGCCCCTCTCGTTTGACACCCCATCTAGGAAAAGACCATACGTGTAAATTACTCGATCTATCTGCAGAATTTCGTTAAATTTCAAGTTAAGGTAAGAAAGTATTGCATTTTTAAAAATTAATTAATTTTTTACTCCGCCCCTGTCGTTTGCCACCCACAGGACCATATATTAAATTTATACTACTTCATCTGTCAGCAAAATTTCATTAAATCTGAGATAATGATAAAAGAAATATTGCATTTTTTAAAATAAATTATTTTTTTTCTGCGGCATTGACGTTTGCCACTCCCCTATCGAAAGTTTTGTCTCAATTAGATTTAATATAAAGACGATATTTTTGTACTGTCCTGGAACTATCCTTGTATATTTATATTACGCCATCATATCATACTCCTTGAAATTAGACCATGTCAAATTGGAATTACTATCCGACGTTTCGCCTTCGATGGCACGAGGCATCTTCAGGGATCTTTACTCCACGAGATTTGAACACTGTGTTCAGATCAGTTAATGTCTTTTATAAATTTAAATAAAACCGAAATATACCAATTACATGTTAACGAATATCACTAAAAAATTAAGTTTATTGCACCAGTTAATCTAAATACGTAATTATTAAAAAAAAACAGATATTTTGGGTACATTTATTACATCCCTCCTATAAATAAGTGAAAAAAGAAATAACATTTTTTTAAAATAAAACATATATTTATAATTCTGTACAGGCAAAACTTAATAACAAAAATATAAATACTCTGTGTCTAATTATTCTAAGATTATTTACAAAAAATAATACTGTACACCAACAACTAAGTGTAAGATGACTACAAATAGTTGTGAAAATTTTGGCAACACTTTACTCATTGGCACACAATCTATGAAAAATGGAAATGCATTCCCAACGCAAAGATATAGAATAATACATGTTTTTAATAACGGAAGTACATGTACATTTGTATATACTTTTTGAATATTTTGCAGTTCGTTCAAAAATATAAAATCATTAAAATTGGTAATCTTATTACTTAAACTGACCTTATTGTTCTAGCCATATTTAACAGAGGATACTGAAATGAGATTTTGTTTTAATACCAAGATATTTATTATTTGATTCACGTATTACATAATATGCAGGGCAATCAGAATGTGTATTTAGAAAAAAAACCTTATGTAGGCTAAATAGTCACAACTTTATTGAGATATTAAGTCTATCCAGATTGGTCTTCCACAATCATCACTTAAAATGGTAACTTAACATTTTATAACTAACTCAGTCTTTTAAAGAGGTAGAGAAACAAACTAAAAAGAACATTCTTTGGCAAGGTAATTCTGTTTATCTTATCTTAACTACGTACTGTTTATAGATAAGGGAATCATTTAGCATCAAACCAAATATTATTCAAAGTGTAATAATTTAAAAACAAAATTTGTAACGAGTAAGAGTCAGTTTTCTATAAACAGCGCATTCCGAAAAAATACATTTCACAAATTGTTTATCTCTTCATGATATCCTCTATACTAAAACCTAATTTTTTTGGAACTTTTTCTACTTCTATAATTTCGTCCCCCTTTTCTAAATCCTCATCCTTCTTTGTCAAATCTAGCAAATTCACATCCTTTTCGATCCCAATGGTAGTAGTAACGCTTTGGACATCTAGAGCAGATTCGACTTTTCCTTGTTGAGGGTCAACACATCTGAACAGTTCGTGGTTTCTTAACTCATGATAAGAGGCAAAAAACTGTTGGCATTTAGGGCACTCCAGCGGTCTATCGGTATGGGTTAGCATGTGTGTTTTCAGATTGGACCTTTGGTTGAAGGACTTGGAACAAATTGGACATTTATGGGGTGATTCTTCCATGTGAAGAATCTTGTGGACTGCTAATGTCCTGGACTGGCAGAAACCTTTGCCGCATTCAGAACATTTGAACGGTTTTTCTTTTGAGTGAATGTATCTAGAAAAATAAAACATCTCGTAAATTAATTTGAACTTGCTTAATTAAAAAAAAAATTCTCAATTACTACAATATTCAAAAACTAAAGTAGCTATTAATATGTTTTTTTTTGACAATCAAGCTGTCAGAAATATAACAAGAAAGGTTTATTTACTTTAATATTTCAAGTATTGCAATAATGTAACATAAATTTTTCAGTGGGCTTATGTTTTCAGAAATGCTTATTTATTTTAACATAAAATAGGGGCAGATAATATGAAATACCACATTAATAGCAATAGGGAGTTTTCGGAATATTGTCGACCTAATCTTATTCGTTGCGAACGTTGGTTTGCAGTAGTAAACATAACCTTACTTTTTGTTTTAATTGCTCTATGTTCATAGTTTTGCATGTTTTCGTATTTTTCTTACCGAACTGTGATACCTATTTACGATTTTACGTGAAAAAAAAAATATGTAGGTTAAATTCATCTTTGGCTAACTTCAAGTAGCTGAAATAAAACCCATATTACCCTTTACGTTCTACAAATAAGGATTGGCACTAACACTAATTCTGCCGGTTATTTATGCCGCTTACAACGCATGCGTATACGTCAACATATAGATAATGCCCATCTTAAGACCTTATGAGATTACCGATAACTCCCTATTATCCCTGGCGATGTTTTCATAGAAAACGTTAAATCGTGTTGCTTCTTAATAAAAAAAATCGGACTAAAGCGCATGACATACTGTTAGCATTGTTTAAATTATTAGTTGCCTATATAGTTTTTGATTAGTGTCGTGGTTTTGAGAAATCAAGTTATGATATATTACTCTTATCATCTTATGTAATATGTTATATTCCTATGTAATATAGAATATTATTCCATATTACACGAGGATTTTCTTTAACATTTATAAGGAATAAGAATTCTCTACTATCACACCTTTGACCACATGAATAGGGACGGGAATTTTTTTCGATATATAGAGAATTAACGATTGTTGTCAATATATAGATACTTATCGATATTTCGATAGATATCGATTTATTAGTCACAATCAAATGTTCGCTGGTAAAGTTCCTTTTTACTGCTTCCGGGGGGACCGCTTAGATTTTTCGCATTCGTATATGAATATTTGTGTGTATACGTGGTAAGTATATATTTATTTTACCAAATGAAAGCCATATTGAAAACGGCTTTATAGTATTTAAAATACATTGGCAGTTGGTAATTAAAAGAGTACGATTGCGCTGTTACACCCTAAATTGAGTGTAGTAGTGAGTAGAGTTAATTTTTTTTTTTTTTGTTTAGAAAACTTTTATATTTTGTATTTTTTGTTTTAATAATGGTAATATATTAATGAGTAAAATATTGATGTGTATTTTTCGGGCTTTGAATTACATTTTAAATTCATAATATACTAAAATATAGTGTCGTTCTGCTGCCCCCCAAGCGTAATTTCTGGCTACGCCACTGGACTTTGTAGGTATATATCTACGCCGAGTATTCCGTGACGGTTTGACCAATTTGGATTTATTTTCAGGAAGTATTTATAGCGATGCTAAAGCGGTCTTATCTGCAATGTTATTGCTTAAGAACGTTTAGGTAAATTATGTTTGTTCTTAAATTAATTATAATAATATTGACTGTTTAAAAAACAGATTTATATTATTATTAAATTGAGAACAAACAATAATATAACTAAATGTTTTAAGAAATAATATTGTAGGAACCATTAATATTAATGACTCCTACAATTTGTCTTGAAGGGAGTCAACACTGTCAACATATAATATTAAATAAAAAATAATTATAATCATTCTACGAAAAAGTAGAAGGGCAGCATCTTACTTTTTTTATTTTCCCATTTTATGGAATTCCTTGAAAAAATACAAAATTGCGTTTTTATAGTGAATTTTTTTATTGGAATTTCGCGAAATTTTACGAAATTTCTTACTTTTTCCATACAAAAATACGGAATTCAATAAAGTTTTAAAGAATTCTTTAAAAAAATACAAAATTGCGTTTTTTATAAGGAATTCCGTAAATATTTTTTACGGACTTTCGTATTTTTTACCGAAATTCCGTAAAATTTTACGGAATTTCTTATTTTTGAATCGAAAATGAAAAGAGCAAGTAGGATGTGGCCCTTCTACTCTTTCGTATCAGTTAACTATTAACCCCTTGAAAATATCGAAAAACTACATACACCCTCGCGTATTCTAGGGAGAAAAAAACGTAAAAAAAAACACCATATTTTTCGATCACAAATAATAGCGCATGTTTATATTATATTAATATCTTATGTTGACTGTTATACAAGAAATGGAACTAGGCAATGAACGGACCACTTTAAAATATCTCCTGCCTGTCTGTGTCTACTCGTGAATAATAAAAGAAAGGACTTGATTATATTTGTGACAATAGCCATTAAGATTTTTATTAGGTTTAAATACGTTTTTCGAGGATTATTATATACGTTTTAAATTGAAAATTAGAGAGTATTATTGTTTAAAGATATCTCTTATATATTAAAGTTAATCCATTTACATGTTTAGTTAAATATTGATTTGAAAAATTAGTGAGGTTTGTAACATGTTCTACTAAAAAAAGTAAGAAATGATTAGATTTAAAAATAAAGTATTCCATATAATTTTATGCTTCATACTTGTACATGAATGGAGAATGGATATTATAAAAATATTTATAAAAAACTGAAACCGACTTCACAAGAATGCACTAAAAGGTGAAAAAGAATATTTTATTCCACCTTGAAGTCTGTTTCATTTTTTATAAATATTTTTATTTCATCTTTTTTAATTCTATCTATACGAGTTTTATTGTAAAATCACGTTTAACAAATGTTCCAACGTATAATATTTTTTCCTGACATAATGGTGAATGCGTAAAAAAATGCCAGAATAGAATATTAAAAAACTTGCAATATATCTTGGAGCAAAAAACAAAATGGCGCCATTCTGCGAAATTTAATATTTTTTTTAATATTCTTGCTGTATGACCACTTCGCTAATATCACGAATATCCTCTGAAAATTTCATCTAAATTGGTCAAACTATCGACGAGTAATCGCTGTACAAACAAGAAAAAAAAAACAAATGGCCGCCATTCACATTTTTTAATACGCTCGCTAAAACATAAAAAAACAACACAGAACCATTTTTTAATATGCTTGTTAAGGGAAGTCTCTTGAAAATTGGTTAAACCATCGCGGAGTAACAGAAGTACAAACATAAAAAAAATACATAGGGTCAAATTTATAACCTCCCCCTTTTTTTTAAGTCGGCTAAAAATACAAAAAGTCAAGCAGTGTTTTTTTTTGATCTTTCTAACAATGTGATACACCTATTTTGATGGTCTATTTACCAAAAAAGGGGATGAGTGAAATATTTCTGTGATGGAAAACAACCAAAATATCAGCAGTGAATGAAAAATTCTGCTTTGTAACATTTTCAACGTACGTTTATTATCAATTTTTATTTTTTGCTGTAGCTACCTCAGTTACAAAACAATGAAAACTCACCTATGATCTCTTAGATGATCCTGGCGACGGAACGCTTTTCCGCATATATCACAACTGTAGGGTCTCTCGTCCGTATGAGTCCTCTCATGAATCAACAAGTTGTAACTCTTCGTGAACTGCCGATTGCAATATTTACAGATGAACTGTTTCTTCGGTCTAGCGCTTACCCCAATTTTGGCCCCACTGGCTGGCAACAGAGAGCCCACGGGCCGTCCGGAAGTCGCACCTCTCATGTCATATCCCCGGAAATGTTGGTGATACATTGCCGCGCTCCGAAGCCATTGGTTGACAAAAGCTGAATTGTAACTTGTGTGATATTGCATAAGACTACCTCCAGATGAAGTCAAATGCGATGATGATATGTGCGAAGTTAATCCCACTGGAACAAATGGTCCTCTGGTGTGTATAAAAGCCGGGCTACCTTCCATCGGTTCAGCCCTGTGATACCAGTTATTGTTGTTTGGTTCCGTAAGGTAGGCTGATGTAGCTATAGGGGGGGAGTGTGGAGGATAAGTGGGAGTGTGCGGAGGGGTTAAAAGAGGGGATGTCGATGAATCCGCTTCTTGTTTTACTTGACCAGGCGGCGGTGTTACGAAATGTTGCGAACAAAATCCTGAAACAGAAAAACATTCAATTAATTTACGTTGATTCAATATTTTGTACAACTTTTTCCCAAGAGTTACGCGAGATAATGGAAAACTGACGGGTTTGTACTAGGTTTAAGTCTTTCGTTTTTCATTTTGAATATGATTTTCTGTTTAAACTGGAAGGATACAGATATAATAATTAGAGGTCCTTGCTCCTTGCTTTTTTTAACACAACATAAAGCATAACACCTATGAAAAACAGCAACCCTTTTGCCCCCCCCCCCTAAATACACCACTGGATTAGGTACACAGTAATATATTTTGAAGTGAAGTGGCCGAAATGACGCGACAAAATTTCTTAATCGAAAAGTGAGTAGCCAGATATGCGCTACCATTTTTAATGATAAAAATAATTAAAATTTGTGTTACATCACCAACTTAAAAAAATAAAGAAAATTATAGCTTGACGAAATGAATATATCTTTATGTCGTCATATTACATTACATTTCATAAGTAAAACGATTGGATAAGGAATTGAATTACGTGAACATGTAAAAAAAGGATTTTAATTAATTAGATATTTTTTCAAACCTTGTTCAAGGGTTATTATTTTCGGTATTTTTATATGCGGAAAATATTTGAATAAAGTAATTTTGCTTTAATACTGCAGTCATCAAAACGCAACAGTGAACTGCAATAAAGGACTTAAAAGCATCAAAATATTTTTTTTTGGCATGAACGATCAGAAAATCAATGAAATACCTATTGCCTAAGAGTAAAAAAACTTTTGTGTATGATAGAATCCAGATTTTATATGCATTATTAGATCTCAAAATATCCGCAACGAGCAAGCGCAAAAACTCAGTGTCCGTTGCTTTTTCCCATAGAAAGTTAAAGATTAATTCAAGGGGTAGTATAAATGTAGTATTTTTGATACATGTAGGCCCTATATATGAAGTTTTCCAAATTATATTAGAAAAAAAAAATTTGCAGTCTCAATTCCCGAACAGATCTATTAAAATAATAGTCTCTGTAAAATGTTTAATCAATATTTTATTGTCAAATCACCCGTAAGGCAAGATTTGGTATCATTTTTACATTTTAGTGGTTAAATAATTTAAAAAAAAAAATTATAATTTTATAAACGTGCTCTGAAAAATCTATGTAATGCATCAACCTGACAGAGAAAAAAAAACCTAATAGTACATTCTAGTTAACACTGATGGTAAACTAATAAAAAATATACATTTATGCATTCAGGATTATAGATAAATACTACCTTTTGTAACGAAGCCAATGGGTATTAGGTGTCAAATGTTTATAAAGCGTTTTAATACCCAATACATCTGTCTTTACTTTCCTTCTATACCAAGAAAGAGAGGTAATTACACTAAAATACTATTTTTTTTCGGAACAGGGTAAGTAAAGCATGTAACTAGTATTATATACACTAATACGACTTGGAATAAAACTATAAAGTATAGTATTTCTGGGTTATAATATATCCAAATTTAACCCCTAGCCCCTGTCTAAGCAAAAATAATTTTAAGGTAGGTAATAACTGTAAAAATATTTAATATTAAATTAATCTTAGTTAAAAACTAAGATTTTAGTAAGTTATAACTTGGATATTCATATTTTGTGTAACTAATTTGGAGGTTTTTAGAGTTTACTACCTAAATATTGGTAAAAAATATGTTTAGATATCACCAAATAAAATAACTAACAATAAAATTTTAAAAAATATTGTATTTATAATATTATTTAAACAAAAGACAAACCTTCTTTATTGTTTCCGATCTGGTGATGTTCAAAAACTCCTAAATTCATCTTTCACTGAAATAATACAGTTCTAATGAACAAACACAATACAACGGTGATGTTTATTACACAGAGAAAATAGTCCCGCAGTAGTTACACAGGCAAAGGTGCACTAAACACAAAAAAAATGGACAACTGGTGATTGACAGCTCACTAGCATCCTCAGCACACTATGATAAACTGGCAAACTGGTGCAAAACAACCGAACGATCAGCCAGGCCTACTGTGAGGTAGTAAAAGTAGCGCAACGGGGCGTGCCAGCGATAAAGTCTCGCCTCCGATTGGTTGGTGTTATGTTTTTAACCGTTCCGCCGGGTTGCTGCGTGTTTTCAACCCTCCGCGTTTGCTGCCGAGGGGGCTGCGATCGTCGATTGTTTCCGTGCTTTTTTTTCGGAGCGGGGCTCGCTTGATTGCACAATTTGGGTTATAAAGGACGGTGTAATGACGTTATTATATCATTATGAGCGAGATTGGAGTGATACACGGGGGGTATTCCATTAAGTACTTTGAAATAAATTTAAGGCTATAGCAGGGCAAAATAAAAAAATCTTCTTTCTAATTGATTATTATTATTATAAAACAAATTTGTAACTTTCACGTTGGCTTGTCTTATTCTATTTTTGATTTGATTTATACCAGTATGAACGATTAAAGAAGGCGTTCTTTTACTATCGCCGGCAGAATTAGTACACTTTCAAAATCTGTGGCTTGGTCACAAAAGGGCCTAAGTACAAAGTTATAAAAATTTGGTTAGTGGGCCTCTCTTACTAAATGAACCATAATCTTTTCAATAAAATTGGCCCTATGTGAGTAAACTTATTTAGCTATCGAGGCATTGTGTGTGAAAAGGGTCTAAAGGTAAGGACGTAAGTTTAAAGTTCTATATACATGTTAGGCCTTTTTTAACGGTCTTATGTAAGAGAAAGATTAATATTTATAAACGTAGATCGACCTAAGTGACTAATAGGCCTAGAAAGTACAAGCCTATGTAATATTAGGCCTTTTCACTTCCCTCGTAAAAGGGAAGTGGGTATTGTAATCCTAAAAAATCACCCTTCGAGAATTTTTCAAATCTCTACGTTTCAGGGTCCCTGGATGCCGAAAAACATGTTTTCTTAATTCCGTGGGTATGTCTGTCTATTTGTCTGTCTGTCGGTCTGTTTGTCGGTCTATCTGTTAGCGGCATAGCTAAAAAACTACTTACCCGATTGACTTCAAATTTTGGTACAAAATCAAGGATCATATGGGGATGACCTGGTAACATTTTCGTAAAAATCTAATATAGCAAAACAAAATGGCGGCGTAGTGAAATGTTAAAAAAAAATATTATTAAAAAACTACTTATCCAATTTATCTCTGGTTTTGCACAAAAATCAAGTATTAGGTATCAACTGGTAAAATTTTGGCACGAATCCAACAATGGCCTGTAAAACTACTTAAGTGTCAGATTTCAAATTGTGTGCTATAAATAATTGTGGTATACAGATAAACTAGTAAAACTGTGGTACTAATTCAAGATGGCGGCTAAATAAAATATTTGTAATAGCTTAAAAGCTACTTACGCGATTGACTTCAAATGGTTGTCTGTCTGTCTGTCAGTTTACGGCAGCCATGTCAAACTAAAAGTCACTGGTAGGCCAAAAGCATGAAGACCATCGACTAGGTGGGCTGCAAAACCTTATTTTAAAGAAGACAAACTACTGAAAATCTTGAGAAAAAGTACTATTATAGGACAAGTCTGTTTATTAAATTTCCAATAAAAAGGACATTACAAAAAACTACAAACATTAAATTCTTTTGCCAGATATTTGACATCTTTTGTCTTTAATTAAGTTGTCTATTTGTGGCGCGAATTTATCGGCGGAAATAACTTTTAAAACTGCGTTCAAGTGTGCGTCCGTCAATCGCGATCTTGCGGGAGATTTGTTTCCTTTCATCAAATAGTTTTTCACACTTATAGGTACTTCCAAACATTGACAGGATTTTACAGGCAAATTTTCTCATTTCTCATTTGAACAGGCAAGTACTTATACAATTTAAATGTACACTATCAAATTTTTGTTTTAAATGGGTCTGACACTGAAGCTCAATTACTTCTATTTGCAAGTGAGGGGGAACTTTATCAATATCGATAGTGAAAAGACCAGTAAATAGAGAAAAATTGTTTTCTTGGGTCTTAAAATCCTGAAAACGCTTCTCATTTTCTCTGAATATATTTTGTATGATATTGGGACACTTCTGCTTTCCTGATATGCCTTACAAGTCAGAAAATGTGACAGATCATCCTCTGCTAACTGTTTTTCCCACAACATCATCTTACACTTGAAAGCTTTCACATGATCATGCATATCTGTAATAACTTGACGTGGTCCTTGCAATTTCGTATTTAAGTCCGACAAGTGTTTTTTGATATCTACCATAAATGAAAGTCTTGTAAAAAAGGTACATCGCATAATAAGCTGACATCTTCTCCTTTTGTTTCCATGAAAACGCGCATTTCTTCTTTGAGTTTCCAAAACCGGTCGAGTACCATAGAACGCGAAAGCCATCGCACCTCTGCATAATATGGTAAACCAGTGTACTCACTTTCTAAAGCAGGTAAAAATGCAGAAAACTGTCGCTGATTAAGGCCTCGTGACCTTATGAAGTTTATAATTTTTTTCACTGGCTTTAAAACATTTTCCAACTTGATCACTTTTGAGCATAAAACTTCTTGGTGGATTATACAATGAATATGATAAAAATCTGGTTTGTCACTGCCCGTTTCTCTGATCTTTGTCTGTAATATTTTAATGAAGCCATTTTTTACTCCAGCCATTGAAGGAGCTCCGTCTGTTGTAACGGAACACAGTTTTGACAAATCTAAATTGTACTTTTGCAGAAGTCCATAAACAGCATTGAAAATATCCTTCCCAGTTGTTGTATGATGCAAAGGAACTAATTCCAGTAATTCTTCATACACATTGATATCTGTATCAACCGCACGAAGAAAAACAGCGATTTGCGCCACACCACACACACACTTTCATCACAGGCAATAGAAAATCCAATGAAAGAGTCTGATTTTGTTTTTATCTGATCACTTATATTGGCAGCCAACTCAGTAACTCTTTCAGCGATAGTATTCCGGGACAAGGATATATTTTGAAATGCCCTCACGCTCCTGGGACTTACAATTTCCGCAGCCTTTACAAGGCATTCTTTTATAAATTCACCTTCAACAAATGGTTTTGAGTGTTTCGCGATCAACTGCAACAGTAAACTTATTTAACTTTTCGTTTCTGACCATGCCTGTATACTTGTCAAACATAGTTTTATGAATATCATATATAATTTTGGGACACCGACTGTACTATTACAAATCAAACAAATAATTTTTTCTTTCACTTCACAGCAAAAAACTCTAAATCCCATTTTTCTTGAAAGATACGATGCTCATCTACAAGTTTTCTCTTACTTCAACTTGGTTTTGAAAGAGACATGTTAAAAACTGCATCCGAAATAAATTATAATAAGTACTGTTAAGTGTTGTAACAATAAGTGCGCAACTCAACTCGAAACTCTATCACAACTGACTCATAACTGACTAAACTCTGAACGACTGAACTCAATCGAACACGGCTTCTATACGGATTGTGATTTCTCGAGTTCTTTCCAGAATGTTCTGATAGCGTCTGTGTTTTTGCGCGATAGAATTTCATGGAAAGAGCCAAATAATGTTTGGCTTTAGGTTTTAGGTTGAGTATGTGTAGTTCATCCTCCTAAACATAGATGGCACTATGTACAATTGTAAATTTTATTATACCAATCGTTGTTGTAGTGGCGCGCGCTTTCAAAAACGGTTTTCAGCTTGTCCGCGGGCCGCATTATCTGGCTGTTTTCAATACTGATTTGGGCCGCATGTTTGACATGGCTGGTTTACGGCATAGCTTAAAAACTACTTATCAGAGTGATTTCAAATTTTGGTCAAAAATTTAGGATCATATGAGGGTGACCTGGTAATATTTTGGTAAAAATCCAATATGCCAGAATAAGATGGCGGCCTAGTGAAACGTTAAAAAATTGTTACTGAAAAAGTCATTATCCAGTTTGTCTCAAATTTTGCACAAAAATCAAGTTTATATAAGAATGAACTGGTAACATTTTGGTATGATATAGATAGCAAAACAAAATGGCAAAATATTGAAAAAATCAGCCTGAAAACACTACCTCTTAGATTAATTTTAAATTTTGTGCAATCGTTAAGTGTGATAAAAAGATAAACTGGTAAGATTATGGTACGACTTCAAGACAGCGGAACACAACAACTGCCAAATAAATTTTTTAAAAAATCAACGTAAAAAAACTGGTACAAATTCAACATGAGGTAACAAATGGCGGTGTGTGTTAATATAAAAACTACTTATTGAATTTATTTTAAATTACACCCAAAAATCAAGTGTGACATAGGTAGAAACTGGTAAAATATTGGTAGGAATCCAATGATCTGACAAAATGGCAATGAATAAATGAAATGTTTTAAAAGACAGTATATATATATATATATATATATATATATATATATATATATATATATATATATATTTTTTTTTCATATATATATATATAATTTTTCTTGTGTGTGTGTTTTGGTCTTTTTCAAACCATAGAATGTAAAATAGTTGACTAAAAAGTATACATAATCCACATATCTGACATATACTACACATATTTAATTTACATTTTACAAATATTGTGGACGTTTATTACAGACAAATTACAAGCGACGGAGCGAACAGAGTCGCTTGTAATTTGTCTGTAATAAACGTCCACAACATTTGTAAAATGTAAATTAAATATGTGTATATATGTCAGATATGTGGATTATGTATACTTTTTAGTCAACTATTTTACGTTCTATGGTTTGAAAAAGACCAAAACTATGGTCGAAACGTCACCTTAGAAACGAAATATATGTTTAAAAATATGTACTAATTTTGTTGTTAATGTATTGACCTCAAACCAAGAAAAATTAGGAATATATATATATATATATATATATATATATATATATATATATATATATGTGTGTGTGTAAATGAATGGGGTCACACTTCACTATTCCTAATAAAATGTTATATTCATAGCGAGGGAAAATTCGGGTAAAGGAAATTTACCGATTTTTATAATTTAGTTATGTTTTCCTTTTTTAGACCCAACTTCTGTTAACTTTGGCCATTTCATTATTCAACAAATACACTTGAAAGGGACCTAACTGCAACATAGAACAGGTATACCTTTTAATTTTTGGTCCAATCTTCCACTTAGACCCTTTTTATTTAGACTGGCTCACACTTATTAGAAGCATTCAACGAAAAGGAGGAGTTAAAGTAATTGACATGTCTCGGGAAGATTTTTACAATATAAGGGCTCTTCAGAAAGCGTGTTTTGTAAATAGAAAAAAGAACGCGGATGAGAAGCATATGCCTTTTTTTTCTAAAAGCAAATTATTTATATTACACTAAGCAAAACTCCGGAAAAAAAATTATAAGAAAGGCTTTTCGACAAATTGTGTGTTCAAAGTCTGGAATATCACAAAAAAGAAAATGCACCACCTGCTTTGGAAAAATTTCATAACTCATACTCTCTGCCTACCCAAATTAATGATAATAAATTTGATGTGTTACATACATTCAAATTGTCAACATTTTTATGGGAACTTAAAGCACACGAAACCACAACAGATAAGGATGCGGAATGTGACATAGTCAGAAATGCAGTTCAGGGGGTGGTCCAAATTAGAAATTCATTTAAGGGGGGGTTCTCCAAACAGTCAAATTTCAGCGGAAAAATTAGTAAGAAGTATGTGCATGAATGAAGGAGCGTGCTCTACTGCTACATTGTAATATAATGAATAACTTATATTTGGATGGCATTTAGTTAGTGCCTATATCTATGTTAACATTAACTTTTTAATATATTTTATGGATTTTACTCAATTTATTAGAGTTTTCATTTTTATTAGTAGCCAAAACAAATTATAATAATATATTTTTCAATGAAAAAGGGTTTAAGTTTTTCTCAAAAATGGGGCTTAAGTAATAGTAGTTTTTACTGTAAACGTGCTAAAATCTGAATATTAACTATAGGGCCTATGTAAGTTACACTCAGTGGCGAAGCTTGAAACTAGGCAAGGTAGACATTGTCTATCCAAAAAACTAAACTTCCATATTTATTATTATAATTATAAATATTAATCGATTTATATTTCCAAAATGCTTAAAATTGCTAACATGTATAAAGAAAACGCAAGAAAACAGGTTCGGGTATCAAAATAGACAATTTCCCGTTTATTCTTCTGTAATATTCGTGAAATTAAGCACTTGTACTATGTGAGTATCTATGCATACGTTTGGATTTTAAATATTTAAATAGATACATAATATAAAATGACTACTAAGTTGTCGTGCTTTCATGCTTATTCCCTCAAATTAAAATGATTAAACAAATATAAAAGTAAAGTATAAAAAATAAATTGTGCGACTCAATCTCCACGATAAAAACCGATCCCGATAAAAATCGATTTAACTTCGGAGCAAATTGTCTACCTAATTTTTGCCTCACGCTTCGCCACTGGACTGGCAGTGTTGCCAACTTAGCAGAATTTGAGCTAGATTTAGCTGAAATTAATTACATTTAGCTGATAAAATCGACAGATTGCTGATAGCCTATTTTTTAGCCGAATACGTGTAGTTCTTTAGCAGAAAACTACGATTATAGCGGATCACAATTATTGTTTATTTTGTGCCATTTTCTTATTAATAAGCATGCCTTTAAAAGAAGAAAAATATATCAAACTCAAACATCTGTTGACCTGTTTTCTCCTTGCTCTAGGGGATTCCCCGAACCGACGCGACGATGGTCAGCGGCATTATTCCCAGAAATCATTAGTTTTCGAACAGTGCGATTGTAGCGACGTACATAAATACTGCCTGTGAAAACGAGTTTCCTTTGTCTTTCTTTACCATAATTTAAATCTGACTTTATCTCAAGCAACGTTTCAACTACATCAACTTTAAATAATAGATAAATACAGGTAAGAATTTGTTTTTAATAGTTTGACAAGTTTACAAAACCTAGCAGAAAAAAGTTATGTTGATAAATTTGCGTAATTGACGCATTTTCAGTTGAATTAATATTGTTTAATGTAGTTAGTATAATGTGGACTATTTAAAGGCGAATATTTTATTAAACAATTTTTTTTATATATGGCGGAAAAAAACAAAACGAAATATATATTTTTCGAAAAGAATGGTTATCGTTTCAACAATTTAAATATTGGTTAGTGCAGGTACAAGGACATCGAACACGAGCGAGATGTTCTTATTGCAAGTCGGATTTCAATGCCAAATTATATGATATTAAAAATCACTTAAGTTCTTCTAAACATATTAAGGCAGCAAAACCATTTTCGGCAAGTAGGTCAAACGTCCAAACTAAATTAAATTTTCCTACTAAAAACTTACAATCCGTGGCTGCTGAGGCAAAATTAAGTTTATTTGTTTGTGCTGTGTGAAATGGTTAACGCGATTTTATCAGTAAGATATGGTTTATCAAGAGCAGAAAAATGTTGTAAAAGTTATACCTTGCCAGAAGATGTACTTCTAAGAATAGGTAGCAGAGAATGTTACGATAAGGAACTTATAAATTTTAATCTAATAAATTTAGATGCAATTTAAAACTTTATTTAGCAAGCAAGCAATTCATTTTAATTTAGTAAGATTTTATGTAGTTTTAGAATCCCTTTGATGTGAAAACATTTTTATTTTACATTTTTCACCTTAATATATATTATGTTCTTGTTGGTTTCGAGTTTGTTTTTTTTTTAGTTTTAGAATTTAGCCGAAATTTAGCCGATTTTTAACCTGCCACTAGCGGAAAATAGGTTTAGGCGTTGGCAACACTGCTGGTTAGACCAGAAAAATAAAAGCTTGTCTAGGAGAGATGACGTGACCCCGCAAAGGTTAGGCAACCTATTAAAATCCGGCCCATTTGCATTATGTTTGGGTTATCACCTATATTAAAATCTAATGTATTAAAAAAATTATTATTATTTCAAATATTTCTAGTTTTACAACAAGAATATTTTCTCGGATTTATATTAACAAACTGTAGAACAATAATATATGATCAAAGTCATTATCGGCAGTCGAAACATTTAGTTCAGCAGTCTAAGTTTTTCCACACCGTCAAATGACCCTCAAAATTTAAAATTATCGCATCTACAATACTAAAAATTGCAGAATCTTTTTTAGGATTTTATAAAGCAGAGGTTCAAGATGCGTAAAAAACGACGAATGAAATTTTAGAAATTATTTCGAATTTTTGTATGGATATTAAAAATTGTAAAGGTCAAGGATATGACGGGGCGAGTACAATGAGCGATGCATATTTTGGCGTTTAGTCTCGGATAAAACAAACTGAAGAGACAAAAACGTATTTTGATTATATCTTCCAAAAACTTAAATTCATTGTTAAATGATACTATAATTAGGGTACAAGAAATATCAAGTTTTTTTTACTCTTTTATTAATTCTTTGGATTAAGTATAAATAGGTGGGATATTATGTCCATAATTACTGGAGAGTCTGAAATAACAGTAAAAAAGTAAAATCCAACTCGTTGATCAAGTCGTCTGTTGTCTTTTACTTCTGTGAAGCTAGCTTCCAAGCTAGTAAGCGCGCTAACACACATTAATTTAGTAATTTTAAAAAAAGAAAAACGCAATTAAGCGTTGTCATTGAAAAAAGAAATGAAAAGCTTCAATTTCGTCGTCACGTTAATATTAGTCATAAAAATATTAGAGATTATAAATCTAGCATCTAAAACAACAATAAGAGACATTGCCGTGTTAATATTAGAGAAATACCCAGACCTAAACTTCCGTTTTACGGAAGTTATATTTGTAGTCACGTTATTTATGGCATTACCTGCAACCAGCGCAAGTAGTGAAAAGTCATTTTCTAAGCTAAAGCTTATAAACATTTCATGCGTACCATGGGACTCGGCGTAAAATCTTGTGCGGGGGGATTGAGGTAACGCTACTAACCAGAAGTGTAGGAACCTAACAAAGTACGTTAACAAATAAAACTATCGACAAAGTATAAATATCTTTAAAATTATAACACTTCTAAATAAAAGCCGACCAAATTTCATTTAAATTGTGTGAGAAATTTTTATGTCAGAAATATTTTTGGAAAATTTACAAATCTGCGGTTATCTTAAAACTTACTTTTTGTAGATAGGCCCTTTTTCAACCAAGCCAGAGATATTTACTTAGTCAAATCAAGCAGCTATTTTTCCAATTAACCACATAGGCCCGGGCCCAGCTCCATAGCTCCACGGACGGCCTGACTGTCCCATCTGTGATTTTTTAAACAACAATACACATTAATGTATAACACGAAATCGCACATACTAAGGCTCAAGTTTCGTTTACCTAAAATTGGTTATAAGGAAAGTATCTAGTTTTACATATTCTAGGAGCTTTTCTAAATAACGGAAAATAAGAATTTTTCTGCGGAAATGCGTCATTTCCGTTCTGCACAGTTTAGTATACCTGAAATCAGTTACATGAAAACTTTGCATTGCATCTCATCCCAAACTCTTTCCCAAGCACGAAAATGTTAAAATGTGTCTGCGGAAATTTGTCATTTTCATTTTCTGCGGAAATTTTGTATAGTTTAGAATATCTAAAATCAGTTACACAAAAAAAAAACTTTGATTTACATTCTAAATTCTTCTACATTTTTTAAGTAACGAAAACGAAGGCATGATTGCGGATGGAGGCAAAATAATCGATGGCATTATTGCGGAATGCTCGTATATATTTGTTCGATTGCCTGACTCAAGAAAGGATCATCCTTCTTTGTTTATATTCCTTGAAGTTCTCAAAGATATGCAGACAGATACTTATATGAAACTTCGTGACTCAGACAAATTATTGAGATTATCTAAAAAACATTTCGGGCTGTCACGTATACGGGCATAAAATGTCGCTGACAATACGATGCGTTCAGCCGTTATTTTTACATTCCGCAATCGTGCCCTCACTTCATTTTGTGAAAAACTGAATACTAATGTTTCGTCCGCAATCCTGCTGCGCCCTGGAAAAGCGCACAAAATTTCCGTGAAAAATGTAAATGACAAATTTCCGCAGACAAATTTTTACATTTTTATCTTGAGGAAAAAGTTTAGAATATAAATCAAAGCTTCTTTTTTATGTAACTGATTTCAGGTAAACTAAACTATACAAAATTTTGTCGGAAAATTAAAACGACAAATTTCCGCAGTAACATTTTGGCATTTTGGTGCTTGGGAAAGCATTTGGGATGAGATGCCAAGCAAAGTTTTCATGTAACTGATTTCAGGTATACTAAACTGTGTATGAAAATGAAAATAACGCGTTTCTGCAATAAATTTTTTCATTTCCGTTGTTAAGAAACACTTCTAGAAAAGATTTCTTTTCCCTTTAAAGTATTTTTACCCCACCCAGCACCCCTATTCGCTCCAAGATCCCGCAAGCTTCTAAATTAAAAAAAAAAGGGGTGTACAATGGAAATGACGCATTTCCGCAGGAAAATTTTTCATTTCCGTTGTTAAGAAGGGCTTCTAGAAGGCAATAAAATATTTTTTTTCCAAATAACCCATTTCAGGTAAACAAAACTTGCCCCCAGCACTTTAAGTACCGCATATAAGGCAAAAAATAAGCATAAAACTTCTTCTGAGGCATACCTTTAACTATCTTCTTTTCGTATACAAAATTAGGCATTAAATACTTACGATTTTTCTACTTTTCGGTTGTATATTCATTCCCACTAACCCTCGAAGCGCTCAAAGAGATATTTAAAAATTTCTGAAGGCATTTCGAGTTAAAAACATCGCGTCCCTGTCTAACTGTTTATTCTGACATTCTGACAAAAGTTTAGCTGGCAATGCCAGGCCGCCTTGAAAGATGTCAGTTCCCTATAAAATGGAAATTATGTGCATTTTTATTGGAAATTCAATTTTTCCCAATTTTTCGACGACGGATAAAGAAATGTAGATTTTGTGTCTTGCAGAAAAAAGTGGAATTTTGATATATTTAATCGTTTTTATCCCAGGAGGTACTGATACGACTTTACGAAGGCTCAGAGAATGACAACTAGAATTCGTGCACGCTACAATTCAAAAATTTCTCAAAATTCACCCTTAACTTTGATCAGGCTGTTTTTTCCACCAATCTCTAAAGGAAATATAGACGTTTCCTGGTGTATTTACTGGATTCACCAGGGCGAAATATATGGACAGAACATTAGAATTTAATTTCAAAATGGCTCGCTGTATAAACCGGAGAGTAATTTCAGCAGGGTTGGGAATTCTACCGTATAATTGGTTTTATACGTTACGTGTATTATACGGTATTATACAGTATTAAACAGTATAATACCGTATTATACGGTATTATACGTTTAATAGCAGATCACAATATAACCTCAAAATTTTAGTTCAAACACTTCAAACCAGTTGCTTCAACAATAAGCAGGAGTTTGATGAGTTCTTGTTATTGTTATCGTGAATTTGTGAACTGTACAGTGTTACTGATATTGTCAACTACAGATTAGGAGTAAAGTAAACAGTAAGTATTATTATATTATTTGCCATTCATTCGCAAAGTGCAACAAGGCAATTTTGGAATATTGATCATAAATTAATTTAACCATACATCAAACTTATAAAAAATTGTATTTCATGCTTATGAACTTAAAAAACAATTATTATTATTATTATTCATTTTTACTAACTATTTAACTATTTACTTTGGTAAAGTAAGTTTACATTTTATTTTGAAATCTATTTACAATTACAATCATCCATATTTTATCAAAATCAATTTACGAATTGCCTTGGTACCATCTAAAAATTGCCATTAATATAAAAAAGCTGTCCGTCGCCAGTATAATTTAATATGGACAAACGGCAGCTATCGAAAATTACGGGCCCTGATTCTCGATAATGTGGTCAAGCCAAATCCAAAGGCTTCTGTTTGGGAGCTGATTCCTAATGTCTTTAAGTGCTACCTTTATCATTATTTAAGACTGCTTGCTTTTACGTTCATAAATTAAAAAGAAAGTTTTGTTTGCACTTTGAAAATGAGCTCCTCAACCGCATGTTAAGTAAAGCCAAGTGTTTTAGTTGATTACAATATTGTTTTTGAATATTTTTTATTGTAATTTGAAAGTTTTAATTTAATACTTGATTAACTGAGTATATGTATCGTGTGATCTACTTATCTTGTCCACATTTTGATATTATAATGGAAAGTTGCTTAGAGAGATAAACAAAGAAGATGGTAACAAATTTTTTCGTTTGTCGTACCTGTTTTTATATACAGAGTGTTCCGTTTTTCCTAACCATAAAAAAGTTACCTATTTTAAATTGAACTCCTCATACTTATATTTATTATTCAATATTTCGAATTCATGTTAAACTCTATGGTTTTCAAAATGGCGCTTGAAAATTGACATTTTTGGCTCTTTATCCTCTGTAACTGCTAAACGTCGGCATCGAAACTTACAACGAAATGAATTTCATAATTTCACTTTCTTAATTTTTAATTATCTATTTGACCACATTTATGGGTTTACAGGAGTCAAAATTTGACATTTGCAGCCAAAGTAGAAATTGATTTGGTCAAATAGATAATTATTAAATAGTTAGTTCTGTTATTTAGGAGTTACTTGGGTTCAAATAGTTAATATCAATTAACAAGCGCCATTTTCCTGAAAACCGTTAAAAATTAGTATAAAATGTTATACATATTTATGCTTAGAATTTAATATAGAATCTAAATATTGAATAAATATTATACAGGGTGTTCTCAAAGTAAGGTAAAAAATGCAGGGGTCATTCCTTAGTTAATTCTAAGAAAAAAGTTCAAATATACACATCCGAAACGGCCTAGTTTTTAAGATACAGGGTGTTGAATATTTAAAAAAATCAGTTTTTTCCAAATATTTATAAAATGTTTGTAACTATTCTTTTGAAAATTTCCACAAGTTACTGACTTCAAAGAAGGTACTTTTATGCCCTGCCAGATTTATTTTACTTTTATCAGTGGCTTGCGCGGGGGATACGCATTTAATAATTATAAAGAAAAATATTGACGAAAATGGTCATAAGATGCACGCATTGAAGTACTTTTTATTATTTTCTCGCAAACGGTGCATTGCAGCGAAAAAATATAAAAGGCAGTTTTTGTAAATTTCTAATAGATCAATCATAAAAACTTGTTAGATTTTTAAGAAATCGGTAGCGTACCATATTTTTTTATAAATATTAAAGTCGTATCCCCTGCGCACGCCCCTGATGAAAGTGAAATAAATCTATCATGACTTAAAAATACCTCATTTCGTCAAACCTGTGCCAATTTTCAAAAGAATATCTGAATACATTTTGTAAATATTTGGAAAAAACTGATTGTTTTAAATATTCAACACGCTACGCTGTATCTTAAAAACTAGGCTGTTTAGGACATGTGTTCATATGAACTTTTTGTTTTAGAATTAACTAAGGAATCACCCCTTAAAATCTTTTACCTTACTTTTTGAACACCCTGTATAGCTGTTCGATTTAAAATAAGAATTTTTTTTCATGGTTAAGGAAAACATAAATCAAATCAAAATGAGCACACTATAAGCGGATCTTACGGTACCTACCTACTTGTACCGAATACCAAAACAGAGTTTTTTTTTATAGATGAGTTCAGGAGGTTCAGGTGGTCGTCCAAACCATCCAGTATGGGCTCAAGGCTTCAAGAAACTAAAGAAAGAAAATAAAATTGTAGCTCTGTGTACTGTGTGTGAAAAGAAAATTCACAACACAAGTTCAAGTCGTCTTTCTATGCACAGAAATATTTGCAAGTTTCGCCCCATTCAAAATAATCCAGAAAAAACAAAAAATATAGCTGCAAAAAAGTCCAAAGTGGAAACAAAATGAAGAAAAACATGCTACTAAAATAAGTCGTATAGTAACTGACACAGACTTTGGCAGTACCACCAGCATTTGCAGTAATTCCTTTGAAGATGAAGAATTACTATTAGAATCAAGTGAAAATGCAAATTTGGATTCTACTAACAAGCCTGGTAATAGCAATTTTGAAGTTTCCAATCAAGAATCAATATCTTCATATTCTTCTTCTAGACCGTCAAGTTCATCTTCAGTTACAGCTTTCATTGATAAAATGTCAGTTCAAGACATTAATAAGGGAAACGAGCTATTGGGAAAGCTATTTTTTGGTTGCAACATCCCATTTAGCGTAATCGAATCAACACATTTCCGCAACTTCATGCAGCATATGAGACCAAGCTATCGTATTCCTTCCAGAAAAGCCTTGTGTGGAAAAATATTAGACGATCTTTTTAATAAATTTACGGAAGGTGTAAAATTCGAGTCTCATTCAGTTATGCTCATTGATGGCTGGAAAAATGAAAATGCTAATACGAAGAATGTCACAGTTTTGCTGCATTCTGCAACAGGCAAAGCAGTTTTTCTGTATAATTGGGACCTCAGTGAAGAAAGAGAAACTGGAGAGAAATTAGCAGAGATAATTGAATTTGCAAAAACTCAAGCAGAGCAAATGTACAAAACAAAAATATTTGCAGTAGTTAGTGATAATGCTGCTAATATGGGTAGATTAACCAATATAATTCACTTAACTTGTAATTCTCACACAGGTCAGCTACTGCCAAAGGATATTTTACCTAGTGAATTAGCTACTCGAGTAACATCCATCTTAAAACAATTCAATGGCCCTGATATGGAAGCACAAATTTTAAAATTTGGAGGCTCAAAAATCAGTCTACCTTGCGAGACCAGATGGTGCTCAAATAGGGATTCATTTTCATGCTTTTTGAAGAATCTTCCTTATATCAAACGTGTCATTTCAGAGAACCCTGAAAAAGCGATTCCAGCTCATTTAACTGCTCTAATTTTTGATCAACAGTTTATCAAAAACGTTACCGAAGCTGTTTCATTGTTGGACCCAGTATGCATATTGATCAACAAATGTCAATCGTCGACAGCAAGCATTGCATGCGCTGCAGAAGCGTGGCTGAACCTTGAATTTCCCTCAAAGTTCCAAGAAGCAGGAGAATATTTAAATAAAAGGAGGAAATACGCATTAAAAGTTCCGCTCCTAGTTGCGAATTATTTGCACCCATCTTACAGAGGCAAAAAACTTAATGAACAACAAGTAGATTTGGTGAACGATTATCTCCTTGAGAATCTGGATGCGACAGGCCTGGAGGATTTAGGTAAGTTTAGTAGCAATACCGGAATTTTTGAAGTACTTAATGGAAAGGCGGGCTTATGTAACAAACCATTTTTGTACTGGGATTTAGCATCAAAAAAATGTAATAATTTAAGTTCTCTTGCTAAAAAACTGTTATCAATTCCGGCTTCGTCTGCGCAGTTAGAACGCGTATTTAACAATTGGTCTTATGTGCATAATAAATTGCGTAATAGATTGAGTGCAGAAAGGTCCAAAAAACTAGTTAAAGTATATTGTTCTTTAAAAATTCAAGATGATGCTAAATCCTGCGAATATTAGCACGAGTCACGTTATGTTACGTTAAGTATGTTATGTTATATATATATATATATATATATATATATATATATATATATATATATATATATATATATATATATATATATATATATATATATATATATAATACATAATATATATAAAATATACAATATACATTTTATGGTTTATTCAACCAAAAACGAACCTAATACTCTTAAATCGTCAAAGGCGATGTGCAACTAACTGCATACTGTGAAACTTACCCTTTTATACTGTATAATACCTTAGTTTTATACTGCGACCTATTATAAGGTATTTTACGCTACGTATAATACATATTATACAAAACGTATTATACGTTCCCAACCCTGAATTTTAGCGATGTGGTTTTTGAATCCCTTGGGGGTAATTTGGGATCCCATAAAAAAATTCCACCCCTTGTTACTCTTCTTATAAAAAAATAGTGAAATATGGGAAAATTGATTTTTTTTAAGTTTTTCTGCATTCTATATTAATTGTAAATTTCTCATCGAAACCTCTTTTTACCTTGACAAAGTGGTCAGGGTTTTTACCCCTTTTTTATTTTTTGCGATTGCATTTTAAATCATAGGAGTTTCTAAAAGAGTGTCCCTCTCGGACGGCACCTACCGGCTTATTATAAGCCCCAACGAAATCGTGCTTTTAACAAAAGAAGCGCCCATTTATCCTCTACGATCGACCCCATAAAAGCCTATTTCCCCGACGTATCGTTACCGAGGTAGAGCACTTCGAAGGCCAAAAAACACCAATTTCAAAAACTTCCGGTCTAAAACGAGAAATGCGGGGACAATAATAATAGCCGCGTGCGGCTATTTTAACAATATAGATTATTATTTTGGATGCACGTGATCACAATAAACCGATCAAGGTTCGTAGCGGATGTCATGAACCTCGTACGTCATACGACTTTATTTTTCTTCCAGGATCATCAAAAATGATCGGTGAAAAAATATTGAGATCCGTTGGTTTTTGTATCGAGAAAAATGTTTCGCTTTAACCTCCCGCAGGGGTAAACTGCAACCCTTTAAATATTAAATGGGATTAAAGGTCAAGTGATTCATTTCAAAAGTCAATAAATTCTCTTTTCAAGGCCCAGCAATTTTTAAAAATTAAGTAAGTAGTTAAGTAGTTAAGTAGTTCATAAGTCAACATTGATAAAATATAAATTTGTATCGATCTTTACGATAAATTTATGCAAAAACATTGTTTTTCTGGAAAAAAATAGTTCCTTTCGAGGTTGGGTTTACGGTATGGGTATGGTCTAGGTTTACAAAGAAAGATGTGACACAATATGTAAATTTTATTTATTATTTGTTCATGATAATAAGTGCTGAAAGTGTTGGCGTCCTGCATCCATACGATAATAGAGATTTTTATTCAAAACGGTCTCGGACATTATGAAGCATTTCTCGTGTAATGGCCCGACATTCATCAATAATCCGCTGACATAAATCATTTAATGAGTGTTCCTGAGTTTTATAAATCTTACTTTTTAGGTGACCCCATAGAAAAAATTCTAAGGGGGTTAAGTCAGGTGATCTTGCGGGCCACTCTATTGCTCCTCTTCGGTCGATCCATCTACCAGGATACGTCGGATTTAAATATTCACGAACAGCATAGGTATAATGCGGAGATGCACCATCTTGTTGAAATGAATGAATTGTCAACTCATTGGCATTGTAGTTGTAATTATTTTCAAGTGTTTCTGTCAATGTAGGATCGACAAAGTCTCCTAATAATTGCAGATATTTGTCTATTTAGATTTCCTGGAAGAAAAAAAGGAACAATTAAACAATCACCATAAATTAAAATCCAAATGTTTAATTTCCCAGTATGTTGAGGGTGAACGTCGTGGAAGAGATATGGATTTTCGTCAGACCAATATCGACAATTGTGACGATTAACAGTCCCATTTAGGAAAAACAAACACTCATCGGAAAAACAAATGTTGAACACTAAATTCGGATTATTTATTATTCGTTCACTCATATTCTCGCAAAATGTCAAAGTTATCTTCGTTAAATTGTTGTAGAAGATTAATTTTGTAGGGGTGAAATGTATGTGTCTTTAAAATTCTGCGAATACTCGTACGAGAGATGCCACACACTAAAGGTGTGGCCCAAAACAGCAAGTTCCACTGCTTCGTTCCCTACTATCATTCGATTTGGAGCGATTGGTTTTCGGTTTGCCACTGATTCTGTCTCCCTTAGTTTTGCTACCAGTTCAGTTATGTATTTTCGGTGAACATGTTTATTTGGATTAATTTGATTAAATACCTGTGCTGCATTATTAGCACATCTGCCATTTTCATATTATAATTCAATCAGCGATACTCTTTCTGCAGTAGAGAAACCATTTTAGATCAAAATAAAGTTATAAATAGTTACGGACAAAACCCGACGACATACTAAATTTAAATACATTAAATGTAAATACTCTGTAGCCTCTACTTCTAAGAAAGATAAACCACTGCAATATTTATAAATCTTTTACACAAGCATAGAATTCCACAGCCCAAAAAATTAGATTAACTTTTTTGAGTGATAAATGTAAAAAAACATGATGACCATTAAAACGAGGTATCATATTAAGTTTAATCCCATTTGATTTAAGGGTTGAAACTCACCCCTGCGGGGGTTCTTCATCGACTAATGTATTTTTTTCCTTATTTTCTCAAAAATGACTGAATCAAATTTGAAAAACTAAGATGCGTTGAAAAGAGAATTTAATTACCTTTAAAATAAGATACCCTTCGACCCCTAATCCCATTGAAGATTTTGGGGTATATATTTATATATATATATATATATATATATATATATATATATATATATATATATATATATATGGAGTAAGACGTGATGAGAAAAATTCCAAGTATACTCTGTACTATTTATTTATCAATTGAACCGCATGTCATGTTTGTATTACAAAGAATACGCAAAAATGTAAAAATAATGGGTTAGTAAAGTTTTAAATTTTGTTATATCGTTTTACATTTATACAATATCCGAACCATAAAAATACTTTAGTCATACATACATAACTAAATTATTGACCATACCTCCAATATTAAGTTATTCCATTTATTTAAAAATCGGATTTTTTTTAATGCGTTGTTAATAATAGTGATAATAAAAAAATACCTATTAATTTTTATCAGACGCCTTTAATTTACAGTAGTACAATCGCTTCTTAAGATATCTTTTGTCGTTATTAAAACACTTAATAAGATTATATTTATTTAACTAATGCGGGAATTTGAGTAAATAAAGTATTTACATTAAAAGATTTTGCTTGTACAATGTAGAATAATAAAATCCAAATTTGAAAAACACCTACTTTAATTAAAATTAGAGTACATAAATTCTCTCCCTCTCCTTCTTTTCTTTCCTGCACTTCTTTCTCTATCTCGATCGTAGGTGTTTAAAACATAATTGTAGAGTTCGGCCGAATAACGGTCTATGTTACAATTTTTCTCAAATTGAGATATTAACAAAATAAGGGTCTCAGTAGGCTGTGAAATCAAATGAAATAGGTTGTTCTAATACTATGAATGTAGAGGTCGCTTCTAGATCAGTTTTGACAAGCAATAACAGGTTATTTCCAATTGGAATAACCGTCTATGTTACAATTTTTCTCAAATTAAGATATTAACAAAATAAGGGTCTCAGTAGGCTGTGAAATCAAATGAAAAAGGTTGTTCTAATAGTATGAATGTAGGGGCCGCTTCTAGATCAGTTTTGACAAGCAATAACAGGTTATTTTCAATGGGAATAACGGTCTATGCTACAAAGTGGTTTATCTCTTGAGATAAAAATCGTTAGTTCAAAATTTTGGCGCGCAGAAAATGTTAGAAATGCAAGAACAAGAGGAAGTACGATTTTCTCCAAGTGATATTGCGAGATTAAATAAATCAAAAAGAAAAACTAGACGGATAAGCACAGCAAGATGGAAGGTACATCCTTCGCGAAAACGACTAAGAGATGCTGGTCTTGAGTATATAGCGAGGAAATCAAATAAAATGGTTCCTGCGAAGACTCCTCCCAGCAGTGCAAGTACTAGTCAGAATATTACTTATTTTCACAATATTTTATTTGGGTTGATTTGTATGTACAGGGTGTACGGATTTGGTTGCAAAAGCAGGGTATCTCGCTTATTTTTAAAGATAGAACCTTGCGGTTTTCACGAACCTGAGCTAATTTTTTGTGAAACTCATGAAGCCGTAAACAAAATTTTCATAGCCTTCTTCGTTTATGAGATATAGGGCGAAATAGGAAATTTTGCATTTTGGGACACCCCTCGGTTATCCTTTAACTTAACGCAAAGGGAAAAATTGCTGCTTATGCAGTTTTTTACGCTGGATCCAGTGGCGTAGTCATATTTTTCATTTGATTTGTTATTTTTTAAATATGACTCAAAGTCGTGTTTTTTTAAATGGGACACCCTGTATATTTGTCCAGAAATTTATTTGTCCTTTTAAAAGCTTCTCAAAAATATATAATAGTATGGGTCTATTTTAATAAACAACAACAAAAATCCTAATTTTTACAATTATCATCCCAAATTTTGCAGTATGCTATGCAAAATGATGCCGTTTTCTTTTGTTTTCTTGAAGCAAATGACATTTTCCAATTTTGTACGCGTATATAAAATATAGCGCTAGTTTTTTGTATTTATTTATTGTGTAAAAATATATTTGTATTATCATGGAAGAAAACCAAACTTTCGAACATTATGAAAAGTACGATATGTTAGCTTGTTTTATATTAAGTAATGAAAATGTTGAAGCGGCTTCTGAGATATATTTTAACAGGTAAATAGCTAATTTTTAGGTATGTTGAAATACTATTGCTTAATTTTTATTTAGATATCCAGAAAAGAGGCAACCTAATATATCCACACATATCGGATAAAAAAGAATTTACTTAATCACGGATCATTTATCAAACCTCGTACGAAAACATATAATAAAGAAAATCGGGAGGCTGAGGAAATTACGGTTTTGGCTAATGCAGAAGCTTACCCTACAAAGTCTTGTAGGGTCAGTGAAAAGAGCATAGGGATTCAAAAAACTAGAGTTCAAGAAATTCTAAAAAAGCACAAATACCACCCATACAAATTTAGGCTCGTGCAGCTCTTACAGCCAGGGGATGCAGAGCGTCGGGTAGTCTTCTGCAATTGGTTTCGAGAAAGATGCGATATGGTTAGAGATTTTGAAAGGAAGGTTATATGGTCAGACGAAGCACATTTCAGTAATTTTGGTATACTCAATAGGCACAATAATAGTTTCTGGTCCCAGGAAAATCAACACCAAATATTTCCCAGAAGACAGCAGGGCAGGTTTGGTCTAAATGTGTCGTGCTTCATATTAGGAACACATATAAAATTTTATATATTTGAGGGAAATCCAACAACCAATCGCTATATAGAAATTTTAGAGGCAGCTATACCTGAATTACTTGACGATGTTCCTCTAGCGCAAATTAATGAAATTTATTTTCAACAGGACGGTGCTCCTGCACACAATTCTAGAATGACGAGATTATTTCTGGACAATAATTTTACCAATCAATGGATCGGAACAAATAACCTATAAGATGGCCCCCTAGGTCCACAGATTTATCGATTTTAGATTTCTTTCTATGGGGATATCTGGAAAATAGAATTTACAAAGACCACTATGATAATATCCAAGATTTAGGAAATGCAATAAGAGAAAATTTTCGCTATTTACAAAATCATCCCGTTATTTTGCTTAATTCCCTAAAACGAATACGAAAATTGTGCGAAGCATGCATAGAACAAAATGGAAATCAGTTTGAACAGTTCTTTTGATTTCCTTGGTTACTGTAGTTCTTATAAGACAGTTGATTTTTGCTAAAAGGCTTGTTACATAATAGTTTATTACTGTTTTGTTCTTGTTTTACATAAATCTAGGTAGGTGGTTCTTTTTTGGTGCGAAATTATCAATACATATTTTGATAAATAGATTTAATTACATATTTATTTTGATTTATTGTTAGGATGTAGATATTGTTAACGACTTTAAATAAAAGGCGGCATTGTTTTGCATGGCCTACTGCAAAATTTGGGATAATTATAAAAATTAAGATTTTTGTTGTTGTTTATTAAAATAGATCCATACTATTATATATATGAGAAGCTTTTAAAAGGACAAATCAATTTCTGGACAAATATACAGGGTGTCCCTTTTAAAAAAACACAACTTTGGGTCATATCTAAAAAATAACAACTCAAATGAAAAATATGACTACGCCACTGGATCCAGCGTAAAAAACTGCATAAGCAGCAATATTTCCCTTTGCGTTAAGTTAAAGGATAACCGAGATACGTGGGGGGTCCCAAAATGCAAAATTTTCTATTCCGCCCTGTATCTCATAAACGAAGAAGGCTATGAAAATTTTGTTTACGGCTTCATGAGTTTCACAAAAAATTAGCTCAGGTTCGTGAAAACCGCAAGGCTCTATCTTTAAAAATAAGCGAGATACCCTGCTTTTGCAACCAAATCCGGACACCCTGTACAGTATGTTGCATTATAAATAGAACCCCCCTTTAACTTTTTTGTTTGGTACTTTAGAAATAAATGTTGTATGCAAAAGTTGTAGAGTGCGGTAAGTAGTTTTTACACAAGTAATTATAATGTACCTATACAGGGTGATGCAGAAAAGCGCTGCGAAAAAGATTTTGTTTTTTCTTATGTAATCCCCGTATTTTTTAAGCTTAATTGACATACCTCGTTTTCCTGATTACGAACATATGAAAATAATTTATTACACTTATTTAAAATATTAACATAGGAAACTACTAGTCTACATGTTGAGGTATGTAATTATATTAAATATCTGCTTCAATTAATTTAAAGTTAAATATTTTTATTCAGTTGCGAAAAAGCCAAAAAAGATTTTTGTTTGTCAATCTAAACGCAACAAATAATCTGAACACATTTAAAAATAACGTTATAGATGGCTGCAAACTATCATTTTTTTCATATCTAGGTTACATGTCAAACAAACTGACACATTTTAAAATTTTGAAATCAATTCTTTTCTATTATTTAATGTTTTTCTCTTACGATCGGCGCACTGACGAGTCCCGATAGGATGAAAGTATTTGTACAACTACTGTGTGTCTATAAAAACTTAAGGTAAATGATATAATTTCTTATGCTTGCTTAAATAATATTATTTATATTATGTATCGAAACATTCCGTAGACAGACTAGTCTACATGTTGAGGTATGTAATTATATTAAATATCTGCTTCAATTAATTTAAAGTTAAATATTTTTATTCAGTTGCGAAAAAGCCAAAAAAGATTTTTGTTTGCTAATCCTAAGAATCATGATTTCTTAAGTGGCCAAAGCCAGAACTGTCAGTAATTCAAATAAAATACTTGGAAAGAGTAATTTAAATACTTTTGAGTACTTGAAATACTGTATTTCAAATACATTTTATTTTATATTAATTGTATTTAAAATTCAATTAATTCTTAAAAAGTATTTGGTATTTGGCACTTATTTCCAAAAAAAGTATTTGAAGTATACAGTGTGCCCCAGTTAAAAGGGATCTCTATATAGGGATCTCGGCTCCTATTATACCTACAGCAAAGGTTAAATGGGGAAAGTTTTAGAGGAAACTTATTGCATTCGATATCTGGCTTCAGATTTACGATCGATCGATAAGTTTGGGAAATATCGGCGAAAAACCGAAAATTGCGGATTTCGTTTTTCGCCAGTACATCCAGAACGGTAAATTTGACAGCTGTCAAAATGTGACATTATTCGGACACATTTTTAAGACAAATAAGATGGCGTATACGACACGTCTTCATTAATTTTTGTTAACCCGCAGCCCGCCTCAATTTTCATTTTTCTTATTACCGCCATATTGCATTTTTCGATTTTTGGAAAGAGCCTAAAATTTCCGGTCTAGCGATATCTTACAAGTGCATTAAAGATTTTAGTGTCATCAAAATATCACACTTCGTAAATTAGGTTTCAATGTTTTTAAAGGAGGCCATGATTTATTTGTCACAAGATTACATTAATAAGTATGTAATGTATTGAACGCATCGAATTTTCAATACAATATGAACGTAAATAACGACTTAAAAAATCTAAATGAGCTTTAACTACTTTGTAAGTGGGTAACGTTAATTTACAAATATGCAAAATGACGTCCATTTGCATCGAGCCATTTTTGACAATTGGTGACTGTTTTTTGTATAACCCTGGTAAGTGTATTTCAGTTAATATTTCTTAGCAGTTTTTTAGTAATATTTTGTTAGCATTTTACTAGGCCGGTATTTTGTTTTACCATAGATTTTTACCAAAATATTACCAGGTCATCCCCATATGGCCTTTAATTTTTGTCCAAAATTTGAAGTCAATCGGGTAAGTAGCTTTTTAGCTATGCCGCGAACTGACAGACCAACAAACAGACAGACAGACAGACAGACGGAATTGAGAAAACACGTTTTTGGGCATCTAGGGACCCTGAAACGCAGAGATTTGAAAAAATCTCGGAGGGTGATTTTTTCACGATTGCGATACTAAGCAACTATATCGGCCGCCATTTTGTTTCGCCATCTTGAATTCGAATCATAACTTTACTAGTTTATCTCTATATCACACTCAAAATCAAAATTTGAAATTAATCTAATGCGTAGTTTTTTTCTGGCCGATTTTTTACATATTTTATTAGGCCGCCATTTTGTTTTGCTATCTTATATTCATATCAAGATGTTACCAGTTCATTATTCTGTAACATTTAATTTTTATGCAACATTTAAGGAAATTGAATGATTAGTTTTTTTTGAAGTCAATCTGCTGAGTAGTTTTTAAGTTATATGCCGCTAACTGACAGACAGATAAACAAAAATTATTCCGCCATCTTGAATTAGTACCAGAGCTTTACGTGTATAACATATTCATCTTTGTGGCAAAATTAAAGTGCGGGACATGAAAGAAAACCGGGCGGAGTCATTCGGTTTAGGAAGGTCGGCCAAGAAATCTCTTTAAACCAGTGATGTCCCGTCCTTCTTTAAATAATATGGCACTCTTTTTGACTATACGTACTTCAGATAATTAAAAAATGTAACTATGCTTAATGAACCTTTATCTATATTTGTCTGTTTTCTTTCGTGTACCGCACTTCTATATCTCTTTTGTGTTGCAAAAACGGCAAACTTTGGAAGTATATTTTTTCTTGAGTTCTGTCATTAACGGTTCCCGGGCTACTGCCTACGCTCACTATTATTGGACCACCCAGTATAGTGATACACGATTTACAAGTCCAGATTTTACAAGAGCAGCCAGCATCAGATCCAGTGAACGAGATTTATCAAAATTTTAATTTATGCAGTTCGAGTTTGGGCTACTCGGGTATGCCAAAACTGACCGTCTGTCTCCGTTTGTCATATTACTTTAACCAGGGGCCGTCATTGTGAAGTACTATACTGTACTAATTGCGTGCTGATGTTAAAGGGGGTGTTTTTATGTCCTAAAAGTCTTAACTTTTGAGATACAAGATGGCAAAGTTTAAAAAGAAAACATTTTTTTTCATCCCAATTCTGATGCTATTGTAGATAACTGCATGCAATTTGATACACGTCTTCTACGCATTAAGTAGCATACGGATTTACCCAGGTTAATTACATATGCACGCCACTGGTAGAAATTTCAAAAATTGATTGTTAATAAAAAATGCCCTTTTATGCATAAAACGTGTATCAAATTTCACACATTTGTTTATCTATAATAGTATCAGAATCAGGATTTAAAAAAAAATGTTTTTTTAAAACCCTGTATCTCCAAAGTTAAGACTTTTAGGTTCATATTAAACTTTTTTCTTAAAAAGGTCCAAGAATCATCCCCTTTTAACATTAGCACGCAATTAGGAAACGCCCTATATATTACTTCACAATGACGCCCCCTGTACAAAGTAATATGACAGACGGAGACAAACGGTCACTTTTGGCATACACGAATAGCCCAAAGTCGAACTGCATAAGTTAAAATTTTGATAAATCTTGTTCACTGAAATCAGTGCTGGCTCCCCTACTATAACTACATTGATGTGTTAATTTTGGAAAAATATGAGTTCTGTATTTTTTCAAATATTAATTGCAATATTAGATATTTTTTGACACCCGGTATTGAACAGAAAATTAATTATTTTGAAGCAGTTTATTGACAGCTACTTATGAACAATTTTACAAAATATATGAAAAAAAACTAAGCCATTTTTGAGGTTGACGGCTGTGATTCTAATGGTTCTATTCCTTCTAAATCGTTGTCTTCCTCTGAAAATGATGAGGTTTCGTCGTCACTACTTGAAGATCCCAGTGTGATAACTAAATCATCAACAACCGTTTCAATTTTGCCATCTACTTCCCAGTATTTATCTTCAGTAGACCGAACATGTTTAACATACGATTTCCAATTTTCAGCCGATATTCAGTCAATCGCTTCTAATGTTATTTTATTTAAATCTTTAATTGAAAGTTCACCGTTGTTGCACCCTCGAATATATTTTTTTAATACTGCCCATGCAAGTTCAATAGGGTTGCAATCGCACATGTATGGAGGTAGCCTTAAAGGTGTATGACCGAGGTTACGTAAAAGACCGTCAATTTTATACTTTTTTTCTCTAGGCTTGTTGGCTGATATTACTTCATATAATACATATTTTCTCCCATGCCTATTGTAACATCTTGAGGCTTCGTTGCTTCGTTTGATCAACTGCTTTTTGTACATCTTCATAGAATACTTCTACCGCAGCATTTGAGTATTCAAATTGCGGAGTATAGATTTGGATCAAGTTTAGCTTAAAGAGTCTGCTGTTTATCAATAAAAGTGTAACAAGATCTGATAGAGATAAAAGGTTTTATGCGGACTTGTTAATATTTTTGTTCACTATAAAACCGACTCTATTAAGATGTTGGGGATTATCTTGTCCAGAGTACTAAATTGAGTATTGATCTACCTCACATTTTCCTGTTTTCGGCCCTTTCATTTCGCTAATACCCAATACTTATGTACCATTTCTTTCCATTTCCTGTATTTTATTATCTGTTTTTTCGGTTTCGTACATGCTGCGAACATTCTATGTTCCAATTTTCATCCTCATAGCTAGCCTTGTTGGAAGAAATATTTTTTAAAAAAATTAAAATATGACTAATAGCTTAATACCTGCCCACTATGTCATCATTTAGAGATTTAGAAGAAAAGCTTAATTAAAAAAACTCACTTATCTGCAACCAGTAACGGCCTCTTCTTCACAATCAAATTTAATGTTTTTGTTCATACATGCAATATTAGTTCTGCATTACCTGGAATGACTTAAAAATATAAATTATTGCGTTATATCTCTTTACGATTTACTATTGACATAATATTGCGCCACCATTTTTATGATGACCTAGACTGTGGTAGTTTGAACAAATATTTCTTTAAAGCGAAAATTATGTGTAAACGGAAAACGAGGTAAATGACAATTTGAGTAAATAACAACGAAGTCACGGACTCTATATGTCTATCTACCAACACAGGTGAATATATTATTATTTTTAATACCCTGCAATATTACTTTTACTTAGTAGTTTTTTTAGAGTGATTTCTTTATGGAATCATATACCAATTTATCCAGAGAGAATATGCAAAAAGGAAATTTAAAAATATGATTTTCTTAACAGAAACAAAAGGTGTTGCCCACGTAATCTGGGTTCACTAAATGATTAATTAATACGTGGCTTTGGAAAACCAAAGGTTTGAGTGTTGCAGGTGGCTAAAGTGTTGAAATAAGGGCGCCATCTTGTTAGGAAGAATCGATATATTGGCCGATTTTTCCACACAAGCTTTCGTGAAAATATGGACAACAGGCACCTTTTATTTCTGATAAAGAAAATCAAATTTTTCTATATATTATCCCCAATAGCCACATTCTACTCAACAGTCTTTCATTCTACTCAACTTCGATGTATTTTTCAACCCTCTTCGAGATTAAACCTGTCACTATCTGACGGCCTATAAAGTTTATTTAACATCTGAGCCCAATTTTATGTTGCAATAGAATTCTTAATACCTTCAGAGCATTTGTAACTTTAATGTACCTGGGGCACTGCATATTTTGCCATCTTTCTTAAATAAATAAATAAATGAGCATTTATTTCAAAAGATCAAAAAAATACAGGGTATAGAAAACGTCAAGAAAGAGCCACAATGACACAAATGCATCATATGGTCAAAAGTGCCGATCAAATAGTATTGAACTGAAAATATATTATGTACTTATCTTACCATATAATTTTGCAAATGTTACTTAAAATCTATAAAAATGTTCGAAAAGAGACGTTATGATTCCTTGTATTATAGTTAAGTCTTTAATACTTAGAAAATTATTATAAATGTAAATATATATATATATATATATATATATATATATATATATATATATATATATATATATATATATATATATATATATATATATATATATATATATATATATATATATATATATATATATATATATATATATATATATATATATATGTGTGTGTATTTTCATTCCGGGTGTTCCGTTCACTACTGTCGTTCTGAAAAAGCTTTCTTTCTCGCGTCCGAATAGAGACTGAAGTGTTGGTTACTGCGAGGCTTCCTTTTATACCCCCACCCGGGGCCTAAGGTTAAATCTGCGTGGCCATTGGTCGTTATTTATGTTTTCCGGATAGTGCTGTTGTTGTTACGCTATTTGTGCTTGAGTTTTTGCGATTTTAGATTTGTCGATTATTGTCTTCCATACTGTTGGTAGTTTTATTGATTCGTCAGTTTTGTTCAAATACCGTGTTTTTCAATTTCTATGGCTTCTCGGATTATTCTGGTCTTATAATGTTCTATATTGGCAATCTAACTACACCCATCGAAATTTATTTTATGGCCAGTTTCCTGATGATGTAGGAATAAAGCTGAGGTTGTTTGTTTGTTTCTGATGCTGAGTTTATGCTCTTCCACTCTTGCTGATATTCGCCTGTTAGTTTGCCCCACGTACATCTTTTCACAGTCCTGGCACGGAATACTGTATGCTCCGTGGTTTTCCAGTTTGATTTTATCTTTTGGGTTTCCAAGTAGTTTACCTATAATTGTTTGTGGCTTGTGTTTTGTTTGTATGTTGTGTTTCCTAAGAATTCTTCCAAATCTGTCTGTTGTGCCTTTTACATATAGCAAGACTACTTATTGCTTTCCCGGTTCATAGTTTATGTTGTTCGTTATTCGGGAACCCTGTACATTAATAGCTTTCTCTATGGTGCAATTTGTATAGCCATTTTTCTTTAAAGCACTAGATAATACCTTAAGTTCGTTTTGTCTCGTCTGTGTTTCAGTTAATCGCACGGATCTGAATATGAGCGTAATCACCTTCAGTAACACTTCAGTCTCTATTCGGACGCGAGAAAGAAAGCTTCGAAAATGCCAAATGTGATTTTGGTCAGCAAAACTGTTCTTTTTAGAACGACAGCAGTGAACGGATGTACACCCGGAATGAAAACACTTTATATATATATATATATATATATATATATATATATATATATATATATATATATATATATTGCCACAGCTTGAATTTGTGCTGGGTGATGATGTGATCTTACATTTAAATATCTGTCTGTATGTGTTGGTTTTCTGCAGACGGTGTATTCAAAATGTCCGTTATGCAGTTTTGTCATCAGAACATCTAAAAATAGTAGTTTGTTGTTTTTCTCTAACTCTAGAGTAAATTGTATACTGGGGTGGATTGAATTTACGTAAATTTACTGAATTGAATACTTACTGAATTTATGTAAATTCGATCTATCCCAGAATACAATTTATTCTAGAGCTAGAGGAAAACAACAAACTACCATTTTTAGACGTTCTGTTCACAAAACTGCATAACGGACAGTTCGAATACACCGTCTACAGAAAACTAGTACATACAGACAGATATTTAAATGCAAAAACACATCATCACCCAGCACAAATTCAAGCTGTGGCAAATACCCTAATATCCAGATCCGTGCGATTAACTGAAACACAGACGAGACAAAACGAACTTAAGCTAATATCTAGTGCTTTAAAGAAAAATGGCTACACAAATCGCACCATAGAGAAAGCTATTAATGCACAGGGTTCCCGAACAACGAACAACAAAAATTATGAACCAGGAAAGCAACAAGTAGTCTTACTATATGTAAAAGGCACAACAGACAGTTTCGTCAAGCCACAAAGAACTACAGGTAAACTACTTGGAAACCCAAATGATAAAATCAAACTGGAAAACCACGGAGCATACAGCATTCCGTGCCAGGACTGTGAAAAGATGTACGTGGGGCAAACTAACAGGCGAATATCAGCAAGAGTGGAAGAGCATAAACTCAGCATCAGAAATAAACAAACAACTTCAGCTTTATTCCTACATCATCAGGAAACCGGCCATAAAATAAATTTCGATGGGTGTAGGGAGATTGTCAATATAGAACATTATAACAAATTGAAAAACAAGGTGATTTGAATAAAAGGGACGAATCATTAAAACTACCAACAGTATGGAAGACAATAATGAACAAATCTAAAATCGCAAAAACTCAAGCGCAATTAGCGCAACAACAGAACCATCCGGAAAACATAAATGACGACCACGCAGATATAACCTTCGGCCCCTGGTGGGGGTATAAAATTAAGCCTCGCAGTCACCAACACTTCAGACTCTATCCGGACGCGAGAAAGAAAGCTTTGAAAATGCCAAATGTGATTTTGGATGTACACCCCTAATAAAAACACTTTATATATATATATATATATATATATATATATATATATATATATATAAAATATATATTGATACGAATCGAAGATGGCGAAACAAAATGACGGCTTAATAAAATATTTTAAAATTCAGTGTGAAAAACTACTTAATGGACTGATTTCAAATTGTATGTCATAACTAATTGTGGTACAGAGATCAACTAGTAAAACTGGTACTAATTCAAGATGGCGGAACAAAATGGCGGCCAAATAAAATGTTTGTAATCGAAAAAATAATCGTCAAAAAATATGTTTTATCAATTTTGTCGGTCCGCCTATCGCTTTGTCTGTCTGTCTGTCAGTTCGCTGCATAGCTTAACAACTTCTGATGAGATTGACTTAAAGTTTTACTCAGAAATTTTATTAAGAGATAACCTGGTATAATTTGGTAAAAATCCAGTATGCCGGAACAAGATAGCGGCCTAGTGAAAAGTTAAAAAAAAATATTACAAAAAAAACTAATGATCCAATTTACCTCAAATTTTGCATAAAGATCATTTGTTACATAGGGATGAACTGGTAACATTTTAATATGAATATAAGGTAGCAAACCAAAATGGTGGCCTAATAAAATGTTTAAAAAATCAGCTTGAAAAACTACTTATTAGATTAATTTCAAATTTTATCAATAGCACTAAGTGTGGAATAGAGATAACCTGTTAAAGTTGTGATAGGAATTCAAGACAGAAAAAAATGGCGGCCAAATAAAAATTTTAAAAATCAACGTAAAAAAATCTTATTAAATTGACAATAAAATTTTGCAGAAAAATTAAATGTGATACACGGATAAACTGGTATGAATTGAACATGACGTAACAAAACGTCAATTAAAAAACCACTTTTTGAATTTATTTATAATAATCACACTTCCCTATTCCTAATAAAAAAAAATATTCATAACGAGGGATTGGTCAAAAGAATGCCTTTAGAATCGCCGGTAGTTCCCGGATAGCATTTTACAGAGTTGGTCATTGTATGACTAGCAGTTGTGCCAGAGAACAGTTATCCAAATAGTTCATTTTGTACAATAGTCCAGAATCAAATACAGTGTGGAGCCACCTCGAACCTCTGGAGAGCGCGGGGGTACTGTTACAATATGTATAACACATACAGCGTGTAATAAAAGTAAGGAAACGACAAAAACGTTTAAGGTACCGCTTACCTCAATTTAATGAAAATACATAGATATCAAATCATGCCGAATCCATGGCGAGTTCTGCATTGCTGCCAAATTTACTTTTTTCTGCTATATAAGTATTTTTTTTTAATGGAACACTCTATATTATATTACTTTTTTTAAAATCTGGGTAAAATTTTCAATATTTTGTATTAAGAGCACTTTTTATGAAACTGAACTCTTTTTGCGAAAATAAGGGTCTAAGATCCATAATTTAATGTATTACCTTTTATTAAAATACCTGCACACAAAAGGTAACCCGACATGTTTGACAATGACAGTTTTGCTGATTTACAAAAATTGACCGTTTAACTGACACCTAAAGAATTGAAATTTTAATTATATTGGTTCATAGGGATAGAATACGAAATCTGCAAGATGTTGGTAACATTGTATTAAATTATTTATAGCAAGTATAAACAAATAATAGTTGAGAGTGGAAAACATCATGGAATATTTTAAGTGTGATGGCGCACCCTATTTCCCGTTACTATTTTTGTCACGAAAATATCTCTATTTATGGCCTAATTGCAAAAGCTTATGAATATGGCGTTGTATACAGGGTGTCCAATGGAAAAGTAACACATTTCGCGACTTATTAGCTCGAAAACGAAAAATAATATCGAAATGCGGTTTTCACCGAATGGCTGAGATTGGCCCTGAGTTTTTTCTTGTTGATGTTGCCAAATTTTCCCATCTATCCTAGGATCGCGGAGAAATACCTATTTTTTGGGATTAAATTACTGTTTTATTTTTAAATGAGACACCCTATATATTTTTATGGTCTTGGATTGCCTGACACTTCTTCTTTTCAAAAATACATAGTTTGGAAATATTAATTTTAAGTTCCTAGATTTTAAAATTAACTTTGTAATCTCTTGCATAATAATTAACCTCCCTCTTTGCATAAAGTGATGCTTCGTCTGGCATTATTAATTATGCATTAGGAAATTGTCTCGTTAAATCTAGAATTGTTTTACTTGTGTATCTAGTATGTTCGTAAGCGTGAGGAAATTTTGTATGCCTTAGATTTAATAATCTTTAACCCCCGTATTCATTAACAAGGTTTAAAAGATAGACTAGGTCTAGTTGCCATGGTACTTAAAATTTTTAGTTGGCCAGTTATGTTTCGCTTATGTCACTGTCATTTTGTAATTGTGACATTTAGAAAAATTATTTGTTCAATTGTAAAAAATGTCATCTTAAATCTATAACTGTCAAGTTAGACCCGGTTTAAATTTAAACCACTTTAGTGAAAACGGGTTTATAAGTCGCTCTACTTTTTGGCGTCATCCATCGCTATCCATTTTTATGCGAATACCATAATTATCAAGTGTGCTTCGGAACAAAAGTATGTAGACGTCGTCCTGTCGACCATAAAAAATAAGTTTCTTGACAAATGCAGCTGTTAGATTTTTAATTTCTTCAATTTTTAAAATGTTTAATCAAATTGAAAAAGCATTTTTACTAATCACATATGCAGAAATCTATAACAATATCCAGACGCAGATTTCGTACAGTACACCAAAAAAGTCCCCCATACAGAAAGTCGATTTTGTTATGGGTACAACGGTTTAGAGAAACAGGCTCTTTGGAGAGAATCAAGCGACGTGACAATCGAGCAGACGTGCTACTGAACGAAGTCTTAGCTGTAAGGGAAATTTTAAGTAATAATAATTATAAAATATCTATTCGTAAAATGCCCAGCACATTGATGATGTCGAAAAGTAAATTAGAGCGACTTCTAAAGATAGTTAAATTTAAGGCATACAAAATTGAAAGTGAAACAAAGATTTAACGAGACAATTTCCTAATTTCCAAATAATAATGTAAGACGAAGCAACATTTCATTCAAACGGAAAGATTAATAAACATAATCGCCGCATATGGGGAGAGGAAAATCCGCGAGGATTTGTCAAATTTGAAAGAGATTCGCCAAAAATAAATGTTTGGTATGCGGTGTCGTTCACCAAGGTGTACAGTCCTTTTTTCTTTATGGATAATACCGTCTTTGGCGCTAACTACACCGATATGTTAGAACTTTTCTTTTATCCATAACTTGAAGAAGAAGGGATAATTAATGACATATATTTCCAACAAGATGGCGCCCCAGCGCATTATTCAAACATTGCGAGAAATTCAGTGGATCGAGTTTTTCCAAACAGGTGAATAGGCAGGGGAGGTCCTATACCGTGATCTAACGATCCCAGACTTTTTTTTCTGTGGGGTTATGTGAAGGAAGCGTGCTACAATCCTCTACCACGAAATTTGGAAGAACTGAAAACTAAAATAAGAAATGTTATAGAATTAATTCCACAGGAAATTACTCACATGGAAATTTTCTCTATAGATTGACTAAGTGTGTGGAAGTTAATGAAGGTCACATACAATAATTGTTATAGTTTTTGTTTATCTTCACGAAAATAAAACTTTTTACCTTTTGTTATTTTACTAAATTGTATTTGTAGCAATAAAGAAATTTGAAATTAGGTTCAAAGCAAGAATTTACAAAGTTAATTTTAAAATCTAAGAACTTAAAATAAATAACCCCCCAAACTATGTATTTTCGAAAATAAGAAGTGTCAGGCTATCCAAGACCATAAAAATATATAGGATGTCCCATTTAAAATCAAACAGTAATTTATTCCCAAAAATATGTATTTCTCCGCGATCCTAGGATAAATGGGGAAATTTGGCAACATTGTCAAGAAAAAACTCGGGGCAAATCTAAGCCATTCAGTGAAAACCGCATTTCGATATCATTTTTCGTTTTCGAGCTATTAAGTCGCGAAGTGTGTTACTTTCCGTGGGACACCCTGTATAAAAGAACTTTAAATAGTTTATACAAAAAAAACTAATTTGCATACGGAAAATTATCTTTATTCATATGTACGAAGCAGCCGTTAGTTTTGCATAAAAAATGGCACAAATATCTGTCATTATTTCCATCAGCAGTTTCTTGCAGGTCCTCTTTATTATAAATTCCATGGTACTGAGACAAACTTATGATTATTAGTCAACGCTTATCATTCATGCAAAAGTTTATTATTTTGCGACCTGAGATTAGGGAAGAATAATCTATTTTTAGAACGCTCGGCGTGTATTTCCACAGAAACAGGATAATAGAAAAGATAACTGTGCCTTCTACAAAAAAATATGTCACTTATTTTCCGACTACAGAATATGTAAAATTAATATCCGAAAAAATAGACGCGACAATAAAACTATTATAATTGAAGACTCCTCTATATTTATAATTCCAATAAATTGTTTAATAAAACGGGGAAAAGATCAAAGGCGGCTTCATGCTTATCAGTCATATTGATTGCAATATATAGTAGTCAATATACTTAGATAAAAGTGTTAAGAAATTACGATTGCCCCTTTCATCTTTGCCGACAGAAAAGTGCGATTACAGGGAACGGTAGCAATATAAAATTTATTATTTAAGGGGGTACTGGGGAATTTTGCTCGAAAATTGAAATTTTCAATTTTTTTTCCGCAATATTTATTACTGTTTGTGAAGTTATTCTAGAAAGCTCTAATAAGTTTAAAATAGTTTGTCTTATTTAAATTTTGTTTAAACAATTTCATTGTTAGTAATTAATAACGCTTTCTAATAAGTTATAATTTTTGGATATCCATTGATTAGTAATTATTAGGTAATGTTTATTTATAAAATTTCGTAATGCTGCCGCGAGACGTGATGAGATCGGGGCCTTGTCTCTTCTCCTCTCAAGAAATCTTTTAGTATATTAAGTATATTAACCTATCCTTTTAGGTTAAAGTTTAAATAAGTAAATATGTTCACTGAAGATGACATTTTAGCTAGAAATTGTATGAGTGAACAATTTCCTACTGTAAGTTTTTTTTGTTTGGTTATTGGCCTTACATAGGAGTGTTTTAGCCAGTAAGTTTTTATTTTAGTATTTTATTTTAAAACCCATTTTAATCATTCTAATATTGTAGAATTTGATAATGGCTCAATTTATAGGCGAAACGTTATTAAAAGGAGACATGAATACGTATATATATATATATATATATATATATATATATATATTAATATATTAATTTATATATATATATATATATATATATATATATATATATATATATATATATATATATATATATATATATATATATATATATATATATATATATATATACAGGAGGATCATATTTTTTTTTCCAAGAAACAAATACTAACAATATACAAGAAAGGTCCAAGAAAATAACCCGCTTTGGTTTTGAAAATCCGTTTAGAAAATATGAAGGATTGAAATTTAAAATGTTTATTTACAAATTATCAGAGTAAATGATAAGGATAAATTCCTTCGACCAATTCGCTATTTTTGTCCTGTTATTTTAGATGTTTACTGCTGATTTTAGTGATTTGACTATATATATATATATATATATATATATATATATATATATATATATATATATATATATAATGAACCACATCCTGCTTAAAAGCAATTTAAATCTATAAATAAAAAGAGGCCCTAAAATGAAGCTATGGAGGTCTTTGTATTGGGCCAAGTTGTCATGGACAGTACGCTGAGTACAAGAAAATTAGCCAACGAGACGGGCGTGAATCGTACAAGTGTCCAAAGAATATTGAAAAAACACCATTTCCACCCGTATAAAATTCAGTTGGTACAAGAACACAACGAAGACGATTTTGATCGCCGCTTGCAATTTTGTGAAACTATTATAATTAATCGGTTACACACAACATCCTCAGAAATTGAACGTGTGGGCTTGTTGTAACTGACATCATCGAAAATAATCCTGGATACGTTGAAGCGGAACTGATATTTCAACAAGACGGTGCACCTCCACATTACTCTCAAAATGTGCGTAATTATTTAAACACTAACTTTCCCGGGCGGTGGATAGGACAACTTGCCTCATTAGAAGATCTGCGAACACGAATTATTGACGTTTGTCGCGAAGTGACTAGAATGTTCGAGAACGATTTGAAGCTAATTTGTATTACTGTATGGAGGTCGACGGGCAACATTTTCAGCATTTGCTTCATTAATATGCTAAGTTTTTTTTTATTTAATGCAATTTATGGGTTTTTTGAAAAATTTATTTTTCAAATTTCATATATTTTCTAAATATATATAAAACCAAAGCGGGAATATATATATATATATAAAAAGTTTGGGGATATATATATATCATTTTATATATATAAAAAAAATACCCTGGCCGTTATATTTTTGATGGGCCACTATATATATATATATATATATATATATATATATATATATATATATATATATATATATATATATATATATATATATATATATATATATATATATATATATATATATATATATATATATATATATATATATATATATATATATATATATATATATATATATATATATATAATATATATATATATATATATATATATATATATATATATATATAATATAAGGAGTAGTTCTTCTTTTTCAAGTAAAATTTTTCAAATAGTGAATAATCTGAATAAATATTTTTTAAATGCTTGTCCATATGTGATAAAAATTTAATGTATGAAACCAATAACAAATCTGAAATTCTCAAAACAATATTTAAAGTTAGTTGGGGATGACAATTTCCCAGTCAGTATTCCTAAGAAAACAGCAAATCTTATGAACCTTTGTCTTATATATGGAATGTCGCTTTAAAACTGGTGTTTATCCTGATCTCCTCAAAAATGCAATTATCAAAGCAATTCATAAAAAGGTGCATTAGATAAAGAGAAAAATTACAGGCCTATATCTCTTGTTTGTAATATAGGCAAGGTTTTCGAAATGCTTATATATGATCGATTGACGAGCTTTTTAAAATAACACTCATTACTTACAGATAATCAAAATGGTTTTTGGAAGAGAAGGACTACTACACGGGCTGTTTAACAGGCAGTTACAAATATTCTTGATTCTTTAGTCAACAAAAAACTCACAATGGTAATGTGCATGGACCTGTCAAAAGCGTTTGACAGAGTTAATCGCAGAACTCTCTGAATTACTGAAATCTTATCTTCAAAATCGTACTCAACAAGTAATTGAAAATGACACTTATGGTAGAACCATTTCCTCGGAAAAGGTTAGCGCCGTGAGGGGTGTTCCTCAGGGATCTATGTTGGGACTGTTGTTGTACAGGAGTTTTCCCTATAATTTGCCACCCCCTTAAATCTTTTATTTCAAATGATACAAAAAAGTGGTTAATACATAATTTATAGGAGTTCATCTGAAGATTTACATAGTTTTAAATCAAAAACAAATGACCATCGAAAAATATAGAAATCACCATGAACTTTGTTATTTTCAATGGAACACCCTGTATATTTTAAAATTTTTAGAAGCGCCTTGTTGTCCTCTTTTCAAAAATATATAACATGTCTATATTTAAAACAGTAGTTTTTGAGCTATTATAGCACCTTCAAAGTAACACATTATGAGGTGCTTAACTTTATTGGATCTAGATAGCCGTGAGTGGCCGTGGGTGCAATTCGGCCATTATGATTCGTAAATCACTCTAGCTATAAAATGTCAAATAACACCAAAATTACCTATTTTTTTTGAATAAAAATAATATATTTTATTTACGTTTTACGATAAATTTATATATTTATAACAAATTAAATATTAAAAGTTATAAAAAAACAACTAGTTAATTCTGATATAACATAATATATGTAATTAACAAACAACAAATACAAATGCTACTGAATAAACAAAGATAACAATAACATTTATAAAATCTGTATTATAAGTTATTTACATGACCACCGCCATTGTTTAAGTAATTTTGGAACACGTGTCCCATTCTATTAATTGCATTGCTAACAAAGAAGGGATATTCTGTAATTAAAATTAATTTTGAGCTCGGTTTTTTGCCATAATTCTTGTAAATCGGTTGGACATTGTGAGGCGGTGCGCCATCTTGGTGCCGAATTAATCTAGTGTACTGATGAATGGGAAATGTCTCTAAAAGGCGCTCTATTTCGTTATTTAAAAAATCTAAATAGCGTTCTCCTGTCAAAATACCCTCAAAAATAATTGGCCCAATAATTTGCTCTCCTAATATGCCGCACCACACATGCAACGACTTACGCCCTTGCTTCTTCCTTTCTTCAATTACATGTGGATTTCGGGTTGCCCAAAAATGTGTGTTTTTTCTGTTAAACATTCCGGCCGTACTGAAAGTAGCTTCATCAGACCACAGAATTTTGTTAAAAAATTGGTCATCTTCTGAGCATTTCTTGCCAGAATTGAAATCGTTCATTTATATTATTTTCTGTTAAATATTCCACTGGCCTAATTTTATAGGAATGATAACCATATTTTTTCAAAATCATATGAATTGTTTTTTATAATTTCCCTGTGAGTCTTGAAATGTCGGGAAATGACCGGCCCGGATTTTCTAAAAAACAATTCTTTTAAACATGTTTATTAAATAAATAGAAATTTACCTTCAAAATATAATAAAATATTATACTCTTCCTCTAAATTTGCATTTGATCTTCTTTTCTTTTTGAAAAAGTTTTTGAAACTTGGCCAACTACAGACACGTGTTTCTGGCTTAAGACCTTCATCAGTAAAATCAACTAGTTGAAAGACGAGTACAACTAGCGCCAAGAGAACATCTGAAATATTGGCAGGACTTGATACTCTATTGCCATGAAGCAGCATATAGTCAACTGTGGTGAAACTCATAACCAGTGGCGGCTCGTGTTAAATAAAAATAAATATCTTATCTTGAGCTTTAAATTCTCTTGAAGTTCAGATCTACTCTTCGTTATTTAGAATTGGAAAAATGCTGAATGACGCGTTCGTTAAAATGGCACGCACACTCCTTTTATAAACGATTTCTCGATACTTAACATTGCTACAGCGGATAGTCTATCTTGGCTCAACTCCTTAACAAAATTTATAAACCCTCGAAAAACTCCTGGATTTTCAGACAAAGCCGTTTCATCCTGGCCACGTAGTGCCAGCTCGAATGCCCCACAAAATTTTACACAATCTATAATTTTGTTTAAAATATAACGATTTTTGGATACATTTTCATTAAAATCTCTAAAGATTTTTTATAAGCTGTGTCTAGCTGAGTGCGAATATCAACACTTCCGACCGTAGCATAGTTTACCGAACATTTCATGTGATCTGCAGAAAACGCATGTTTTTTATTTTTTCTTTTAAGTGTTTTAAGTCTTTAACACCGGTTTTGCACCATAATGAGTCCGACGAGTCCTTAGAAAACAACAAACAAATGAGTTAGAGACTTCACAACCACATATCCAGTTATCTAAATCGTACATACTTTTGCGAAAGTTTCGATGAACCTCTTTATTTTTGTCTTTACTACTTTATCGTATACTAAGTTCTGACAAATTGCGACCACTTACCTTGAATTCGGTTATTTTCTCAAAATTAAGTTCGTTAGCACTCTGTAGTTATTTAACTTTTTGTACTACCGACATTTTATTTCATCTACATTCACAACTCAAACATAGACCACCTTGAAATTGGTTATTTGAATATATATAGATATATTTTTGGGAACTTGCGAAAATGTTTGCCATGGGGGTCCGTCATAATTTGCCACTTATGGCCCGAGAGTTTTTAAAACCGGTCCTGCACGTCAGTAACTAAGGGGTGTAGCAGAGAAAGGATGGAATTGATAGAAGGTGACAAAAATATCGTATTTTGCATGGTTTTTGGGGTTTTTAAGGACTAGAAGTTGAATGCTACTAACTATTTTAATTTCAGATAATTTGTTTTGCTTATTATCAAAAATATGTAGGGAACATGAAATACCTTCACGTGGGGTAGATTCAATCAATTCAATTATTTAATTATGTTAAAAAAACAAATCATGAGGACTTTATGAAAATTACCATAAAGGCTTGTATGCGCAAAGAAGGACCTAATAAAAATCCCTCACGTCGTTATATTGTTAGCAGAAATTTGCTTGTGTCTAGATGTAAAACCAAATGAGAAAGGCTGATGACTCTAACTGGAATGTCAAGTAATGAGGCCGAAAGCGTTTTTCATAACAAATATAGTGGAAGTATTTTCTGTAGCCAGATAGGAAAGTCTAGCTAAATATATTAAAAATCATCAGAGTTTGATGATTGAGAGATGAGAATTTCTCACCCAGCAATATTGTACAGGCTCATTAGGTTGAAAAGGGCAATAAAAACCAGTGTGAAGCATCCACTTCTACAGCAGTTTGATAGTAACAAAAATAGAGATCAAAATAAGACAATATTCTTGTTGAAAGAAATAAAACCATATCCGAAATCAGAAAGACGAGTGAAAAAAACGAAAAGGTGCATATACAGTTCTATTCAAAGAAAAGTAGTACACCTAATTTATGCTTGCGTAAGTATAGTGCGGGACACGAAAGAAAACCGGGCGGTCCTTTAAATAAAGGTTCATAGTCTTAAGCAAGGGGAAAAGTAAAATTTGTGTACGCAAATAAATTTTATGATATTTTATTTGTTGAAATAGTTTGCCGCTTCACCTATAAAGTGCGCCAGCTAAGCGGTACGGAAATTTAACCGAGGTTTTAGTAAATTTCGCACTGGTCCACTTCTAACTGGGATGTGCCTAGAGTCTCCATGCACTTGCCGCCAGAAGGTTCTAGCTATTTCCAGTGGCGCCTATACATTTTGAGCATTTGTTTTCATTTCTATGAATATGCCTAGAGTCTCCATGCACTTGCCGCTAGAAGGTTCTAGCTATTTCCATTGGCGCCTATACATTTTGAGCATTTGTTTTCATTTCTATATAAATACGTTGGGTTGAAATTGAATTATTATTTCGAAGTAACGATGGCGAGCAAAAGAGGAAAAACAATTCGAAGCGGTGCACGTGAAGTTATTGCGAGCGTTATAGAGGCCTGTACTAGAGAAGCTGAAAATAATAGTTTGACTATTCCAATTTAAAATCGAACAGAACGCGCTGCATTTTGCACTGATGTTTCAGAAAGTAGTGTAAGAAAAATTCAAAGACAACATAATGATCGCTCATGTTCTACTTCACCTTTAAAATCTCCTGGTAAAAAAAGACCCCGATTATCATACAAAGATAAAATTGACGATGGTGATTTTCAAGTAATTCGACGAACAATAGAGGATTTGTATATAAACTTGAAGAAGGTTCCGACCCGCAAACCCCTATCGTGCTGTAAAGAACAAAATAGATTTTCCTTACGGGTATAAAACCTTAAATCGGCTTTTACGATCAAATGGTTTTGTTTGGCGTAAGTGCCAAAATAAACGAAAATTGCTCATTGAGAGACCAAATATTTTTCACTGGCGGGTGAAATATCTATCAACTGTGAGGCAATATAGGCAAGAAGGACGCAATATTGTGTATCTAGACGAAACCTGGGTAGATAATGATATGACAGTGATCAAATACTGGCAAAGTGAAAGTGTTACAGGTGTTGTTCAGAGAATCTGCTCTAGTAGTCGTTTTTTTATAGTTCATGCTGGTTCAGAAGCCGGATTTGTTCCAGGTGCTCGCTTTAGGTTTTCGCTCGGGACTAGACTATCATGGACAGATGAAGAGAGATAATTTTGAAAAGTGGTTGCTCGAGAAGCTTTTACTTAACATTCCTCCCAAATCAGTCGTGGTAATGGATAATGCGTCTTGTCATTGTCACGTAGAAGATAAAGTGCCAACTAAATACTCTACAAAAGCTCATATGATATCGTGGCTTAAATCGAACAATCTTGTATGTGATCCAACATGGAAAAAATATCAATTATATGAAGTAATATCAGCCAACAGCCTAGAGAAAAAAAGTACGACGTAAAGACGGTCTTTTACGTAACCTCGGCACCTTTAAGACTGCCTCCATACATGTGCGACCTCAACCCTATTGAACTTGCATGGGCAGGAGTAAAAAAATATATTCGAGAGCGCAACACTGGTGAACTTTCAATTAAAGATTTAAATAAAATAACATTAGAAGCGATTGACTCAATATCGGCTGAAAATTGGAAATCGTATGTTAAACATGTTCGTTCTATTGAAGATAAATACTGGGAAGTAGATGGCAAAATTGAAACGGTTATTGATGATTTAGTTATCACACTGGGATCTTCAAGTAGTGACGAAGAAACCTCATCATTTTCAGAGGAAGACAACGATTTAAATGGCTTAGTTTTTTTTCATATATTTTGTAAAATTGTTCATAAGTAGCTGCCAATAAACTGCTTCAAAATAATTAATTTTCTGTTCAACACCGGGTGTCAAAAAATATCTAATGTTGCAATTAATAATTGAAAAACTACAGAACTCATATTTTTCCAAAATTAACACATCAATGTAGTTATAGTAGGGGAGCCAGCACTGATTCCAGTGAACAAGATTTATCAAAATTTTATCTTATGCAGTTCGACTTTGGTCTATTCGGGTATGCCAAAAGTGACCGTTTGTCTCCGTCTGTCATATTACTTTGGGCAGGGGGCATCATTGTGAAGTACTATACAGGGCGTTTCCTAATTGCGTGCTAATGTTAAAGGAGGGTGATTCTTGCACCTTTTTAAGAAAAAAGTTTAATATGAACCTAAAAGTCTTAACTTTGGAGATACAGGGTTTTAAAAAAACATTTTTTTAAAATCCCAATTCTGATGCTCTAATATAGATAAATAACTGTGTGAAATTTGATACACGTCTTTTATACATAAAAGGGCATTTTTTATTAACAATAAATTTTTGAAATTTCTACCAGTGGCGTGCATATGTAATTAACTCGGGTAAATCCGTATGCTCCTTAATGCGTAGAAGACGTGTATCAAATTTCATGCAGTTATCTACAATAGCATCAGAATTGGGATAAAAAAAAATGTTTTTTTTTTAAATTTTACCATCCTGTATCTCAAAAGTTAAGACTTTTAGGACACAAAAACACCTCCTTTAACATCAGCACGCAATTAGGAAACGCCCTGTATAGTACTTCACGATGACGACCCCTGTATAAAGTATTATGACAAACGGAGACAGACGGCCACTTTTGGCATACCCGAGTAGCTCAAAGTCGAACTGCATAAATTAAAATTTTGATAAATCTCATTCACTGGATCTGATGCTGGCTGCCCTTGTAAAATCTGGACTTGTAAATCGTGTATCACTATACTGGGTGGTCCAATAATAGTGGACGTAGGTAGTAGCCCGGGAACCGTTAATGACAGAACTCAAAAAAAAATATATTTATAGGTAAATCGATCAAGAAAATTCAAAACTAAATCGTTTTAAAATTCGAAAGTTCGCCGTTTTTGCAACCCAAAAGAGATATAGAAGTGCGGTAAACGAAAGAAAGCGAACAAATATAGATAAAGGTTCATTAAGCATAGTTACATTTTTTAATTATCTGAAGTGCGCATAGTCAAAAAGGAGTGCCATATTATTTAAAGAACGACGGGACACCACTGGTTAAAAAGAGATTTCTTGGCCGTCCTTCCTAAACCGATTGACACCGCCCGGTTTTCTTTCATGTCCCGCACTTTACGATTTTCGGTGCCATCAGAAAAAATTCAAAATTACTTTAGTTGTAAGCTGACAAAGTCAAAAAATATTTTTTGAGATATTTTTTTACATTAGTGTATAAATATAAAAATGCCTGGTCAACTATGCGTAGTTGAAAAAGCCCAGATAATTACCAGAATAGAAGAAGATTGGTCTATTCGTTCCCTAGCAGAACGACACGGGAGAAGTAAATCGACCATTTTCAAAATCAAAAAACGATAGGACTTACGGCAAAATTGCCTGGGCTGAGGTCCAGGAAATCCTGTGGCAATTACAGCATCCCTAGAGACTGTAAAAAGATTTTGTTTCAGGTGACCTATGAGAACCGTATCCTGTTCTGCCTGTTATATCCTGAACCTGTTTTCCTTTCTAATGTTCCCTAAGATTTAAATTTTCCCTTTAACTGATACATCAACCTGTATATTTCATTTAAAAAAAAACACATAAGCTGGGCTTGATACCTCGCGTTGTTGTGAACTACCTTGTCAGTCACTTATTTTGTTTTTTGATTTTTTAAACTAAGATATCCGAACTTGGTTCGATTTTTATGAGACCATGTATGTTTCTCTAAAACTAGAAAAAACTTAGATATAAACCTGATGGCTTTAACAAAAATGGTTGCTTACCTTAGATTTCAATTCTTATAATTTAAAATAAAATCAACGATAATTCTAACACGTGAACAAGGAAAAATAAATAAGTAACGAAATTATAAATTTCTTAAAATAGTTAATTTTTGAACTGTTTGATTTTTATTACTCCCTTTGCTACATTTTATTTCTTGATTGAGAAATTTCAGTGAAAAGTAAATACGAACTCTTGTATACAAAGAGATAAAATAATCGGAAAGTCCTTGCAAGGATAATAGAAATTTACAGTAGAGAATTTGTTTTTATATTGTGCCCCTATTTTATTTTGACCAGCTATATTATTAAAATCTTTAATAAAAATATGTTCCATATCCAAAATAGCATCTATTATGTCTTTATTAGGTATAGTTAACCCACCAAACGGTTTTTTTTCAGTGTTATATGCCTTAAGGCTATAAAATATAGTTTCGTCACTAAGTAAACCATTTGAGTTTAAAAAATTACTACACGTTTGACAAGAATGCTGTATCAAATTTTTTTTTTAAATATACCCGGCTACATATACGAGACCATTTCCTTCAGAGTTTTAGGTTTGCGTAGTCATTGGTAAATACCTTAAGGGGCGTGTGAGGAGGGGGAGGTATAAATAAATTTTCTTAGTTTTGAATATTAGTTAAGTCCTCTCCTAAATGTAGAAGAACTTCACTTCATATCAACGATGCAGTTGGCATCTTCAGTTTGGTCCAAACGTCTCAACGTAAATAACTTTCTAAAAGCCCTACAAAACTGCACCGGAGTTGGATTTCTAACATTCCCGCAATAGTTTCGAGCCTGACCAAACAAATTTTCGATGCAATCTTGGTTTAAATTACGTGTGAAAAGATATTTATACCCCCTTTCCTTTAGCATGTTCCATAAAACAAAAATAGAAATAATGGTTAATCTCCATCCAAATATAAATTTCATTTGCTTTGTTATATTTTTTCCTTCCCTTAAAATAATTTTCAATTTCTTTCAAAAATTTTTTTTGAGATTCAGTTGCCATAAATGCTTGACAACTTTCGAGATTATTTGAATTTAGCAAATCAAAAAGATTATCCATTTTCAGAATAAAATTAGCAGTGCATGTAGCATCTTTTGGTAGAGTTTGAAAATTAATGTAAGTGTGCATAGCTGCTGCCACTGAATGGCTAAAGACCTGCGTTGCCCATTTAACTTTCATTTTCTGTTTACTTAATCAAATGAGGTACGTCAAATATATATACAAGTTGAATATTGTCCACAAAAAAAATGGCATGTTCTCTGTTAATTTTAAGTAACTTTTTACTAATTTTAAAAAATTTGATCCTTGATCTGAAGTGATTCCAAAGGCATTTAAGCCTATTGTAGTTAACTTTCGTACGTACTCAAATGATCGTTTTACTTAAACAACCATCTACGGAACAATAATTCACTGACATATTATAACAACGCGAAGAACGATTTGCATACGCACACGAGACCACTCTATATCTAACACTGAAAGTAAAGTAGGCAAACAACGTGAGCCACCCTATACTGCCTGGTCAAACTCCGCACACCAGTAACACACTGCGAAACACGTGCACGTATCGGCTTTTGATCTAGACCGCCACCTCGAGTGAAGGAACTTGTATGTTAATTTTTGTAAACTTTGGCCCAGGGCAAAGTTTACAGAATTAACATACATTTTGTAAACTTTGCCCAGGGCCAGTAAAAGGATTTCAGCATTCAGCAATTCAGAATTAAAAAACCGAGTGGCTGCAAAGAATGTTGCTGACGGAAGAGTGAAAACAGAGAAGGCTAATATTTGCCTTTTATTATTTATTGTAACTCAGTGCCAACAGACTGAACCAAGTAACCAGAAAGAAGGCGCTATGACAAAATATGAATTTTATATGTCTTGTTGATTGTTCATGCTTATTTTAGTATTTTTTTTCTTCATGTTAAATTTTGTTCTTGCTTATATTAAAATATATCGTACACTTGCTTTAAATCTCGCTAGGTATTAATTTCCTCATCAGCAATTAGTTCTTATAGGTGTGCACATTGTGCCTGCACAAAGGCGAACGTTTCTTGGGGCGGACAAAATAGGATAAAATTGTGATTCAAGTTATTTGCGAATGGAAAATTTTTGTCGTTAAATTAACTATAAATTTTAAAAGTGGTTTGTTTTTTAAGTAAATTTATTTATTAAACAAACAGATATTTTCTTAATTATTGATTCCAGAAAAAAGTTTGGTTTGTTATTCTTCTGGAATCAAATGGGATTTTAGAATAGTTCTTTTGGTCAATGGCTTACAAAAATAATTTCGAAATGTTTCTCTTAATAGCATAAAAAATGGCGAAATGTGTTTTTATTTTTTTACAACATATATTCAACTAAATGTGAATGATTTCTTTATTGGCGAATTTAATCCTAAAATAAATTCTACTTTTTCTTACCTAGAAAATATATATTCAATTAAATGTGATTTTAATACAATTCCTTTGTCAATGGCTTTTAAGAATAATTGTTTAGAAACAATTTCCGTAATATTCAAAAATTCCACCTTTAAGGGCGTAAAAAATAATTTATTCTTTTTACAATCGCTTTGTGATAAATGAGTTTTTAAACGATTCCTTTGTCCACGACTTTTAAAAATATTTATTTAAAAATCAGTTTCTGAATTTTTTGAAATTCTGTCCTTAACTGGGTCATTTGTAATTTTACCTCGATTTTTATCTTTTAACAATACATCTTTAAATAAATTTTAAAAAAGATTTTAAGATTCCTTCGTCAATGACTTAATAATAATATCCCATTAAGGCATAAAAACATGTTAAATAGTAATTTACTTTTTCTACAATATCTTATCAACTAAGTGGGGTTTTAAAATGATTTTTCCGAAATTCTACCCTAAAGGGGTTGAAATTCATTATTTCAACAGAGAATAATATTTGTAAAAAGTCCATTTAAATCTAACTGATGATTTTGCAAGGTTAGGAAAATATTCTTTTAATACTTTAGGTTGTCATTACGTTACATTTTTATAAATTATTGTTTTAAGAATTACACTTGTGTTTCTGTTTTATTCATATATGACTTAAAATTAAATAAAATAAATTACACATAGTACAAAATACGTATTTTTACTTCCCTCGTAAAAGGGAAGTATTGTAATCGTTTCACGTTTCAGCGTTCCTAGATGACGAACAACATGTTTTCTCAATTCAGTCGGTCTGTCTGTCTGCCTGTTCGCGGCGTAGCTAAAAAACTGCTTATGCGATTGAGTTCAAATTTTGGTCAAAAATTAAAGGTCATACGGGGATGACCTGGCAGCATTTTGGTAAAAATCCAATACGGCAAAACAAAATGGCGACCTAGTGAAAATAAAAAAAATAAAAAATTATTATTAAAAACCTATTCATCCAATTTATCTCAAACTTTGCAAAAAACATTGAAGATTATATTGGAATCAACTGCTAACATGTTGGTACGAATCCAAGATGGCGATACAAAATAGCGGCGTAATAAAATATTTAAAAATTCAGTTTGAAAATCTGCTTTATGGTTTGATTTGAAAATGTGTGTCATAACTAATTGTGGTATAGAGATCAACTAGTAAAATTCTGGTAAGGTGAGTTGGGGTAAATTGCAAATCGCAAAAAAAAATTATATTAAGCCTTTTTCAAAAATCATGATGGTTTATTACGATATTATCTATGAATTGTGATATATTTTGACAATTAAAAATGAAAACAAAAAAAATATTTCCTATTTTTTAAAAATCTGTCAATATATTCCATTTGCCCCAACAAATGGGAATTAGAGGCATTATAATTTGTTGTGGGGTAAATGTAAAAGAATGGGATTTTTTTATTTACTTTGGTTTTACACACTTTTATGTGGGAAGTGAGAAAAGCTCATGAAATTTGACCTAAATCAAATTAAGTCTTAATGTATATATATTTAATCTAAACTGATAATCTTTTAAGTAATTACTAAATATATGTAAAAACTGGATACACAAACTTTAAAAAATGTTTTATTGATAAATAAATATGCATTTTACAAAAATATCTGAGTGTTTTGCAGATTATATAAATAAAGAATAGGAAAATATTTTAACACCAACGTAAATGCTAAACACAATTACTGCAAAGACAGAGAAAAACCATCAAAATTTAAATCAAAAATCATTCCACTTCCTCGTCTGTTTAGAATGGGGTCAGGTAATACTCTCAAAATATCTCTTTCTTGGACTGTCTCTATGTCCTCTTCAGCAGGCCAGGTGAACATGTTCTTATATCTTTTCGTGTATTTTACTACCCATTCACCATCTTCAGTTTTTTCTAATATTTTTCCAATAAAATGTTTTACAATCTTTTTTGTCGAATACTGAACAATTACCCACTTTCCAACCTCAAGTATGTAGTCAAGAGGCTCATTTTTGTCAAATTGATCTTCTCCCATTTGCTGCCAAAATTCTTCCTCATTGTCTGATTCTGGATAGATAGGTGATCTACAGCTTTCATCTTCACTACTAGAGAAGCTATGACTTGATTTTGGCTTAGATGAAGGCTTCTTTTTCATTTTTTTTTTTTAAGACCTCGTCGGTTTTAATAATTTCTGATCCCGATATAACCTTTCGCCTTACTTGCTTTTCAGGTAACTGTTTTTGTTGGATTGTCGATAGTAAAATTTCTTCGAAGCTACAATTTGTACTCGGTATAGCTGGTGTTATTATAGTGCCAACATCTCTTGCCGGATTATCTGGTAGTAGATTTGTCTAATGACTCGAAGGTATAATGGAAATATTGTCCAAACTCACAATCTTTCTGTTGTTGCTGCTCGTCCGGTTTAAGTACATTTTCCTCTGGTGTTTTAGTGGTACCTTGGGGCTGTTCAATGCATTAGAACAAAATTTATCTGCAGGAATGACGTCTCTGTTAAATGGTACAATTCCACCTTTTCGAGAGCCGTTTTGAATAACTTCTGCCTCTATGAGTTTCCAAGTGTCCCCTAGAAACTGGGAAAATAGTTTTTTTGGTAATTTGTGTCCCACATGCTGCCTCTGCCAAGTTATAAGTTTTGCATCCCATTTAACCTTTAACGATTCAAAAACTGACAAGTCCAAAGGTTGCAGCAAATGGCTACAATGGGGTGGCAATTTAAAAATGGTTATGTTCTGTTCTATTGCTACTAAAACCATATCAACATCTACATGGGTCGAATGTCCATCGTAGTTAATAAGCTGCGGTCGCTTATCACCTATGAATGGAAGTTTTCATAAAATAAATTCTGAACATATCAGCTTCCATCCAGCCTTTTTTACTAGCGTAGACTGTGCCAGGAAACCCAGTACCTTCGGGTGCCACCCATTGATCCCAAACATTTATTCCTTTGAATATTATCAGTGAAGGTGCTACCCGGTGTACTTATCGTACGAGAACAAACTTTTCCCTTAAGACCTACAACCTTTGTTCTTGAAGGATCGATTGACATGGATGTTTCATCCAAATTCCATATTTGGCCAGGTTTGTCGTGAATATCCAGTTGATCCAAAGTTAATTTTAATATGTCGAAATAATTATAAATTAAAAAAGGATCCGTAGCTTTTTTACGGACATATTCCACATTTATGCTTAAATTATTTCGTCGCTTAAAAGAGATAAACCAGTCAGCGCCGGGTACTTTATCCTTAAAAGGGGTCTTTACCTTGTTAAAGTTAACGTACTTGCCCACTAGTTCGAACAATTTTTTTCTAGTTAGAGCAAAGCTCCATTTTTCTAATGCTACCAAACCTCTAACTAGTTTTGCCTCATCTTCTTTGCGTAAAGAGTTGCGCGTCCTTTAGTTTTTTTAACTTTACCACGAGTACCGGTAACTTGACAGTAAAGGGTGCTGTAGGGTAGGGAAAACACACGAACTGCTCTGTGAAATGTCATCCATCCTTGAGACACTTCTTTAACTGCTTGCTTTAGGGCAGCTTCCGAGTAATTTGTCCGATCAGGTTTTTTTCGGACATAATTTCTTAGCATTGTGAACAGCTGAAAAAAGTGGCAAATGCGATATACTGTTTATCACCTATATCGCATTGAACCCATGAAGTTTATTTCAAGAGGTAAATGCGATATACGTTGTTTCTTAGATGTGGACGGTATTTTTAGGAAATTAATCATTCCAATCGAAAGATAAAATGAAATATACCGATGTAGCAATACAAGTAAAAATCTTACCTTAAAAAGATTTAGTTTGTCTCAACGAAACAATTTTCATATGCACTTGTAAAGCAACTTTGAATACGCCTCCACGAACAGGAAATTTTGCCGTGACAACTTGTCGATCTAGCTGATTTGTTTTATAGTGAAGAGGTTTAGAATGCGTTAGCACGTAGTGTATATTTGGTTGCGGGCCTTCAATTGGATAATTTAGGGATTAATAATTTGCCCCAACTCACCTTACTAATTCAAGGTAGCCGAACAAAATAGCTGCCAAATAAAATGTTTGTAATCGTGAAAAAATCACCCTCTCAAGTTTACACGTCTTTACGTTTTAGCGTCTTTAGATGCCAAAAAAATATGTTTTGTCAATTCAGTCGGTTCGTCTGTCTGTCAGTTCGCGTCAAAGCTTAAAGACTACTTAAACGATTAACTACTCATTAGATTGGCTTCAAATTTTAATCAAAAATTAAGGCTCATTTGGGTATAACTTGGTAATATTTTGGGAAAAATAAAAAATGGCGGCCTAGTGAAATGCTAGAAAAATTATTATGAAAAAACTACTTATCCAATTTATTTCAAATTTTGCATAAACATCAAGTAGTATGTTGAAATCAACTCGTAAAGTTTTGGTTCGAATCGAAGATGGCGGAACAACATGGCGGTATAAAAAATATTTAAAAATTCAGCCTGAAAAAACTACTTATTAGATTGATTTCAAATTGTGTGCCATAACTAATTATGATATAAGGCTCAACTAGTAAAACTGTGTTACTAATTCAAGATGGCGGAACAAAATGGCAGTCAAATAAAATGTTTGTAATTTTAAAAAAACCACCTTCTTAGGATTTACATATCTTCACGTTTTAGCGTCCCTAGTTGCCAAAAAACATGTTTTATCAATTCCGTCGCTCTGTCTGTCGGTCTGTCTGTCATTTCGCGAGATAGCTTAAATACTACTTACCCTATTGACTTCAAATTTTGACCAACAACTAAGGGTGATTTGGGGATGGCCCGACAATATTTTGGTAAAAGAGTGGTGTATTATTTGGGGTTAAGATTCAATAAAAAAAAATTTTTAAATTGTCGACGTTTCGCAAAATAATTGTTGAATCCTTAGGACACATATATAGATCCTCCTATATCCTGCATGAAACTCATATTATCAGTGTTTGCCTACTCTGTTGTTTCACATTTATTTCACAGATATTAAGTTTCTAAATGGTTTTCGTTAACGATTCTGTGGTTGTTATGAGAGTGGTGTGTTATTTGGGGTTAGGATCCATAAAAAAAACCACAGTTTTTTTAAATTGTCGACGTTACGCAATTTTATTGTTGCATCCTCAGGACACATGATTGCATGATACCCATATTATAAGTCTTTACCTACTCCCTTGGTTCGGAGATATTTCCCAGATATTAATTTTTAAATGGATTTCGTTAACGATCTTGTTGTTATGTTGTGGTGTATTATTTGGTGTTAGAAAATATCTGCATGTCCTGATGATGCAACAATAAATTGGCGGCGAAATGACGACAATTTAAAAAAGGTTTTTTTTTTCTACTGGATCCCAACCCCAAATAATATACCACTTTAACATAACAAGAGGATCGCTTATGAAGATCAGATAGAAACTTAATATCTGGGATACCTGCGGACCAACGGAGTAGGTAAAGACTGATCAATTAAAGATGACGAAACAAAATGATGGCCAAATAAAAATTAATAAAAATTAAACGTAATAAAATCTTGTTCAATTGATTTTAAGTTTTGCAGAAAAATTAAATGTGAAAATGGGATACTTTTAATTATTAATTAATTTATTTTAAATTACGTCCAAAAGTCAAGTGTGGCATAGGTAGAACGGAAATGGCCATGGCATGATGGAACAAAATGGCCCCCAATAAAAATGAAGAGACAGTATATGTAACGCACATATACTGTGACTATATACTGAACTAAATTTGATCACACTTCACTCTTCCTAATAAAAGTGGTAATTCATAACGAGGGAAGTTCCGGGGAAAGGAAATTTACCTATTTTTGTATTTTCTAAGCGGTATTTTAAATCTTGGCACAAAGGCGGCCTGACCCGTTGGAACGGCCCCGGCATCAATGTTTTGAATGTTTGGCATATTATAACCTCTAGCAAGTGACAACCGCTTTTCTCTGAATAGAACTGTAAGTCAAAAATGTGTAGAAGCAGAAAAAAAGGGAAAATTGAATTTAAAAATTTCAAATTCAACGAAAAAAAATAATTTTAAAAACGAATCTGAATGTGAGTCACCCCATGTGTCTATGAAACTGATAACAGTACAGGGTGTCCCATTTTCGTAGGTTTTACGGGGTTTCCAGCTTATGAGTAGAGATAGAGAGATACGGTTTTCGCGACACCGGTTTTTCGATGAAACTAAAGAGGCCGCACACAGATTTGCCCTAACCATTTTAGTTTCCGTGCTACAGGGTGATTTTGAAAATTTGTCATTTTCGGACACCCCCTGAACTCAGCTATCGAAAATATATTTAAAATGTTTCAACTGGTATTTATAGATTTTTTCACGTAGAATTCAGTGGCATACTCAGATTTTTGCTGAGAGTCATAGTTTTTGACATATTGGCATAACCTACTATTTTTTAAATGGGAGACCCTATATATTATTTTTTCATCTTATTCTTCGTGTCGAGAGCTTTTTAAAAAACATACCATAAGTCATATTTATTTTCATAAATAACATGAAAAAATGCATTTTTCTTTAAACGGCCAACAAAAAGATATGATCAGGCAGCCATTACTGCTGTCATTTTTGGCATTATTGCGTTTAAATTTTTCTTGACGTCTATTATAATTATTGTTTTTAATATGAGAAAAAAATTTGAATATTTTGAAAATTTGTCATTTTCGGACACCCCCTGTAACTCAGCTATCGTAAAATATATTTAAAATGTTTCAACTGGTATTTATAGATTTTTTCACGTAGAATTCAGTGGCATACTCAGATTTTTGCTGACAGTCATAGTTTTTGACATATTGGCATAACCTACTATTTTTTAAATGGGAGACCCTATATATTATTTTTTCATCTTATTCTTCGTGTCGAGAGCTTTTTAAAAACATACCATAAGTCATATTTATTTTCATAAATAACATGAAAAAATGCATTTTTCTTTAAACGGCCAACAAAAATATGATCAGGCAGCCATTACTGCTGTCATTTTTGGCATTATTGCGTTTAAATTTTTCTTGACGTCTATTATAATTATTGTTTTTAATATGGCTCAGAATCAAAAATTTGAATATTTTGAGAAATATGATATGAACGCGTGTTTTATATTGTCTAATGAAGATGCAGATCAGGCGGCAGAGCTTTATCTGAACAGGTTAGTTCTTTTTTATCTTCCTGCATTTTGACTTTATTGGTTCGCTTTATTTTATCTTAGATATCCCGAGAGAAGACAACCAGAAAAAAGAATTTTTCAAAAAATTAAAAATAATCTTTGCCAATATGGATCTTTTAACAAGCCTCGATCGCGAACTTACAATAAAGACAACGAAGAATCTGAGGTCAACGTTTTAGCCCTCGTTCAGACAGTTCCTGAAACATCTTGCAGGAAAATAGACGAAGAGGCGGGTGTACCGAAAACCAAAGTGCAGAAAATTTTGAAAAAGCACAAATTCAAACCCTATAAATACAAACTTGTGCATCATCTGCATCCTGGTGATGCAGAGCGCAGATTGGAGTTCTGCAATTGGTTTATAAATATGAAGGCAGAAGATATCGATTTTGAAAAAAAGATTATTTGGTCATACGAGGCACATTTTACTAGTTCAGGGATTTTAAATAGACACAACACGCGATTTTGGAGTCAAGAAAACAACCATGTTATTTTTCCTAGGGAGCGTCAGGGCAGATTTGGATTCAATGTCTCCTGTTTTATTTTCAACCGAAAAATAGTTTACCAAATATATGAAGGAAATCTGAATTCGATTGGTTACGTGCGAATCCTAGAAGACGCATTAGGAATTTTGGATGATGTTCCCTTGGCTCAACTAAATAGGATTTATTTCCAGCAAGACGGAGCTCCAGCCCATAATGCCAGAATAAGTCAAAACTGGCTTAACGACCATTTTCCTGGAAGATGGATAGGAACACACGGACCTGTTCGATGGCCACCACGATCCCCTGACCTCTCAGTTTTAGATTTCTTTTTGTGGGGTTATTTAGAAAACAAGGTTTATGTAAGGCGATACGAAAACTTAGAACAACTAAGAATGGCCACCGAAAACGCTTTTGCAGAGTTACAAAGACAGTTATTTACAATAGAAAATGCATTAAAAAGAATTTTTAAAGTTTGTCACACTTGTAGGACACATAATGGTCTACAATTTGAACAATATTTGTAGTTTTAATGAAATTATAATTATTACCTTTTACCTACTTCCTAATTTTTTCTGATGCTGTTACTTTGTTATTTCGTTAATAAATATTTGTTAACTTTTTCCATGGCTCCACAGCCACCTTCTCTTATTTCGATTGATCTGCTATGCCATAAATCCGTTTAAAGAAAAATGCATTTCTTCATGTTATTTATGAAAATAAATATGACTTATGGTATGTTTTTGAAAAGCTCTCGACACGAAGAATAAGATGAAAAAATAATATATAGGGTGTCCCATTTAAAAAATAGTAGGTTATGCCAATATGTCAAAAACTATGACTCTCAGCAAAAATCTGAGTACGCCACTGAATTCTACGTGAAAAAATCTATAAATACCAGTTGAAACATTTTAAATATATTTTACGATAGCTGAGTTACAGGGGGTGTCCGAAAATGACAAATTTTCAAAATCACCCTGTAGCACGGAAACTAAAATGGTTAGGGCAAATCTGTTTGCGGCCTCTTTAGTTTCATCGAAAAGTAGCACGGTGTCGCGAAAACCGCATCTCTCTATCTCTACTCATAAGCTGGAAACCCCGTAAAACCTACGAAAATGGGACACCCTGTACAATACATTTTTTCATTTTAAATTTTAAATTCTTCTGCAAAGGAATTTCCTTTAAATATTGAAACATAATTTTGAATTAATAAATATACTTGTGTTAATCAGATTTGATACTAACACATATTTATTATATTGAAAAAATATTATCAAAAGATTTAAATGATTATGACGCATTAAATCGCAAAAGTAATAGTAACACTTTTGTTTTTCCTGATAATGAGGATATTGTTACACTTGATTCGACTATCAATGATTTTTTTGAGAAATATTTAGCGCAGTGCCGGGATTATCCCCTAGCAAAAGTATTAAAAGAAACATGATGTAAGGGAGGTACACAATTGTTATATTACATTCCGGTGGACATGTAATAGACAAATACTGAAGGGAAGTAATCGCTGAAATAGAAGAATGATAATAAAATATTTAGAATATTTTTTAAAGTGGTTCAAAAAAAAACAAAGTTGTTTGATAGATGGCAAATAATTTTAAGAAAAATATGGTTTTAGTTTTTAGTATATAAATTATTACAATGATAGGTCATTTTAAAAAGTATCTTATTCAGTTACTTTTCGGAAGTACCTAGATTTTAGAATTGCCTTTGAAACTTTTGAAATTGTTTTAAACACTATTTCGTCAATTCATTTTTATGTTCCGTATATATTGCTTATTATTAAATTGCGTTACTTTAAGTAGATAATAGATAACAAGCGAATATTTTGTTATCTATTCTCTGTCTAAAGTGAGGCCTTAAATAATATAATAAAACAATTAATGATCTTCAAAATTAAAATTAAATACAGTACTTGGAAGGTGTATTCGAGTTCATTTTATGATGAAATATTTTTCACTTCACTTTGATTACCTTTTTAAGATGAATAGCTGAAAATGAAATTGTTTTAGTAGATATCGTATTTGAAATTAACTTGGTATAATGACTCAAAGTTTTCTATTCTATTTATATACATTTCTAATACTTTTAAAGTATATAAAACCATTCTAGTTTATCACACTATGATCTTGTCTGGTAAGGAAATCATAGCCCGGAACTCAAAATGATGTAGCAATAAAGACTGGAAAACTCAAAATATACCGAAAAGAAACAAAGTTTTGAAAAAAAAGGCACGTCGACTTAGATATTTTAGTAACACTCATTTGTTTCTACGTTAACATCTGTCTGACCTGATCAGTGATGACATATGTCTACATTTTTTTTCAAATGGTCATGCGTGATACTATTTTTGAAAGGTATTTTCACCCTGAGTACTTACACCAGATTTGATGTCATTAAATGTATTAAAATGAATATTTTGTTTTCCATAAATTCTAATTTATAATTTTGCAGATTTTTACTTCTCTCGTAAAAAAGTAGTGTAGTCGTGAAAAAATCATCTTCAGATCTTCAGGTTTCAGGGTCCCTAGATGAAATTCCGTCGATCTGTCTGTCTGTCTGTTCGCAGCACAGCTAAAAAATTAATTCCCCGATTGACTTCAAATTTTGGTCAAAAATCGAGGCTCTTATGGGAATGACCTGGTAACATTTTGATAAAAATCCAATATGGCGAAACAAAATGGCAGCCTAGTGAACATAAAAAAATATTATTAAATAATTAGTTATCGAATTTATCTGAGATTTTGCCCAAATATCAAGTATTATGTAGGAATCTACTGGTAAAATTTTGGTACTAATCCAAGATGGCGTAACAAAATAGCGGCTTAATAAAATATTTAAAAATTCAGCCTGAAAAAATAATTAATAAACTGATTTCAAATTGTGTGCCATAACTAATTGTAGTATAGAGATGAACTAGTAAAAATGTGGTACTAATTCAAGATGCCGGAACAAACTAGCGGCCAAATAAAATTTTTTTTTCACAGGTTTTACATATCTTCGCGTTTGGCGTCTCTAGATGCCAAAAAATATGTTTTATCAAGCCCGTCGGTCCATCTGTAGGTTTGTCTGTCTGCTTGTGTCAGTTCGCGGCATTTAACTACTTATCAGATTGACTTAAAGTTTTAGTCAAAAATTAAGGCTCATATAACGATGACCTGGTAATATAAGAAAAATTATTATGTAGGAATCAAATGGTGAAATTTTGGTACGAATACAAGATGGCGGAACAAAACTACTTAATAAACTGATTTCAAATTTTGAGCCATAACTAATTGTAATATAGAAATGGACTAGTAAAACTGCGGTACTAATTCAAGATGGCGGAACAAATCAAATTTTTGTAATCTGGAAAAGTTACCTCAGCAGGTTTTACATGTCTTCTGTGTTTTAGCGTCCCTAGATACCAAAAAATATGTTTTATCAATTCCGTTGATTTACTTGTCGCTTTGATTGTCTGTCTTTCAGTTTGGGGCACAGCCTAAAAACTACTAATCAGATTGACTTAATCAAAAATTAAAGCTCATATGGGGATGACCTTGTAATATTTTGGTTAAAATCCAGTATGCCGGATTAAGAAGGCCTAGTGAACTTTTAATATTTTGATATGAATATAAGATAGCAGAACAAAATGGCGGCCTAATAAAAAACTAGTCTAAAAAATACTACTTATTAGATTAATTTCAAATTTTGTGTAAACATTAAGTGTGACATAGAGATAAGCTGGTAAGGTTGTGTTAGAAATTCAAGATAGAGGAACAAAGTGGCCAAATAACATGTTAAAAAAATTGTTTGTGCGTGTTTTCCCCACTCTGCTATGGCTGATGTGGTTCGTTATCCTCAATTTCTAGTTTTACTTACTCTTTTATTATTATTCTAACTATTATGATTACTATTATTATTGCTTTTTTTCTAAACTTTATACAAGTATTTTATAAAAATTAAAGTATACTATTTATTATTTTCTTCCATAAATAGGTTTTATTTCGGGAAATATTACCGAATTTCGATAGGCCACCATTTTCTTCCAACACAATGGATTTTAAGCAAATTATTACGATTCCATCCCCACATTTCCTTTGATTTTTAAAAAAATTAGAAGTCAAGTGGAAAAGTAGTTTTTCAACTTTGAACGAACAAAAATGGAACATATTTTTCGAGATCTAGGGACCCTAAAACGCAAAGATCTGCAAAAATCTCGGAGAATGATTTTTTCACCATTACGATACCTATGATGAAAGTAAAGAAATCAGGTCTACTAGTAGGCGAATAAATTGTAACTGAAAACCGAGCGCGCCATCACTATCATTTGTTATGAATACACAAAATCGCGTTTTCTTTGGTTTTTGGCTTATAAAATCGACAAAAACGAAGGAATCTTAAATGGTATAAAAATATGAATTGTAGGGGATAAAACTACAATCAATATGATATTTTAACACGACTTTATCGGATCATTAAAACATCAAAAAAAAAACGGAAAAATTAGGCTTTTTTTCGAAAATTTATATCTTTGTTATCTCTCAAGTTGTGACAAAGGCCCTCTGCCAAATAGCTTTTGATATATACTTACCAAAACAGACGCTGTGAGATTATTAGTTTTTGCACAATGGCGATTTGATTTTTTTTAATACACTGTTTTTCAGCTCGTCTTAAGCAAAGTCATATCGAAAGTAAAAGCATCACACTACAAAAAGAATTATCTCATTTGGTGCTAAAATTTTGTGAAATATGCGAAAAATGTGATGAGAAACGGCGGGGCGAGGGAAAGTAGCCAAACAGCGGGGAACGCACGGCAACCGATGGAAACAATAGTAATAGAGACGCTCAGTACCAGGGGTATATATATATATATATATATATATATATATATATATATATATATATATATATATATATATATAGATATATATATATATATATATATATATATATATATATATATATATATATATATATATGTGTTTTAAAATTATTATACATACAAAAAGTTTGTGGTGAACCTTGTGTTTTTTTAATTTCCGGTATATTATTATTTTAGTTGATTCTCCTACGTTGCGATCATTTTGATATAAGGTTAGTTGGATTTAAAATTTATACCAAGGGAATGGGACGAGGTTAAAGTGGAAAAAAGGGTTATTTCTTTTTTGAAAACAATTGAAGTATGGAAAAACCAAATATTCTATAAACATGTATTGTATCTAGGCTTCGCTTGTAAGTTTTCAAAATTATTCACTGATATACAGGGTGGTCAAGTTTTGCAAATTTTTTTTCAATTGAATTTTTTTAAATGGAACATCAATATTTTAATTTCATGTTAAAGATAGCATTAATTCAGAAAATACAATATTTGATACCTTTCTGACCAACAGTTTTTCAGTAAATTAGCTGTGAAATCAAAATTTCTTCATTTTAACACGAATTACTCTGAATTCACGTTGTTAAAATTGACAATTTAATATTAGGAGGCGATATCATCATAAATTGAACAAAAGATTGACAGGCCTGTCAAAATAGCAAAGTGTCAGAATATTGTCATCAGTAAATAAATAAATATTGTTCTTTGATGATGCGATGCCGAAATAAAAACAAGATAGAAGCTTTTGTAAGTTTATCATAGATTTCAAGAAACAGGAAATGTTGCTTTCAAAAAAACGTAAAGTAATTAATAAACCAGTTACCAATGAAGATAATGCTTTGACAGTATTAATAACAGATCTTTTTTTACAAAAAAAATAAATTTAATAATATAAATCAACAAAAACAATGTAATTAAAACTTATAAAAGATGTTCAACTAAACCACCGTTTTGCTGAAGGCACATTTCGAGTCTATCCATATATGAAAGTTTCACTTTTCTCAAAGTCAGGTCTGAAATGTTGCGAAAACTGCTTATTATTCTCAACTTCATATCTTCTACTGTGGTTGGAACCTCATTATAAACTTCTTCTTTAACATGTCCCCATAAAAAGAAATCTAGTGGCGTTAAATTGGGTGACCTCGCAGGCCACTTAACTGGTCCACCTCGCCCAATCCAATGCTCTCCTTTCCAATTTTTGAGAAAATGTCTTACATGCCTATAGTAATGCGGGGGTGCTCCATCATGTTGGAACCATAAGGAATTTCTTAACATTAAAGGTAAGTCTTCGAGCAATACGGGCAACTCATTTCTCAAAAAATTTAAACAGACTTCTCCCGTTAAATGCTCCTCAAAGAAATATGGTCCTATAACATGAGAGCCAATTATACCTCCCCAAACATTAATTGACAATTTATTTTGATGGTCCACCTGACGAGTCCAATGTGGATTTTCGGTTGAATAATAGTGCATATTATGTTTATTAACCAAGCCGTTGCTTTTAAAAGTTGCTTCATCTGAAAACAGCACTCTATCTACAAAACCTGGATTATCCCAAATTGTATTTAAAAACCAAAAAAACTCTTGTCGTTTATATATATATATATATATATATATATATATATATATATAATTTCCCTTGTGTGTGGATTTTCTTGCACTGTTAATAACACTGTCAAAGCATTATCTTCATTGGTAACTGGTTTATTAATTACTTTACGTTTCTTAAAAGCAACATTGCCTGTTTCTTGAAACCTCTCTAATAAACCTGCAAAAGCTTCAGGTCTTGGTTTTTTTTCGGCATCGGGATATCGTACCGCATAAACCCTGCTTGCTAGTAAAGGGTTTTTTTGACACTCGCCCAACATAAAAGTCATGTTTATCAACTCTGGAGTACTCAAACTCATTGTTACTTAACAATTTCTCGGCTCATCGTCAAAAAACGATGGTAATTGATGCCAATTCTCTGACACTTTGCGGTTTTGACAAAATGTCATCTTTCTTTTCATTTATGATTATATCATGTCATATTATAGGTAGTCAATTTAAGCAACGTAAATAATACCGTTTCTATTAGAATGAGTAAATTTTGGTTTCATAATTTACTAAAAAACTGTTGGTTAAAAGATATCAAATAGGGTATTTTCTGATGGCGATGTTATCTTTAATATGACAGTAAAATATATGGGGTGTTCCATTTAAAGAAATTCAATCCAAGGTAAATTTGCAAAAACCACCCTGTATAACAGTGAATAATTTTGAACGACTTACAAACGATTATTGTAATCCTAGATTTTTTATAGAATATTTGGTTTTTCCATACCTGCTTCAATTGTTTTCAAAAAATGGCCGGTATAACCCTTTTTTCCAAGAACCTCGTCCCATTCCCTTGGTATAAATTTTAGACCCAACAAATCTCATATCAAAATGATCGTAACGAATAGGAGAATCAACTAAAATAATAATATACCGGGTGTCCCATTTAAAAAAACACAAGTTTGGTTCACCACGAACTTTTCAGACCACCCTGTATAATGGGTATAATTTTAAAACACGGCGTTCTTGACTATCAATGATATCCCAAAAATGTTTTTTCAAATTTCTCTCCGTTTGCCCACAATCGTCCACCCCATCTTGGTTGCACCACCCTGTATATATATATATATATATATATATATATATATATATATATATATATATATATATATATATATATATATATATATATATATTTAACAATTTCCTAATTATTATATTTGATTTCAATATTTCTCAAAGTTCAGCTCACTGGTGGCTTTTGAAGTTTTAAGATTCTAAACCACTGTGGCTACCATTATTTAAAACATTAATTTTTTTAAATAATTTAAACCACAAAATCAACAAAAGTCTGTGATAATTTAATTTTTTGTTATTTTTATTGAAATAGTACATAAAAGGCAACAAAATACAAGGATTAATTTGGAAATACGTCAATGTGCCTATGCTTCGATCCATTGTGCGACGCCGGGCGGTGGGTTTCTTCTAACAAAATATGTCGGGGATTCAACCAAAAATTCTTAGAAAAGGGAACTTTACAAATTATCAGAAAAGAAGATATTAATATTCCAGTGCTAACACAAGCTAATCAAATTAATATTCTGACCTATTTTGAAGCAAACGTCTTGACTTCAATTAGTCGTGAAGTTGAAAAAAAAAGTTTTAAAAATATATAACTACAAAGCCTTCAAATTTAGAAGTGTTCAAAAACTCAATGATGATCAACGCGAAAAAAGACTTGACGTTTCTCGGTAATTACTCAACTCCCGAAATAAACTTTTTAAAACTGCACCTAACCGCTACAAAGACTTGCTCCACATCTGAGTAATTATGCTTTACCAGACTGGAAAATAAAACTTTACGTATTGCAATAAACACACCTCCGCGCCTTTCCTTTCTAGTGGAGAGAGCACTTCGATCAGTTCTGTATGTGTCATAACCAGCCACTAGTCGACACATTATCTGAAAGCCAAGTTTCAACTATCACAACCACATCATAATTGCTAATTGCTCAATTCTGTCTTAGCTCAGTGAGCTTTGTTTTTATTCCGCCTGCATTTTGAAAATAGCAGGATAGTTTTCTGTGTTTTTTAGATTTTGAGATGCGAAGAATGGTAGCTTGGACATATAGTTTTTATATATATATATATATATATATTTTTTTTTTTTTCTTTCTTTTATATATTTTCTTTGAGCTGTTGTCATGTTAATTGGTCTGTATTATCGGACTAAATACCTACATATTATGTTAGACTTCGGCAGTTACTGAGATAATTAAAATCTCGGCTGCCTCGGTTGCTGTCATACTACTCGGTTACTTTGACGCGTTTGACTGTTTTTGATCACATTTGGAAGCATTTTTTGCGTATTTCAAATAATTTTAGCGCGAAATGAGAATATACGTTTTGTAGTGTGATACTTTTGCTTTCTATATGACTTTGCAGAATTCAAATCCAATCATCACGACGCGACGTATCCAGGCACGCTGAAAGACAGTACATTAAAAAATTTAAATTGCAACTGTGCAACAGCGCTAGGTTTTGGTATGCGTAAAGTACATATCAGTAACTATTATTTCACAAAGGGCTTTCGCCACAACTTGAGAAGTAACAGAGATAGGATTTTTCAAAGAAAAGCTTAATTTTTTCGGATTTTCAGTTCTTTCTCCTGTCCTAATGATCCAATGAAGTAGTATAACCATATCATATTGTTTGTAATTTTATTATCTACATTTTATCTCATTACACCATTAAGATTGCTTCATTAATTTCGATTTTATAAGCCAAAAACCAAAGAAAACGCGATTTTTGCGTTAAATTGTTTATAACGAATAAACAAATGATAGTTGCGAGTGGAAAACATAATAAACGGTTACTATTTTTGACAAATATTCACAGTTGTTTTGGCAACAAATCACATCTTATTTTAATGCCCCTAACATATATAATGCTATCGAAAAATACGTAGGAGTAACAATTGTTATTTTTGGACCTCCTCCCTTAAGTATCGATAATTTACAGGTACAGATTAACCTTTCTGAAGTGTTTGTACAATTGTTTACTTCTAAAAATATTCCAATCAAAATAATTTCGATAGCATTCAATTAAAATTTTCAGGTTATCACTAAGTATATGCTACCAGTTCGGACAGTTAATTATTTTATTATGTATTGCCAAGAGACATTTTTACAAAAAAGGTTATGTAAACAATTTAATTTATGAAAGACTTTATCTGGCGTAATTTAGAAAAATTCCATAACAAAAATGTTTTCATACGTTGCTAATTCGATGGTTATGGCATATGGGCAACTGTAAAAAAAACAAAATTTGCTAAGTAATAATAATGATAGTAATAATAATAATAATTTGGTACAAGTAAATGCAAGCTACTTCAAATCAGCAAGGGACAGTGAAAAGACTACCTTACGACGGAAACAATCAATAATGAAACCATAAATAACATGCTTAAAGAAGAAACATACAGATACCTAGGCTTCCATCAAAGCACCAAAATTAACCACACTCATATCAATTCAGAGCTCAAGACGGAATTTAAAACTAGACTCACGAAACTACTAAAAACAAAACTGAACTCCAGAAATCTAACGAAAGCTATTAACACTTTCGTCATACCTATTCTTACGTATTCGTTTGGTATCATTAAATGATCACACACACATACCTAGAAAACATTCACATTCTAATACGCTCTGAATTCACTAAACACAGGAAGTTACATCCCAACGCATTCTTTTTTCTAATTCACCATCGAGAAAAAAGAAGGGGGAGGGAAATTATAGATATACAATCGCTAAATAAAATACAAATTTACCAACTCAGAAATTTCTTCCACAACAAACAAATTAACCTCCACAAGGCAATAATGATAGACAAGAATTATACACCGCTCGACCTGTATCAAACGACCCACGCAGCAGACGCACACAGTCACATCGCATCACGACTAGAAAAGATGAATACCTGGTCTGAAAAAACACTTCACGGAAGACACAGATACCACATAAAGCAAGACCATATACATAAAAAACTTTCATATACGTGGTTACAAGAAGGGCAGCTGTTCCCCGAAACAGAAGGCTTCCTGCTTGCCATCCAGGACAAAGTCATAGCAACCAGAAACTACCGAAAGTACATCAGTAAGGACACAACCATTGAAGACGACAGGTGCAGGAGATGTCACCAGCAGAGAGAAATGATCGATCACATAACGAGTGGATGTAGAATAATGGCCGGAACTGAATACACTGCGAGGCATAACTCAGCAGCGAAGGTCGTTCATCAAGCATTATCCACAACATACAAACTAACAGAGAACATAGACCCTTACTACCATTATACACCAACATCATACAACAAGCTCTACTGAGACATTGACATCCAAACAGATAAAACAATCCCTGCAAACAGACCCGATATCACCTTTCAATCCAAAAAAGAGAAGATCACTTATTTAATTAACATGGCTGTCCCCAACGACAAGAACATCCAAGCCAAATATATTGAGAAGATCGCTAAATATATCGACTTGGCAATGGATGTAAAAAGGCTGTGGAAACAGGAAAGAGTCATCATTGTTCTTTTCGTCATATCAGTAACAGGTCTCACCCCAACAACATTTACACCGCATTTGGCTCAATTAATACAGACATTTACAGGAACATCCAGAAATCGGTCATTTTGAAAACATGTAGCATCGTTAGATCATTTCTTAATACACAATAGTTGTTTTTTTTTCAATTTCCTTTTTTTTTTTTTTTTTTTTTTTTTTGTACTGACTTGGTATAATCCCGTCAGTATAAAATACAACCACAGGAGTACTGTGAGACAACAAATCGAGATAATATTAATAAATGCCTTTATATTACGGAAGAAATAATGCAATAGATGTTTAAAGGTGTGGCGAGAGGGGTTACTCTATATCTAACCACACAAATTACAAATAGTAGTAAAACTATATAAATAATAACAGTTGAACTTAATATACCAAAATATAAATATCGCACATCATAATATATATAATTAGAGAATTTACAAAGAGAATACTAATACGAGTTGAACAATAAAAATGAAAAAATAAAGATAAAAATTGAATCAACAAATAAAATGTTAGTTAATAGCTCTAAGTGAAATGCAAAAAAGCTCTTTTTTCTAACACCAAGTTCAATGTAATCGTTTCATCAAAAACAGAGATATAAACTTTTGAAAGAAAAATAGTTTAACTTTTCGACAAACCTTAAATAGGATAATTCAAGAAAAAATCGGCATTTCTGTTTTGAGTTAGTGTTGTGCCCCCTAGCGGCCATTTTTCGAAATTGAAAATGATTTCCAGTTATTTTCTTTGGCCGATTTACCCACAAATATTCTTAATAGATCACCCTGTGTATGTGGGACTTGGGTTAGTTTAACAATGAAACAAAATTTTAAGTCCCCTGATTCCTAAAAAAAATTTCTTTTCATTAAAAATACAGTATAAATATTTACAATATTACATAGAGTGAGAGGTGCCATCTATGGGAACAAATGCGAGGTTTGTTGTTTATACCTCTTTAGTAATGTTTAAAAACATTATACTGATAAAATGAAAAACTAAGCGCGACATACTCAGGCTTTCATTGTTTTTGTGTAAGCCGTGCGATACCAATTATTTTATTGGCGAAACGACGGCCCCCAAAGGTATGAAATCCATGAAACCGGCTTTTTAGGCCAAATTGATTTTTGGACCCTATACTTGAATAAGCTTGCCACAAGCAGAATATCACACGTATGGCGACTTCTAAAAACCGAAAAGTTTTATCCCTACAAAATGAAACTCTCTGAGGATGATCACGATAGGCGCTTGGAATTTTGTAAATCATGATAGAATGTTGCAATACCAATCTAAATTTTGTCAATCAAATTATTTTTCAGACGGAGCAATTTTTTTTTCGGAAAAGCTAACAGGAATGATTGTCGATAATGGGTCAGGGAAAATCTACATTGGATACGTGAAAATCATACTCAAGGTCACCAAAAGATAAACGTTTGGTGTGTCATGAAGTGTGCAAAAATACTCGGTCCGTTCCTCATGGAAGACACATTTGGAGAATGATATTTGAATCTTTTAAGGCCCGAAATTGTTCCACCCAGTGGCGTAACTACAACGGTGCAAGTGGTGCGGTTGCGCCAGGGCCATAGCCTTTGGGGGCCCGGCGGCCTGGTTAAAGTCTACAGAAAATACTATCGCACTTATTAGAACTAAACGGTAGATTTATAAAAGCACACATTTAAGTAAGGATATTACATTTACAAAACTCCGCCACTTTATGGACAGCTGACAAAAACCGTGTTGCCGTGTGTATAGACTTCATCACGCACCAAACCGTCATTTATTTTTACTTGGCCATCACTAGCTGGTTCATTTCTGTTGGATCGGTTTACGTCGGTAAAGATCAATCGAACAAAATGTCTACGGGGAATTAGGAGCGAAAATACAAAATAATTACTGAAATAGTTTCAGTGGCGGCTCGCGGGTGAATAAGTAAGTGAAGTGCAAATGAAGCAAGAAAATATCGCAATAATTTTTTTTCCAGAATTTTTTTATATGTGGAAGGGGTAGAATATTTTTTTACGACTTACCTAAATTTTGTATACTAAATCAATTCTCCTATCCTTCATAGCAGTAAATTTATTTATAACACCCTCATAAAATGGATGAGTTGCCCTAATCTCCTCCAGAAATTCCTTTTGAATTGAAATATTGCCTAGAGAAGTAAGTCTTTCTTGAGATATTGTATTTCTTAAATAAGTTTTTACACCTTTGAGGCAAGAAAAACTTCTTTCCACTGAAACACTTGTCGACGGTATTGTCCAAATTAAAGAAAACACTTTATATGCTTTGGTTAAAATATCTTTATTTTCTATTTTTTGGGTTTTTCCGCCTTAGAAAATTGAAAAAAAATAAAAAATAAAATATAATTACTATTTTTTTGAGTTCTGGGTTTTTCCGCCTTTTCGAGGGAAAAATTGAAAAAAAATAAAAAATAAAATATAATTACCCTATAAATTGAATAGATAGTCTTGAGTTTAACAATGAAACAAAATTTTAAGGTCCAAAAAAAATTTCTACAGTATAAATATTTACAATATTACATAGAAGGTACCCAAATGCGAGGTTTGTTGTTTAACGACATTATACTGAAAAATGCCTGCTTTCTGGACGTTTCGAGGGCCCCCAAAGGTATGAAATCCATGAAACCGGCTTTTTAGGCCAAATTGATTTTTGGACTTACAGCAAACTTATCACACGTATGGCGAAACGTCCAGAAAGTTTTTTTTTCGGAAAAGCTAACAGCGATAATTTTGGATACGTGAAAATCATACTCAAGGTCACCAAAAGATACGTGAAAATAAACGTTTGGTGTGTCATGAAGTGTGCCTCGGTCCGTTCCTCATGGAAGACACATTTGGAGAATGATATTTGAATCTTTTAAGTAGTGGCGTAACTACAACGGTGCAAGTGGTGCGGTTGCGCCAGGGCCATAGCCTTTGGGGGCCCGGCGGCCTGGTTAAAGTCTACTAAACGGTAGATTTATAAAAGCACACATCATTTACAAAACTCCGCCACTTTATGGACAGCTGACAAAAACCGTTTATAGGGTAATTATATTTTATTTTTTATTTTTTTTTCAATTTTCTAATAAGTAAGTGAAGTGCAAATGAAGCAAAAAATATCCCAAAAATATAGTTATTTTTTTAAACCTAAATTTTGTAACTAAATCAATTCTCCATCCTACAATTTCGTAATAATCAAAATATACAGAGTGTTCCATTAAAAAAAATCAAATCAATCTAGCCCCGTCTTCAGCAAACTTTCCCTCGAAACGTCCAGAAAGCAAGCATTTTTCAGTGTCGTTCCTCGGGTACCTTCGTAGTGGACCCAGAACTCAAGACTATCTATTCAATTTATAGGGTAATTATATTTTATTTTTTATTTTTTTTCAATTTTCTAAGGCGGAAAAATCCAAAAAATAGTTTTAAACCATGAATCCGCCACTACAATTTCGTAATTATCTTTATTTTCATTAATTTTTTTCACTTGCTTTTGCAGCGATATATTCCAATTACTCTTATTGGCAAAAATTAGACCAAGCTCATTTTTAAGTCGGTGACTTTTTGAAAATATTTCCCCATATAACAAATTTTCAAACGGGCCAGTCGGAAAATTTAAACTATATTCGGAAAATTTAGCAGAATCTGCTAAACATAAAAATATAAGTTTTTCAGAGTCTTGAAAGCTTAGTGTCATTTCCATTAAAATATGGTCCAATATTTTATAAAAAAGGGATCTATACTTAGCCCTAATTTCTTCAGGTGAAAGCTTAGTAAGCTCACGTTTGTAATGATTTATTTCTGTAATAGAGTTTGCTTTATGAAACATGGTATTAAAAAAAATGTTCGTTTCTTTTTTTACCGAGCGCCTAACGACAGCGTTTTATGTTGGATATGGAAAAATGAATGTTAAACGATTTTTTTTGAAGAACGCACTTTGAACAAGCACATTTACTAACTAAGCAGATGTAAGAGCATACGTTCGGTTGGCTGAGTGATGAAAAAATGAGGGAATACCACTAAGGCTGGCAAAAAAATTCCACATATTTTTAAACTTTGCTGCATTAGGACAAATACCGCCCGCGGCGCTTTTTCTTTTTTTTTGAAGGCCATTTACATGGCCAGTTTGCGTAATATCAGTGGTTCATTCAATTAAATTCAATTAATAATTAATTATTTTGTTTTGAATAATTTTCGAGTCACCAGTAAAAAAAAACAAAAAAAAAATTATTTTTTTTGTGATGATCTTTTAGTTCTTGGGAACTTCTTGATATTAATAAACCTAAAAGCTTTTTAAAATTCCCCCTATTTACTGACTCGCTGCTTTTGCGAAAGACTAACTTTTGTTTTGCAAGGTACAAAACTGCATTAATTACCAAATTACTAAACCAGGATGACGATTAAAACTCTAATCTTGTTCCTTTCATCGATCAAATGGATATCCATGGCACACTTGTTAAAAGTAAATAATTGATTACCGAGTATTTTTCTTAGTAATATTTAATTTTTGAGCTTATTTTTAATCCAATCGCACAACAGTTAATACCGTTAGATTCCCAGAAAAATCATCTTCTTTCACAAAAATTTGATTTTATCAACTTCTCTTGACTAATCACTAAAACTTAGTATTATTCTGTTATTAGATTAGATTAATTTGCGTACGGTCATGGCCACCTAGATGCAATTTTAAAAATGGCTATAAAAAAATCAAGTTGGCGTAAAAAATTTTTAAAATGTCACATTCTGATTCAGAATTGTCTCAGGAATCCAAAAATGTAAAAATATACAGAGTGTTTCATTAAAAAAAATCAAAACTGGAGTCATTTCCTGTGAAACCGGAAGTGACCGGAAAGTGAAGAATATGCGAAAACTCTCCTCTTTATGTACCATTTACCTATACGAAATTTTGTTTTGATACATCAAATACTTTAAAAGTTATGGCCTATCTAATAGATCCGTTAACACCTGGTATATATATATATATATATATATATATATATATATATATATATATATATATATATATATATATATATATATATATATATATATATATATATATATATATATATATATATATATATATGTATACGTATATATAATATTAAAAATTTTAAAATAGCTTTCTGAGTTAAAAAAAAGCGGCAAGGTAACATTACAAAATTTTAACATTTCAACGTAGGAGTTATTGGGAAGTTGAAACATTAACAGGATGTAAAGAAATTTGCTATATTAAGGAGAAATATTGGGAATTTCCAAAGAATTTAAACCAAACCACAAATATCTTACTAAATAATGATTAAATCCTCTTAGCTCTGCTCAAATGTACATGACTATGTCACAACATAAAAGATTATATACCGATGTTTAAGAGGGTATAAAAGGGAATAAACATTTTGTTGTTGAGGCGTTCAAAAGAGCTACCTGTATTTCCCAATTGTGTGTTAATCTGAATTAATGACAATTAATGGCCGGTATTTTCCCGGGTATTGTAAATATAGAAAGTAGAAGCTTACGTACGAAAAGAGGATAAAAATCCTAATTAGACAGGGTTACCATATATTTCTTTTGGCCCTATAATCAAATTAGGTTTCAGCTTAACCATTTTTTTATGCCTGCTTAATACAAAGAGGAAATCTCACTAGCAGATGGCCAAAAATAGTTCTAAATGGAATACATAATTTGGGGAACGTGTTAATTAAAAATTGAATTTTAAACATGTTTTATAAAGTATAGCCTAAAAAAATTAAATTTTTGGGCTAATTTTTATTTGACCTTAATATTTTGAATGTTGCGAAATCATATTCTTTTTATAAGTAAAACTTTTATTCTTAAATACTATACAGGGTTATTCCATAATCAATGGTACGTTAGAAGTATCTGGAGAACGAAATGAAAAATACGTTTGAAATTTTGGTTGCGCTCTAGCTTTCAAAAATAATTTCGCGTTTGCAGTATTGCAAGATCTACTGGTAACTGGCACCAGCTTTGGAATTTTAAATGGGACACCCTGTATTTTATTTTGTTTTTAAATTCTGCAAAACAATTTAACTTCTTTTTTGTATAGGATATTTTTTTTCTTCTTAAATATTAATTATTTTGTTTTTTTTACCAAAACTATGTAAATTAAAAGTTCAATATTTTCGTCTCCTGATGTCAAATCAATGTAAAATTTAAATATTATTTAGTCAACATGTGGGATTTCAATTTTAGCAACATAGGGTCGCTGACTTTTAAACAGAGTTTCCTAAAAATGAACACCCTGTATATTATTGAAGCGTTGAATAGTGTGAGCAAACTGAATGTTTTTCATATAAGGTGTTCCTATACCTATTTTGAACTGCTTTCGATTTATAAGCCATTTTATAAACATTTATTACTATTAATATTCGAGAAATAGTCATTAATACCCGTATTCATTAAAGAGGTTTAAATTTAGACCAGGTCTTACTTGACAGTTATAGGTTTCAAAATGACATTTTTAACAATTGAACAAATATTTTTTCTAAATGTCACAATTACAAAATGACAGTGACATAAGCGAAACATAACTGGCGAACTAAGAGTTTTAAACTCCATGGCAACTAGACTTGGTCTAACTCTTAAACCTTTTTAGTGAATACGGGGGTTGGAATTCTCACATTCATCAACAAACAAAATACATTAAAACTAAATTTAAAGTGTGGATTTTCTGCAGCCCAAAAGATTATTTGGACATCAATTTAAATAATTCTTTTCAGAAAATCTGGATCCTCCTGTGTACGAATTAATAACATTTCGCAAAAATCTACACGTTTTGGTAAACCATCTGGTTGTAGTTCGTAGCCATGCATATTATGTTTATGTAAAATTCTCCATATTAATGTTCGAGTTATTCCTAAATAATTTATGGCACTTGTTAATGAAGCATAAAAATACACCAAAACGTTAATTTCATTTTTTTCTTGGTGCCTGCACAGTTCGTTCCGAAATGGAAAAAGTTAGCTTCAATTCTGAGAAATTTCCTTAGGTTCATTGGTGGCAAATTCGGAAAAAGAGCGTAAAATCTTCTGCAGGTTCTTGTAAGAGGAGAGAGCGCGAAAGAGAGAGAAAGTGTACAATCTTTGGACATTCCAGTATAGTGTGCTGTTTGTTTCCCCACATAAGTGTGTCTTCCTTGAGACAATTATTTACAATCTTACTCATTGAAGGTCTGCTGTTTGCTTTGGTTTGCGATATTACTGCAAGTATATTGAAAATTGAAAAAAATAGTTTCAAATTTATGTACAAAATTATTTTGGACCAAAGAGGAGGCTCAAACAAAAGTTATATATATATATATATATATATATATATATATATATATATATATATATATATATATATATATATATTCGTTTTGGGTTTGTTTAAAAGAGACCAAAAGAAAGGCTCGGAATTTTGTTTTTCCCCTGTAACTTATTTGTTACTTGACCGATTTCATTCGTTTTGGGTTTGTTTAAAAGAGACATACATAAGCTAAAGGCTCAAACATATTTTTTTACATTTTAATGAAATTCAAGATGGCGGATGCGGAATACACAACTGATCATTTTGTGAATTTTTTGTTCCCGATAACGTAAAGATTTTTTCATGAGCAAACCAAATCTTCGAAATTTCGTCACCAGTTCGAAATTTATTAAGTAAATGCCTAGACCTGATTAGTCGTCTTTGTTTCGTATCTTCATTCAATTTAAACATGTAGGCACGTTTAACATGTTTCAACTCTAAATCCTTGTTAATAATTCTTTTTCATTTAGTAGTTGAGAAGCAGTTAGGGTAGTACTAGGTGCTCTTTCTGAACTAACTGCTAAGATTCTTACACGATCTATACTTCCCTAAATTTTTTAATTGTTAATATTAGAGAGAACGGTATTTATCTATGTATACAGTACCTATGTTCGTGCAGTTCTAGGTCTGCCCCTAGTTGCTCTTCTCTCAATTGATCCCGTATGTCTTAGCTTTTCTACAAAATCACACATTGTACTTTTCCTTAACTTATTATTAAAATGCTTTAAAATTTCACACCCTCTGTATCCGCGGTTAAATAGGTTTTTTATCACAACTTTTTCTTCAAAATTCAAAACCATAGTTCTCTACTTTTACATAAAAATTAGCTATGAATAAGTAAAATGCTTTAAAATTATTATTATTTGGCAGTTGCAGTTAGTTTGTTTTTATCTTTTCTGCAATGTGCATAGCCTACTCAAACATAAAAACTTTTTGGTAAATGATATTTCAGTGTTTATTGACCGATTTTGCTCACCGCAGCCTTTTATTACTCAGAAATGAATAGGCTTCAATATTCTATGAAAAATCAAATATACAAGGTGTAACAAAAAATTACTAACGCCCTTTAAATTATGGCAAATCTTGAATTTCTTTAAAATGTCAAAAATTTATGTTTGAGCCTAGCTTATTAACTTCTCTTCTAAACTAGCCCAAAACAAATAAAATCGGTAAAGTAACAAAAAAGTTACAAAGGAAAAACCAAATCCCGGTAACGGTAAAAAACATTTTATTGGGCACATTGAACGTTATAACGATCTTTAGTAAATGGTTGATATCTCACGTGTTTTTTGACCGATTTTGGTCACCAAAGTTTTAAATTACTTAAAGGTGAATAGACTTTAGGATTATGTGAAAATCAAATCTAAAGGTTGTCACAAAAAAGTTCCAACGCCTTTTAAATTATGGTAAATTCTAGGCGCATCCGCCATCTTAAATTTCTTTAAAATGTCAAAAATGTATGTTTGAGCCTCGAGCTTATTTATTTCTGTTTTAAACAAGTCCAAAACAAATGAAATCGGTCAAGTAACAAATAAGTTACAGAGGTTTTTGGTTTCTTTTTGACCTCCTTATATTTTTAAATAAATGAAAATTTCCAATTCTATATATCAATTTAAGCATATTTGATCTAACATGTCCCGATTCTAAAGTTATTAAAATTAAAAAGATATCCAGAAAAAACGGTGACAGAAAAAATTGTATTTTCGTATATTTTGGAAACATTTAACAAGTATGCTTAAATTCAAAAAAACATCCAAAAATATGTAGATGGTTTGTTTTAAAAACAGCTATGTTCGCATATCGATATTTATTTGGACCAACTTGTATACACAAAAATAATTTTATACAAAAATGTAAAAATTTTCAATCACTTTTTTCTTTTTTTCTATATTTTTTATTATTAAGGAGTATTAACACCGGGTTAAAATAAAGAATATAATTAAACACTCTGAACATACGCCTGTACCTTTGGATTTTGTTAAGACTTTTCGCAAAAAAACCACTTGTGAAAAGAGCTCTCACAAGTCTTATTGGAAGTTTTGGAACTTTGGATAAAGATGAACCAAACAAGAAAACTTGTTACTTATTTACATTAATTTAAATATTTTTAATTAAATTTGTATGTAGTTACTATTTTAAACGTAGCGTGGCGTTGTGATTATTTCGTATTGCAAATTGCAATAAATGTTTTCGTTGAATCCACAGGTGCTTTTATTTGTTTACGTTTACAAAAATTGCTGAAAAACTGTGTGGAAAATGATAGTGAAGAACATGTTAGTGATAGTGAGGTTATTGTTGAAACCCAGCCTACACGTTCAAGAAAAAGAAAAAGGTGCCCTGAAACATGGAAGAGAAATATTGCAAAAAAAACTAGGTAGGTTCCTAGTTCATTATATTATATTTCTTATTTCTATTAAGGGTATTTTTTTGTTATACGCTACTACCTAAAGGACTGCCAAAGAAGCCGAATTGTGAACATAAGGCGTCTGCTTTCCAGTGCAATGATTTGTCAATGCAGGATGTGTGAAAAATTCATCAAAAATATTATGAAGTTCCGAGTTTAGAGTGGAAAAAAATTATATATTAGAACATGTTTACATTAAATCACCAAAAAAGACATGCGTCTTTTTTGGTGATTTACTGGTAATGTTAGAGTTTGTCGAGCGGCATTTGTGAGCATTCCCCAAGAAAAGCGGGATAGGGTAAACAGTTTGTGTCAAAAATTTTTAGAATCTGGTAGGACACCTACAGAAACAAGAGGAGGCGATCGCAAAAGTTTAAAGTACCAAGTACGGCGAAACGCAGTTAAGGCATTTATTAAAACATTCAAAGTCATACTCGTGGCAAACGTACAAAACGACAATATCTGCCAAGTGAGCTCAGCAACAAAAAATATGGACTTGGTATAATGAAAAGTATCCTACTGAAGACTTTTCTGTTACTTACGAATAATTTAGAAACATTTTTAATGAATGTTTCAAAATAAGTTTTGACAGTCCATGTTCCGATAAGTGTTCCGTCTGTTGCAGCTTTGAAAATAAAATTAACCTCGAGAAGGACAAGAACAAAAGAGATACACTTAAATTCAACATGAAACACCACAAGAAGCGTGCAGATGCTTTCTACGACAAGCTTTGTCTAGAAGTTGAAAATTCATTAATGTTATTTTACGATTGTCAAAAAAATTTGGTCCTCCCAAAAGTTCCAGATCAGGCGGCGTATTATTCTCGCCAGTTATATTTATATAACTTCACAATCTGTCAAGGTTCATCACTGTCCTCTCAAAACAAGGAAAACACATTCAGCTATGTGTGGACCGAGAACGAATTTGCAAAAGGCTGCAACCAAATTGCATCAGCCTTACACTACAGACTGTGCAACTCAACAAAGTATTTATTTCTTTAATCGTGTTTTTAATATTTTTTTGCGATATCATTTCCCTCCTACTTCGGGATCTCAACATGCCCGAAGTAATAGAAAATAGCGGGTTTTGCTACTTATTAAAAACCAATATGGCGGCATGATGACATGCAAAACCTGCTATAACCATAATACTTTTGCAAAACACGCTATTTAAAAAAAATAAACATAAATAACTAAATTTCGGTATTTAAGAGATTATACGCATCTATCTCAATGATTTGTAATAATTATTTCCAAATTTTTCAATAATTAAAACATTTTCTACAACAAATGTTTAATTAGTTATACGTTTTTCTTTCATAGCCTAAAATTTGTTATGGAGCATATAACGGATTTTGCATATGGGCTACTCAAGTGTCCGAATAATTTAGAAATAAAACTGCAATGTTCTTTCTGTATGTTTCACTAGTGTTTTACATTTGGCATTGTAGCATCTGAATGGTTGACTCTAGGCGACTCAAGTGATAACACCAAAGGAACGTCTATATTTCCTCTAGAGAGTGGCATAAAATTCAGTCCGATCGGAGTTAAGGAGGAATTTTGAAACATTTTTGAAAAGTACTGTGCACGACATATGTTTGTCCGGCGTAACGACATATTGGTATCTCATGGGACAAAAATTACTAGGTAGATTAAAAGCTCGATCAAGATATAATAACATGTCTTGTGTTGTCGAAAGTACAGAAACTGGGTAAAATCAAGTTTCACCAAAAATAAACCAGATTTTAGTCGCTTTTAAAGATAATAAGGTAGGCCGTGATGGATAGATTTGATTGATAAGTATTTTAAGCAAAATTTTAACCATATTATTATATATTATAGAGAATCCACAGAAGCTTTAGAAGACGGTGTTTTAACTAAAAATTCAAGTTTGACCTGTGTACAGAAACAGAGTGTTTTAGGAAAGGCACTGAATATTTTCATGTAAGTTTTTACTTATAGTATTATTTGTCTAGTCCAATTTAAATATACTGCTGGCATTTTGAGATAATACTCAACTTGAATTCTACTACAACTTATAAAAATATATACATATGTACCTCTCAAGTGTTTCGTTAAGTTTAATTGATGTTTGTCCCTAAAATACGAGAAACATATTTTATAAAAAAATTGTATGTGGATGTGTATGTAAAGAAAATTTACCCCAGATAACTTCATAACGGCCAAACCGATTTCAAATTTGCACCAAAAATAGTCTAGTCAGTATCTGGCGGAATTAGATTTTGGGAGTCATGGGCGTAGATCTTCGATATTTTTAGATGTATAAAAACGTAACAAATCATATTTTGAGAACGCACAATCCGATAACAATCAAATTGAAAACAACAAGAGCTAGGGTAAATGTACTGATATTGAAAATTTGTAAAAGCACTGGCGTAGAAACCTATTTTTTTATCACATATTTAAAATTTTATTATAAGAAACGTAATATTTCGTAAAAGGGTGAAACACGTCGATTTTTTTATTTTTATAGTTTACCAAAATTCTCTTCGTCCAGAATACAGGGTAGACCTAAAGCAGTTTCTTCCAGGGTAGCCCTAGAAATATGAAGCAGCCCCAAAATCGTTTTTATTTGTTTTAAAGGTGTTGATTGAAAAAAAAAAACAAACGGTGAAACATGTCAAATCTATATAATTCAGATCCTACCGACTTTTTTTTGCTAGTATAGTATATATATATATATATATATATATATATATATATATATATATATATAAAAATAAATAAAGCAAAAATATTTAAGAACAAATTGCTTTTGATTATGTTACAGAATACCCCTGCTGCGATCGATTTCTGGGCCTTTATCTCAGCAGGCAGGTTGGTATCCAGGGAGATATCAAATAAGAGATCATCGATGTGACACAATTAAAAACGGAAACAGTAGAAAAGTTCTACTGGCTAAGCGTAACACTTAGTGCCACCTATTGGGGCTACAAGACGAAATTGCTTTTGATTATGTCACATATCACTTACATATACTGTTTGATTAATCTTCAGTCAAGAAAACCATTCTTAAAAAGTTCCAAATCACTTAAGGAACTGAGGTTGCATTATAGACTGCCACAAATGTTTGGTGTGTCTGTAGAATACCATTTTTGCAGGAAAGCGGCCTAAAAGAGGAAATTGCTTTTGATTATGTTACAGGATACTCCTCCTGCGATCGATTTTTGGGCCTTTACCCTCATCAGGCAGGCTTGGCTCTCAAATATGAGATCATCGATGTGACACAAGAAATGAAAACGTCTTTCAAAGTAAAAAAATTCTACGGGCTAAGCATAACACTTAGCGCCACCTATTGGGGCTCCGAAGAGTTCCAGCTTCTACCCATGGGATTTAGGCGAAAGTATGTAATATGTGTAGGTAAAACTGAAAACAAAATAAAAATGATGCTTTCACACATTTCTATTCAGGTTTCTCAAATATAAGGGTATATATAACCTATAGGATTTAGGCGAAAGCATGTAATATGCATGGGTAAAACTGAAAAGAAATAAAAATGTGTTTTCACACACTTCTATTCAAATTTCTTGGCCGGAAAAGGATATATGTAGAAAAGCAAAAATATTTAATTTTTGTGTGTCATATCACTTATATATATTGTCATATAGAAAATAAGACTAAACCTTTAAGTTGTCTATCTTTTAAAGGAAAACCTGATTCAAAATTTAAATATGTTTTTTTTTATTTTTCCATTAACAATTTTTAAAAAATGAGTTCAAATAAAAAACCTGAAGTCAATAATATTTTTTAGCCTAACAGCTCTGCTTGTGAATGTCTGAAATCCGTTCTCCAAATCACTTAAGGAACTGAGGTTGCATTATATACTGCCCGCAAATGTTTGGTGTAGAATACCATAAAAAGTGATTTTTGATAATATTAATTGTACTTAAAAATTTGAAAATGTGCAATATCTCTTTGATAAAAATAAGAACGGAAGAGGGACACCAAAGACTTGTTATTTGTAACCGATTTTTAATCTAGCGGCACTCTCAAAGCGCGGAAGATCAAAGGGGCCGTTATCTTCAATTGACACAGTTTATAGTAGCGTTGATAATAAGCCGTAACACACCTTTTTGACTCTCGTATCAGTGGTGTCGATTAACCAAATGCGGCCCATGTACAGGTAAATATCTAGATTTATTGTGTTAAACTACTTAAAACATTCGTCAGAAATTCTACAAATTTGAGGCGTGAGTGTGTGTAGATTGTTTTATTAGGATGTGATTCAAAATAACAAGAAATAACTATAGGTATAACTTTAAAACTTGTTTCGGTTTTATGTTCAGTTGCTTTTTTTATGTAGATTATAGGAAATCCATATGAAGAAGGAAATAAACAATAAACCGGGGTTGTGTAGTAGACTATAAAATGTAATCTACACTACTCGTTGTGTACTTGATGTTTACATGGCTCTTTTTCATGTAGACTATGTAAACAATAATAATTTTTAATATATATATTATTCCTTTTTTGTATCTATGAGTAGACCACGAAGGACAAAGGCCTAAGTACTAGGTACCGAGATTACGTTAAGTAAAGACAGGGAAAGTTTAATAATGCGGGATTTAAAGACTTTAAGATTAGGAGAAGAAAAGACATTTGCTGGTAATTCATTCCATAATCTGGACATTCTGGGAATAAAAGAGCGAACAAAGTGGGGGTCCTTGGTGTTTGTAATTGCACCGTGAAGAGATGCATGTGAGTCGATGCTCGTGTCTCCTAGGAATGTCTAAGGCAGGCATAATAGATGTTATTTCATCAGAACGGATAGTGGTAGTATCTCTAAAACAGAGACAGATCGCCCACAATTCGACAATGCTTTAGTACCTACCTTCGAGCTCGGAAAAGAAAACCCAGTTTCTAAGAGGTTGTTATAGTAATTGAGGTGATGTCATCATGCCAGCAAAGATCTTTTTGAAAAGTGATACTGACTAGGTTAAAGGAATCTTTGGCTTAAACCATTTGATTATTCATTTTCATTTGAATAGTGTAGGTACTGGAAGATGATATACAAGATTGTGAGATAGTATACAAGACCGTGTCTTAGTGGAGTTAAATTGAACAAGGTTCTTTTCTCTCTATTCTACGATTTTAATAAGGTCCTAGGTTCCTCTTCGTAGGGCATCATTAAAAACTGACAAGTTTTGGAAGAAGACCATAAGAAGGAAGCTTGTTAAGAAGTGCGTCATGCCAGACTTGATCAAATGCTTTGGATATATCAAGGGCAATAATTTGGCCTTCTCCGTGGAATTCGGTAGACTTATTCCATTGTGCGTTCCGAAGGTAAGAAGATCTGTTACGTGTCTTTGGTGGCAAAAATGCCCTTGTCATGGGACATTTGGAATAATCTGGTGAGGATAGGGGCCAATTCAGAAGGGCTTTTTTGGAATTAAGTGTTTTGAGAATATGTCATATCTTTTTAATCTTGAAAGTAATTTCATACATATTGTATGACAAAGCCGGTACTGATGCAAGGGGGAAGTGAAGAGGAGGGGTTAAAGTAAAATTTGCGGTGAACTGTTTTGTAAAAAGCTCAGCTTTTGCCTTAGATGTAGAGACAATTTCATCACTAGAAGTTAGGGTTGGAAAGAAGCATTAACAGAAGTTTTGATTAATATTTTTGGCAAGAAAAAACTTTGTCTTTTATATGTATATTGAAAGCAATTTTGGCTCCGAGAATTATGCTATTGTAATAATTTCGTGCCTCGTTTTTGACCTGTAGATTTTCTGAAGTAGGGTTCTTGAAAAACATTTTATTAGTACGAATATTCTCCACTCTGCAGGATTTTGAAAATCAAGGTTTATTTTTGTGAGGTTTTGAAGTCTTAATAGAATGTGGTATAAGGATTTCTATGCCTACATTAACTACCGAATTACATCCAAGATTTGTGAACAGAGCTCGGAAGGATCGTTGGTAGAGAAACAAGCGTCATTCCAAGGGACGGAAGATCAGAAATCTCGCAACCTATCCCAGTCATCGGAATTATAGTGCCAAATAATACGAGGTGGCATGGATTCTACATCTTCCTGTTGTATGGGACAGGAAACAGTAAATAGGCCGAAGTGCAAGGAACTCAGACGAGTGGAAATAGCGGACTGATAAGGCTTTAAGAATTTAGAGATTACGCAATCCACTTTAGCAGAAAGGAAGTCGAAAAACTCGGTGAAGGAATTTTCTGATTGAGAGCGATAGAGAGGTTCATAGCCAGGAAAAAAAGGTGATTGGTTGCATTTTGGCGGCTTATTTTGGATTCGGTTAGAGAAAGAGAATATGAGGCTTACAGGATTGGAGATAGTGGTGAAAAGAGTTGAGTTGAGCGCCACATGCATCTCTAACCCGGTAATCCGAATTGAGAGGTATTTTGACTCCGGAATATTTTACTTGAGGAACATCCGTCATCATTTTTCATATAACATTGTTCGGCTTGGGTAAAATAAGGAAGAAGAAAGAATTAAGTACAGAAAATAAAGAACGTTTGGACAACAAGGACCAGCTAGAAGATGGCTCAAAAATCAGGTGGTTTAAACTATATTTTAGCTATTTTGTGTGGCTGCAAGCAACGATGGTCGCTAACATCTGAAACGGATGAAGAAAAATAAGATATTCAAAATGCCAATAAAGAAAAAAATCGCTACATTTTTTTTTACCCGGAAGTTTCCTCGTTATGAATTTTTCCTTTTATTAGAAATAGGGTAGTATGATCCAATTTAGTTCACTACACAGTCATTTAGTAATACATACAGATTGTCTTTTCAAACATTTTATTAGGCGCCATTTTGTTTCATCATAATGAATTCCTACCAATATTTTATCAATTCCTACCTATATCACACTTGATTTTTGAGTATAATTCAAAATAAATTCAATAAGTAGTTCTTACATTGACACACGCCGCCATTTTGTTACGTCATGTTGAATTCGTATCACATTTAATGTTTCTGCAAAATTTAAGGGCAATTGAATAAGATTTTTTTTTACTTTTTTTAATATTTTATTTGGACCTCATTTTGGATTCGCCATCTTGAATTTGTGCCACAATTTTACACAAACATTTTATTTGGCCACCATTTTGTTCGGCTATCATTAATTACTACCACAATTTTACTAGTTGACCACAATTAGCTATGGCTCGCAATTTGAAACCAAACCATAAAGCAGTTTTTCTAAATATTTTATTAAGCCGCCATTTTATTCCGCTATCTTGGATTCTTACCAAAATGTTACAGTTGATTCTAACATAATACTTGATGTTTTTGCAAAATTTGAGATAAATTGGATAAGTAGTTTTTAATAATAATTTTTTTAACATTTGTCTATACCGCCATTTTCTTTCGCCATATTGCATTTTTACGAAAATGTAACCAGGTCATCTCTATATGACCCTAATTTTTTTAACGAAATTTGAAGTGAATCCGGTGAGTAGTTTTTAGCTATGCCGTTAACAGACAGACAGACCGACGGAATTGAGGAAAAAGGTTTTTTGGCATCTAGAGACCCTGAAACGTGAAGATCTTGAAAAATCTGTGATATTTTCACGATTACAATACTTAAATTAAATACTTTTTAGTAGCTTTTAGAATAATTTTGTTTTAAGCATATCCTTAGAAGCAATGCTATGTAATTGCTGTATGTGGTCTACTATAGATGTTTTAAGTATTTTGTGTTTTAAATAACCACAAAAATGAACGATGCATGATTTTTTGGAAAATTGGAGGGTCTATCTCCATGACTTTCATTTATTAGAAAATATTTTAATAATAGCTATAATTTTTTTACTCATATACGCTAATATGCAAACATGCGCTTGAGTTATTAACGGCTTTCGGGTGTGCTCGGTGTGCTATATTGTACATCATCATCATCATCATCATCAATGGCTTTACAACTCTTCGTGGGTCTTAGCCGCTTTTACTATTGCCCTCCATTTCTGTCGATCCTATGTCACTATTTCCCATTGTCCTACGCCCATTCTTTCTAGGTCTTCTCTGACAGCATCTTTCCATCTTTTTCTAGGTCGGCCTACGGATCTTCTGCCATCCGGTCTTTCCCAAAACACATTGTTTATAAGGCGGTCATTTCCGCTCCTTACCACATGTCCAGCACAGCGTAATCGGTTGGCCTTGATGAAACGGACTATGTTTTCTTTGCCAAACAGTAGCTCTAGTTCTTAGTTGTACCGTCGTCGCCATTCATTTATGTTTTGATCTGTACACGGGCCATAGATAATTCGCAGTATTTTGCGTTCCCACACTAACAACTCTATTCTATTCCTTTTTGTTTAATGTCCATGTCTCACTTCCATAGGTGGTGACTGGTCATATTATTGTTCTATATAACTTGACTTTTGTTCTTCTACTAAGGAGTTTCGACCTAATGAGATGCTGAATTGAGAAGGATGCTCTATTTCCCGCAAGTATTCTTGCCGCAACATCTTTTTCTACCTTGTTGTCATTTGTGATGGTTGGTCCTAGATATTTGAATTCTTTGACAACCTCGAAGTTGTGGTCATTGATCGGGACATTCTGCCTTATTCTCTGCCGAACATTTCTTGAAACATCCATATATTTTGTTCTGTCCACGTTTATTTGTAGACCCATAGTTTGTGCTTAGTTTTCAAATTGTGAGAATATATTTTTTACTTCAATTGTTAACTGAGCTATGGTATCGACATCATTAGCAAAGACAAGTATCATTTTTCCCGGTGCGAATATGTCTGATCTTAGGTTTGGATATACTCTTCTCATTGCATACTCCAAGGCGATGTTAAATAATAAAGGTGAGAGAGGGTCTTCCGGTCTTAGTCCTGAGTTTATGCCAATTGCCTTTGATGTTTTTCCCCCTACCCTGACTCTTGCGTAAGAGCCGTTTATGCATGTTTTTGTTATTGAGACGAGTTTTTTGGGAATACCCAATTCAATCATCGCTGCCCAAAGCGCTGCGCGATCAATTGAGTCGTAGGCTTGTTTAAAATCAATAAAAATCTGGTGTACGTCTCGATTATACTCCCAATGTTTTTCAAGCAGTTGACGGATTGTAAATATTTGGTCTATAGTAGACCGACCTGGTGGGTAATCGCCGATTATCTCTTCTGCATATGGCAGCAGTCTCCTCAACAGCACATTGGCCAGTATCTTATATACAGTACTAATCAAAGAAATTCCCCTATAGTTCTTGCATTTGTTTTTTCCCCTTTTTGTGTATTGGAATTATTAGACTTCCCCTCCACTCTTCTGGTATTATCTCCTGCTCCCATACATCTTTAATGATTTGATGTATTTTGACTTGCATTTCATGCCCTCCCTTCTTAATTAGTTCAGCTTCGATGCCGTCCATACCAGGGGATTTGTCATTTTTTAAGGACGCTATAGTTGTTCCAACTTCTGCTACAGATGGTGGATGAATTTCAGGCTCGGCTGTTTGGTATTCAGTGTCAATAGGGTTTTGTTTACGATCAGTATGGATATTAAGCAATTGTTTAAAATATTCTTTCCATCTTTCGATTATATTATTTTCCGATGTCAATAAGTCCCCATTTCCAGCTCTCACGAAACCTGGTGTTTTTATGTAGGAACCTCTTTTGTGATGTTTTACTTCTTTGTAGAACATTTTACTTCGGCTTTGTCTATGTTCCTGTTCAACTTTTTTAATTTGTAGTTCTAAGTGTTGCCTCTTTTTATTTTTTATAGTTCTTCTTGCCAAAGTTCTTTCTCTGTTGTACTGTTCCCGTGTTTCGGCTGTTGGATTCGACAAGTACTGTATCCTTTTTTTGTTCTTTTCTTTTAGAGTATTCTCGCAGTCCTCATCAAACCACTTTTTTGTTTTGTGGCTTTTCTTTTTTCCGATGCATTTTTCCGCGGTCTCCGTGATAACGTTCTTAATGGTGTGCCACTCTTGTTCTATGTCCATATTTTCGTGTCCTTCCAGCATTTGAAATTTGTTGGCAATTTCTATTTGGTACTGATGTTCTTTCTCTTGTTCTTGTAGTTTTTCCACATTCTATCTATCGATTTTAGTCTGTCTTATCGTTGTCTGTGTGGATAGTTTTGTTCGTAACTTGACTTTTACTAAAAGATGATCCGAGTCACTATCAGCTCCTCTCATACTTCGTGTATCAATGATGTTACTTGAGTGTCGGCCATCAACAAGTACATGGTCGATTTGGTTGCGTGTTCTTTCATCGTTTGCAACCCATGTAATTTTATGTATATTTTTTCTTGGGAATTGGGTGCTTTTAATGACCATATTGCAGCCTGCCGCAAAATCGACTAGACGTGAACCATTATCATTGGTAGTTTCATGCAGGCTGTGGCTACCTGCTACTGTCTTTAGGTATTCTTCTTGGCCCACTTTTGCATTTAGGTCCCCAAGTACTATTTTAATATCGTGTCTATGAGCTGCAGTATATAGCTGGTTTAAGGTGTCATAGAATTCTTCTTTCTCTATATCGGCCGCTTCTTCTGTTGGAGCGTGTACTGAAATATGTTATGCCACTTTCCTCGAAGCCTTAGTACACAGATCTTTTCGTTGACTGGTGTAAAGTCCAAGATCGCCGTCCTGACTCTTTCACTGACCACGAAACCACATCCCCTCTCATGTCTGCTCTCATGGCCGGACCAAAGAACCAATTATTTTTCTATGTGAATTGTTCCAGATCCTATCCATCTTATCTCCTGTATGGCTGTTATATCCATTTTAAGCTCTTCTAGCTGTTTTATGGCTCTCGTAGCAATTCCAGGTCTGTACCAACTCAGTACGTTCCATGTTTCCAATAGAATGTCCTTTATCTGTTGCTTACGTCTTTTTATTTGAAGATCCGTCCTAATCCGAGGCAATAATAAACGATTCGTAACAGTGCTTTGTTTTCTATGTATAGGTCGCTGACCCATAGCACAACCCCCTTTTCGGAGGACCATTTCTTCCGCTCTCGTCAGCCCTGACCCTATATCCCACTGGGGTTGGTTACACAGTCTTCCACAGGGTTGCTCAGGTTCCCGGGGTTTACCAACTTGGAGGTGAAGAGTCGGAATTGTGTAGGAGTGGCTAAGTGACACTAACCGGAATGTTTGGTTCCAAGCCCATCCCGGATGCAGGCATTAAAAGGAGTGGGCTGGTTTCTATTAGTTCTATTTGTTGTCCTGTAAGAATTTTCTCACTATGTGACCCGTACTGAGCAGGACTTCCTTCTGGATGTCGATGAAAATGTTAGTAGTCCTATGATTTTCAGGTTCTCTTTTAGTGTTTTTGGAACTAGTCCAGTTGATGATCGGTATTTTTACTTGGTTGGTATTTATAATAGGGCACAAAGGTGTTCAGGAGCCCTTATTAATTGGCAGGGAGGAGGTTGCAAAAGTGGCTAGAATTACTAACCGAAGAAAAGTGTTTGAAACTAAAAATTATTTTATATACCACGACTTTATAAAAGAGTGTTTTAGTCTGTAAATGTAATTGTTTGTCCCCTCCAGGAAAACACCAGGAACACCGTTTTGATTAAATATTCAGCTATTGTACGCCAAGTTGAAAAAAAAATTCCTTGTTTTCGATCGATTTTTCTCCTATTTGCATTAATTTCTTCTTTTGCTGATGGCAGAAACTCGGTGAAAAGTATTGTTTTGATTTATTTGGCGAAGAAGGTTTTGTGGCACGATAGAGTGCTCAACGTTCCTTGGAGTATAAGGCGTCACTGGTGAATCGTTAATACCGTAAGGATATAGGTCGAAATCATATACTACTCGAAGCCCTACAGTTTATATCTGGAATCTTTACACCCATTCGCTACCACGATGAACTAAAATGTTAAAGTCTTGACAAGTCCTAGAGTTTAAAAATTAGATGTTAGTTAACCCTTATCTCCACCATGGTTTTAAAAAACACTGCTCGTTGCAGGCTTATCACGTGTTGCCGGCCTGACACACATTGTTTAGCAGCCTTATTTCAAGTTCTTAGTTTTATGGGTTTCATTTCCGATCGACCCATCGCCAGCACCTCGTTATTATTTTATTTCAAATTGGAAACCGAGTATGTAAATGGAAATAACTTCAGCATCTGCAGATTCGTTTTCTCGTACCAAGATCATCAGAAATCATAACTTTTAATACTTTTTCTGCTATGAAAAGACTCCAAACTTAGAAGTATCCAGTTTCTTTGATGATTTGGAAGGTATATACGAAAATCAGAGGATCTGAGGCAGACGTTTCATTTGAGGTGCATCTTCTTTTTGGTAGCTGTGTCGACATCGCACAGCTCATTAACTGTTCATTCTATGTCTCAAAGGAACTGATCGCTTTCTTTGCTTTTCATTGTCTTTTTTAGGTGGGTTTGTTTTTGCATCATATACTACTCGAAGACCAGCACCTAGGTCCCATAGGCCCCATTGTACGTCCTCCCTGGGAACATCGCCTATATTGTACAAGCCAGAATGAAAAAAAAAAGCGTTCATTTAACCGTTTTTGGGGCTAAATATGAGCAATGTGCTTTGAATTCTAAACGAAATAATTAAAAACGTTAACTTTTATTTGCTTGTTTAACAATTTCACAATGTAAAAAACTTTTGTTTTAATATTTTCAAAAAGTTGTTTGTTTTAACATTTTCAATTGGCTGTCTGTTTAAAGTAATAGTTTGAATATACTGTTTGAATATGCCAACAATAAAACAAATTTGATGTCCTCCACCTCCTATGGGCTGATTCATATATTTCATATTGATATGAATATATGCCAACGTGTTCTTACCAAATTTCATCCTGCTCTACAGCGTCTCTTCCTCTATGTATTCTTCCCTTTCTACACTCCTTATTACGATTACATTAACATTATCATTTTTTTATATATATAGATATAATATGATATATTGAAAAATGCAAAGGCAGTCCAGGAATTTATCACGTGACTGTGATTAAGCAGTTACATTAAGAAAAAAATGAGGGTCTTACAGTCGAATAGCTGACACATTGGAAGTGCAACACACCACTGTATCGAGAACAATTACCAGATACCGAGAAACCGGAGACCATTCCAGACGAAATGGTTGAGCTAGATCTCCCAAGACGGCTACAGCTGATGATCGCTTTTTGAGGGTATCGACTGTAAAGCAGCGATTCATAACAGCAACAGTGGTCCATTTGTATCAACTCAGACTGTACGCTGACGACTGAGAGCAGACAATTTAAGACCACGTATGCCGTCTCTAGGTCTTACTTGAACTGCAGACCATCGAAGAACACGACTACATTTTGCAAATGGTCATATCTACAGGCTAGAGGCTGATTGGGAATGGGTGCTTTGGACAGATGTCGGTTCTATTTGTATAATTGCAAGAGGCGTATTCGCATATACAAAAGACTATGTTTTTTATGTCACTAACCCCGCGCACGGAACTGGTTAATTTGAATGAAAATCTTAATTCCAAGCGGTACATAGTAGAAATTCTTGAAGAACATATTGTATCTTATGCACCTTTTGTGGGGGACAATTGTTTGCTGATGCACGATAATGCTTACCCTCGCACCAACATCGGTCACATAGTAAGAGATTACCTCGTTGAAGTTGGGATAGATTATATTCAATAGGCAGCGAGAAGTCCGATCTCAGTCCTTTAGAACACGTTTGGGATTTTCTCGGCAGACATCTGAGATATCAACCACAACCGCAAACCCAGAGGAAGCAGGTCTACGTCTGGCACATACATAGGATGGGTTGGATCAGAACGAAATAAGAACTCTTATTTGCATTATGAATCGAAGATGTCAGGAGGTGATCTGAAGTAAAGGTGGAAATACCCGATATTGATTTTTTTGCTTTTATTGTATATTAACTTACTGTTCTTAGTTTTTGTGTGAGTTATAGATGTCGTTATTTTTTTAAGTCCACTAAGACATCTCGAATCTGCTTTAATAATAAAGATATCAAAGTTAATAGATAAGGGAAATGTTAAGAAAGGGTAAGACTACAATTTAGTTTTAAATGTTTTTGATAATTGTTAAATGTTGTTGATAATTGTTATACTCTGGGAGAAAACAAACATCATCAAAGTTAAGTTTCATTTTTAGCTGTGCGATAATAATGTTGCGCAGTGTATAATGGGGCCTTTTCATGTTATCGGACTCACAATTTTCCGGTCTGTATAGGTCATTTAAATAGAATGGATTTTTGCATATTTTTATGCTTGTTAAAACCTAATACCGAGATGTACTCCAAAGGACGCGATATTTTCTATTGGCTCATTTATCTTCGCAGTCCCATGATCTGATTTTTGAAACCTAATAGTAATTTTTATTTTGCGTGCAATTCAATTTCTTGCTATTTATTGTTTTATGTCAATATTGATGTTTGAGTCACCCAAAATAGATTTTCCAACTATTTAGCATCTTTTGCTGCGGCATTGCTTCAAAGCACGATAAAATTTAATATGGTGCTGATATTTTCTTCCTCAACGAGCGTGCCCAAAGTTGAACTTTCCGTGCGTAATCTAATACCTTTTCGCACAGCTTGTGCAAAGTAAAACAAGTAAAACTACTCAAAAAGCTCAAAAGTAGGGCAGATTTATAGATCTTCTAGTAACAATAGGCTATTTTATGCGAAATGAGAAGACGTAGCAATCTTAGTTTATTAAACTTCATCTAAATTTATGCGTAATTCCCGATATTTCCGCTTAAACACAAAAGTTTAATAATTTAATAAATAATTACAATTTCAAGTAACAATAGATGCATTGTTGAATTTGACACGTAATCTCAAACTTTTTATTCCATTTTAATGACAACAAATATTGTACGTACCGTCTTTTCATTAGATTGTAAAAAATTATAAATATATTTTTCCCCTTCCCTGTATTGTAAGCAACCTATTTTGACACTGCTTTGACAGACGTAAGTGAAGATTACTCAACAAAGTAATGGTTACCCTTAACGACAGGATGTAAGTCAACTTACATCTCTAGGGAAATAATAATATAAAATTATTATTAAAGTAGCTTTAATTTTTGATTTCATCAATATATTACAAAAATCCGGTGATATTAATTGAAATGAATATTAATGGTACAATTATTACAATTATTCACATTATTAACAAAATTTGGAAACACGTTTTCTCGTTTCTTCTCGATATGTAATACATTTTCATTGCAGCAGAGACTTCTGGCTGGGACTCATTGTATAAAATTTTATTCGCCACTTCCTTTTTATTATTGAGGCTCACAGCTACGTAACTTTCTGTAGCTTGATAGCTAATACATCAACTCCAATATTTGCTAATAAAATTGCCGATCTTCTTCTAAAAGAGTGTCCAGTATACATTTTGAAGTTCTCAAACTTTAGAAATTTCGCATTTTTACTTGGAATTGACGAAAACGTATTTTTCCCGACAGGCTGCTTTAAGCACTTTCCATTATGATATCGCATAAAGAAGCGCTGATTAATAGTCGTCATGTGGGATCTTGTATCAATGTACTTTTGAATCATTTTGAAATGACAAAACTGAGTGTCCTCACTTTTTGACACTGTAAATGTACGTGACATTCTATTTTTGGAGTCAGGAATGGTCACAATTATGACTTCTTGACTTATTTTAACATTGTCCATTTTCATTTCACAGAGTTCATTAGAACGACACGCTCCAGCAACTCCCATTACCATTACGACCTTCATCAATAAGTATATATCATCGGAGGCTTCAAGCATGACCTTATTCACATCTTCCCTGTTAAACACATTCGATTTTTTGGGTCCATAACCACCATTTTTTCTTTTCAAAAATGCTCGAAGTTTTGGATACTTAGAAATATCTGTATTTTCCTCTATAAAAAGGATGGACTTCAACATCGAATACTCACACCATAAGCTTGATGGGTAGTTCAATATAGCACTTTTTTCGTGGAAATACGTCAAAAACAAGGTTTCTGAGACTACAGTAGCCGTCTTGATTTGGCACCAATTTTTAAAGGATTTATATGCTGCTTCATACCTTTTTTTCGACTTTTCCGATAGTAGAGATAAACAAGCAATATTGGCTGATTCTTCTATGTCTGAAACATCCATTTCGTCCACACAAAATCAAATAATTCTACTTCTTCAAACTTTTCGCCATTAATTGTCAACTTGACGTTGTTGATAAAATAAAAACTGCTTATGTTGCTCTGGCAAGAAATATATCCAGCATTTTCTTGTAAACATACAATACAGGGAGGGGGAAAAATGTTATATACTATATGGGATGTAACCAGTCCTGAACTTTTTTGCCAGCTCTCGCTATCGCTCGGGCACAAATTCGTCCTCTACTGGTAAATATTACTTTCATCCCTTATGATATAAATAACTGTTTAAGTTTAATATGAGCCGCTCTGATGATGAGTTACCAGATTCGATCCTTGAAGCTGCAAATATTACAAGTTTAAACTTATGGCCAGCGAAATATTAATAAAAATATAAGAAACAATATAGGAATTTTGAAAACTGGTGCCAGAACAAGGGGACCAGTAGTGTTAAGGAGGAGGTATTTCTGGCCTGGCCTATTTTGTGGACTTGCAAAAACCATTCCAGACAAATATTTTATGGAGTAAGTACTCCATGTTAAAAAAACGTCCTTAAAATAAAAAGAAACTTGGATTTAAGCCTATATTTCAAGTTAACATCATTTATAAAAAAGCAAAATGTAGGATACACTCCAAAAAAAGCCAAAATTGTACCGAAAATATGCATGTATGTTTTTTTGTCCAGTATAGGAAAGGAGTGTGCAGTATACAATGTGTTGGAATAAATCTATCTGGAAAAATGACTTCAAAAATAGCTGCATATCTACAACTCAAAATCCAGAGTTTTCGTCGATCCTCGGCTACCATGTTGGCTGATTCTGACGAAGAAATTACTAATGTCAAGCAACTTGGGGGTTGGAAATCAACGGCTGTGGCAAAAGGCTACATAGATGGACAAAGCACATGTCGAGTAAAATATTAGTATGGAATAACTGCCCTCCTAAGTTATCTCAACCTTTATCAAGCTTCCAAAAGCTACACAATTAATGAAATTACCGGATCTACAATCAATTTGCAAAACGTCAGTAATTGTTCTTTTGTTATAAATATTAATATAGTTCATTTTTGTATTGTTTTTGTTATTACATGTTTCAAATGGTCTTCAAAAATAATGTGTGTACTAATTGCTTTTATTTTCGTTGTAATCTAGACGCTCGTAGAAAAAATATTGTTCCTAACACGTGCACAAAGTGTCATTCCCGTACTTAAAGCATATCTAACCGCTCTCGCGTACAATAACTATTTTGATATTTTGCTATATAATTTTTCTTGTAGCCTACATTAACACACCACTTTTTACCCTATCGTACGCCCGTGATTCTCACCTTTCATTTTCCCGACAGGCGTGTGCCGCCCAATAACCCACACAAACGTTAAAGTTGGTTTATGCTATTTGCACAGTTGACAAAGGGCATCGCCGCCGTTGTCACACAACCTCTTTCCCTCTTTGCTAGTGCAAAAGAGGGACCGAGACAGTTCATATGTAAACAAAACTTCGATAAGTATTCTAATGGGAATTTTTTGTTCTTGCTCTTATCAGAAGTGAGGTGTGATTGTTTTGGACAATTATTTGTTTTTCTTGGGTGTCGAACTATACGCACCTCAGTTATTTAATCAAAAGTTGAAAATCCGATAGCTGAGGCGCACAGAAATATTTCAGTTTATTTGTCACTTGTCAGACAAAATATTTTTCTACTCTAATTAATATTGAATAATCAAACAAATTTGTTGTTTCATAGATAACGCATTAAGTTTTATTATGAAACTCGTAGTTAAGTGTAAGTAAATTTAACTAAACTGAGCGTGAGTTGAACCCAAAGAAAACTGTCAAAACCAACTTTCGAAAAGTTTAAAGAACATCCTACTTTGCACGCACGTCATAAAGAACGTACTATCTTTTTCCTATAAGCGTGCGGAAAATTAATTTTTACCGCGCCTTAGTTACAGTTGTTTCAACAATAGTGTTAATAGACAAGTCTCGGTTTCGATAATACTAAAAAGCATTAACAACAATATATGCGTCTGTACGTGATTTTGTTTGCGTAGCTATTTGTAATTTTGTGCTTTTAAAAGACGGTTTCGCCACTCAACATGCAAGACATAGACGAAGATGTAATTCCTGAAAGTCTTTTTAAAGAAGCTGTAGTAGTCAGCTTACAGGTATTGCCCGAAAAATTCCACCATTGCACAGCACAGTGGTTTCCCGGAGACCATTTATGGCCAATAAGGGTTATATTAGAAGTACTTTTAACCTAAGTAAATATAATATTAAAATATACTAGAAGGTCCAGTAGGATTAGAAAATAAAAAAAACTGAAACCAAAGAATACCTACAGCTATCCAAACCAAGCTTCTTTTCAACGTTTTACAAACAGGCTCTTAAAACCCATTATTTTTCTATTATATTGTTTAAGTTAATGGTAATTATTTAAGTTTATTCGGAAATATATTAACAAAATTTGATATGGAAGCTGTAGAACTGTAGTAAAAATAAAACGTTAATTCAATGTTTGATTTTTATTTCATAGTAGCAAATCGACGCTTAAGAACATAAAAATATAACTTGTGCTTTAAGTTATTTTTGCTGTTTATTTTTCCATTAAAAGTCACACCTGTCATGAGCTAATCAAATCCAGATGTGTACAGCTTGTAATTTACTAACTAAAGTTTATTTTTAAGCGTAATTTATCTAATCTCTACCAATCAAACACAAAATATTTTTAATCACAATTTTAACCTTCTTTTGGCCAAAAATGATCTCCGAGAAACCACTGCGCATAGGTATGTATTTTTAGCCTATTTTGGAATATGGAACAGAGATTATGATGTGAGGCTAGATTTTTCATTTTGGATCCAAGGGGAAATTGAGGACAATAGATCATTTTCAAAGAAAATACTGTTCACTGATGAGAAGACATTTAGTACTAGTGGTGTAGTCTCTTCAGAAAATTGCCGATGGTGTGCGGATAGGAATCCACCCTTTACAATCGAATGTAAAAGCTAATGTTCAATGAAAACGAATGTATGATGTTGAATATTTAATAACCAAGTTGTGATTCCTTCTTTTTTCAGAGAAAATTTAACTTCTCAGAGATACTTACAATTTCTAGAAAGTGAAATAAGCGATTTATTGGAAGAAATACCACTGGAAGTGAGAAATGAGATGTGGTTTCAACAGGATGAGGCTCCTATCCATAGCACCCAAAATGTTAGAGAGTACTTGGAAAGAAGATTCAATGGCAGGTGGATTGAAACGTATTCGAATTATCCATGGCCGCCAAGGTCGCCCGATTTGACGCCTCTCAATTTTTTGGGGCTTGTTAAAACAAAAGGTTTATGCCAATAGACCATTTGAGAACCTCGATGTGTTAGAGAATGAAATTCGAAGAGCAGTGGCCCCTATCACAACGCAGATGTTGGAAAGTGTCTTGAGGTATTTTTCAAAGAAAACGTGTAAATGTATCCAAAGAGATAGAAGGCACACCGAATAAATAATTATTCCCGTTCTTTTTGTCGTAAATTTTAGTTATTTATAAATTATTGAATTTAAAAGTCCTTGAATTTCTTTGTGTTTTACTGTTTTAATATATCAATTCAGAAAAATATTGTTCCGGGCGTTTTATTTTCGTAGGTTTTTCCAGGGCCGTAGGTTTTTTCAACTTTTTCTCTTAACGCTTCAATTATTTTTTTGGGTTTTGTCCCCGAGAACCCTACTTAAAACAACCCAGAATGCCTTTCATTAAAAGTTATTGCAACCTCCCGAAATGATTTATAATTTTCTCCAATAATAAGTACTATATTACTCCGCTTTTTATTTTAAATTTAGTTTTGCAGCCATTTTTCGCCTCGTTAAAAAAACTTTCAAACTTTGATCATTTTGACATTCGAAAAATAGACAACTATAATTATGTATTTTGTTTTTCCAAAGCCACCTTCCCTATTTCATAAGAATACGTAGTATTGCATATTTTACTTATAGTGTTTTAATGCCATACCAATTTTGATTTAATTTTCATCAAATAGGAAGCTAATATTGAAAGAAATCGAATTAATTTCAGGGAGTACAGAGAGTATAGGAATAGCAAAAATGGAAAACCCTGTAGTTTCCGTTCTTTTTTTAGGTAGTGTGCAACAACCCTAAATATTAAGTTAACAATCGTACGGCAACTATAAAAATTCTCGTATAAACAATGCTTTTTTAAAGTTTTTAATTTTTATTATATGCACGTTTAGTACTGATGAATATTTTGGAAATACGTTTATTCCCTCTGCAGTTTTCTTAGAAATGAGAAATGAAAATGTTTTCCATTTGTTGCATACTTCACTGGACACACTGTATATATATTTGTCTCTTTTTTCACTAACCATACAAGGCAGTTCTAAAATGATAAGGCAGCTCCTGAGGACGAAAAAAAAATTAAAAAAGGGTAAAACACTTAAGATGTTCTTGAATAGTTTTTGACTAGTTTTTTTATATATATTTTTATAAATAAAAACATTTTTTCAATTATACAAGGTAGCCCCAGGGGGGATGAAAAAGCTACCTGAAAATAAAAAAATGTATTCCAAAAACATTACTTGCCTAAAAAACGGTGTATATCATTTTGTATTTCTAAATATTAATTTCCACTATGCAAGGCAGTAAAGCATCATTGGTTTACTTTCTTTTTGGCATACATAAGCAATATATATATATATATATATATATATATATATATATATATATATATATATATATATATATATATATATATATATATATATATATATATATATATATATATATATATATATATATATATATATATATATATATATATATATATATATATATATATATATATATAGGTTTACTCTAAGAGGGTGAAATAGCTCTCTAAAAATAAAATTGAAAACTGGGTTTTTATTTTAAGAGGTTTTTGCTTTAAGGGGGGGGGAAAACGCCAAACCATAATATTTACATGGTCATTCTTAGAAGGTTAAACATCTCTCTAAAAGTGAAGATATGTCATCAATCGAATTAATAGTTTTTTAGTTACGCTTCGAAGAGTATTTTACTGGGGACACTGTTTTCTTCTTCAGTTAACAGGACATTGACAAGTCGATGGGTTTTAGAGTTATTCGGATATCATCGATATCACTGACAGAATCAGGAAGTTTTGTAAAGTTTTTTTCGATTACAGCAAGAATGGAAAAAATCATCAACCATATTTTGACATCTCATTTTAGGACCTTTTAAAGACGTAAGTAATTAAAGCCTATAAAATTAAAACACGATTTCCTTGAGACTTGAGGGTGTGCAGGTGATTTTTGACATACCGATTTCAAGCTTTCCAACGGTGCTGTTTTGACCATCAACATATAAACTGGATGTCGCACGTAATTATCACATTAGAAAGTTTTTAAATTCAGTTTAGAAACAGAGGAATCCCGATAAAAGCGAAAATGTATTATTAATTGAATAAACAAAAATTAATTAAATTAAATTATGTATATATATATATATATATATATATATATATATATATATATATATATATATATATATATATATATATATATATATATATATATATATATATATATATATATATATATATATATATATATATATATATATATATATATATATATATATTCCGAGAACATTTTAAGTCAAAACAAATTAAAAAATTGTATTTTTATAGGTCCGCAAACGCTTAGTTTCTGAAATACAGGGTATAAAAGAAAATGTTAAAAAATTCGTTTTTTTTATTATTTTGTAAAAAAAATATTATTATATTAATATTATATCAAAATGCAACAACAGATCAATCTAAAGGTCATGATTTGACTTTGTCATTTCAATGCTAAATTGCTAAAAATTCTTTGAAATAATAATGTAAGCATATGAATGGATGAAACCACTATTTTAAGAAGGAATGCATCAGACGAAAAAAAATTAAGAGAATTTTCCTGTAAAACAGATTACAATTAAGAAAGAGTTATTAACTCTAAAGAATGCAATGGCGTCCAATTTTTTCCGTGAAAAATATCTCATCTTATATTGTCACGCATGCGACTGGCGAAAAATAATTTTATACCAAAAAATGTCCCTCTACGTCATAACATCGCATGACAAATTTCGATTTGATATTTAGAATCGTCTCCGAAATATTAAATAAAAACGGATTTTTCTGATTTTTTTTAGCATCCTGTATCTCGAGAACTAAGCTTTTGCAAATTTACAAATATATAAGCTTTTTGATTTTTTTCGACCTCTCAAACACATCCTTAGAATATGTGCCCTTCTTACGAAAACACCCTGTATATATATCGATATATATATATATATATATATATATATATATATATATATATATATATATATATATATATATATATATATATATATATATATAATATATATATATATATATATATATATATATATATATATATATATATATATATATATATATATATATATATATATATATATATTATATATATTATATATATATATATATATATATATATATATATAATATATATAATATATATATATATATATATATATATATATATATATATATATATCGATATATATATATATATATATATATATATATATATATATATATATATATATATATATATATATATATATATATATATATATATATATATATATATATATATATATATATATATATATATATATATATATATATATATATATATATATATATATATATATATATATATATATATATATATATATATATATATATATATATATATATATATATATATATATATATATATATATATATATATATATATATATATATATATATATATATATATATATATATATATATATATATATATATATATATATATATATATATATATATATATATATATATATATATATATATATATATATATATATATATATATATATATATATATATATATATATATATATATATATATATATATATATATATATATATATATATATATATATATATATATATATATATATATATATATATATATATATATATATATATATATATATATATATATATATATATATATATATATATATATATATATATATATATATATATATATATACATATATATACTTCGAAAATAGGTTTCTGGACCCTTAATGTATATTCAGTGAGACTTTTTCTTAGGTATTTTGGTCCTTATTTTTTATATATAAAATGAAGATTTAGTTTGTGTGTAGCATTTTATTTATTTTTAAACGTTTCGGCAAGTTTTTGCCTTCATCAGTATCTAGAACAGTCAAACAAACAACAAAACATTCATAAACCATTTTTTGTTTGTTAATATTTTATTATGATACCGGAGATTACCTTCTTAGGTGAGTTAAAAACTAAATTAAATTTGTAATTCTCTTTGAATCATATTTATTATATATTTTTTAAAAAATCTTTAGGTCCTTTATAAAATAAAAATGATTGTTCTAGATACACTGATGAAGGCAAAAACTTGCCGAAACGTTTGAAAATAAATAAAATGCTACATAAAAACTAAATCTTCGTTTTATATATATAAAATTAGGGCCAACATACCCAAGAAAAATATTTCACTGTATATATAAATATATATATATATATATATATATATATATATATATATATATATATATATATATATATATATATATATATATATATATATATATATATATATATATATATATATATATATATATATATATATATATATATATATATATATATTTACAAAAACTGGAGAAATTTCTTTCTGAAATTATGCAACCAGCTGTCGAAAAAGCTGATTCATTTGTAAAAAACTCGGAGCATTTCACTCGAATTATACGAGACATCGTTCTTGAAAAAGACGATATCATAGCAATCCTAGAAGTCAAATCGTTATATCCTAATATTCCTATCGACGAAGTATTGGACAAGATCGCTATGAACGAGGATTTCCAGTCACATATAATACAACTCTCGAAGCATTGCCTTAAAAATACTTATTTTTCATTCAACGGGCAAATGTATAAACAAATTGATGGTGCTCCAATGGGGTCCTCGCTATCACCAGTAATCTCGAATTTATTTATGATATACTTTGAGACAGAAGCTCTTGAGAAAGCAAATTTAAAGCCCAAATTATGGATTCGTTATCTGAATGACATATTTATTATATGGCAACATGGTCAGGCAGAGCTCGAAAAACTTCTGACTCACGTAAATCCGATCCACCCCAGAATACAATTTACTCTAGAGTTAGAGGAAAACAACAAACTACCATTTTTAGATGTTCTGGTCACAAAACTGCATAACGGACATTTCGAATACACCGTCTACAGAAAACCAACACATACAGACAGATATTTAAATGCAAGATCACATCATCACCCAGCACAAATTCAAGCTGTGGCAAATACCCTAATATCCAGATCCGTGCGATTAACTGAAACACAGATGAGACAAAACGAACTTAAGGTAATATCTTGTGCTTTAAAGAAAAATGGCTACACAAATCGCACCATAGAGAAAGCTATTAATGCACAGCTTTCCCGAACAACGAACAACAAAAATTATGAACCGGGAAAGCAATGAGTAGTCTTACCATATGTAAAAGGCACAACAGACAGAATCAGAAGAATTCATAGGAAACACAACATACAAACAATACACAAGCCACAAACAACTATAGGTAAACTACTTGGAAACCCAAAAGATATAATCAAACTGGAAAACCACGGAGTATACAGCATTCCGTGCCAGGACTGTGAAAAGATTACGTGGGGCAAACTAACAGGCGAATATCAGTAAGAGTGGAAGAGCATAAACTTAGCATCAGAAACAAAGAAACAACCTCAGCTTTATTCCTACATTATCAGGAAACTGGCCGTAAAATAAATTTCGATGGGTGTAGGGAGATTGCCAACATAGAACATTATAAGACCAGAATAATCCGAGATATAGCCATAGAAATTAAAAAACTAGGTGATTTGAATAAAAGGGACGAATCATTAAAACTACCAACAGTATAGAAGACAATAAGCGACAAATATAAAATCGCAAAAACTCAAGCGCAATTAGCGCAACATAAATAACGACCAAAACCTGTGCAGATATAACCTTCGGGCCCGGGTGGAGGTATAAAAGGAAGCCTCGCAGTCACCAACACTTTAGTCTCTATTCGGACGCGAGAAAGAAAGCTTCGAAAATGCCAAATGTGATTTTGGCGAAACGTCAGCAAAACGGTTTTTTTCAGAACGACACTAATGAACGGATGTACACCCGGAATGGAAACACATTATTATTATTTTAAAAATGTACCAATTTTAACTGTACTTATTTTACAAGTAAGTTTAGCTCATAGATTTTATATATTTTTTTTACTTTCCAACAACTCTATATTGTAGCCTTGAAGAAGTAAATAAGCTCGGCATAGTAGAAAAGAGGCCTATATATTATAATAACTAGTTTTAACAAGTTCTCTTAAAAAAATTCTGAAAAATGAAATAAGAAAAGGCAATATACAGGGTGTCAATATGAAAAATTCCCACTCTGAATAACTTGACCTTAGTAAATAATATTGAAATTCAGAGGGCAGTTGAGCGGGGGATGTGAAAATAGTAGGATAAGTTATTCAGGGTGGGAACTTTTGAAGTTGACACCATGTGCCATGTTGTGGCATTATAAACTCAAGGTGAGTTGAATATAACTAACTGACATCCTATCGGGATGTTATAAGAAAAGGATGAATGACAAATGATAGTATTATAAATATCACGCCTCCAGCTATAATTTTTATTCATTTCTTGCTTATAGAGGTGCCAAATATGCTCTGGAATCGTTATCGTTCTCATATCTTCATATTATACGCAAAATGTATTCCTCTTTGAACTTGATGGCAATGGCACTCCTTTTCAGAATTCAATTGACCTGGTTTTTGCAGACACTCTGAGTCTCTGCGAATAAAAGAATGACAGGAGTGGCCTTTGTTAATTGGACATATAAATTTTATTTTCGAAGAGAATGCGTGGTAGTGTTGATCATTATCAATTATAGTTATTAAGATAGCTCTACTTTTAACAAATTCGGAGGGGTGTTAATATACATATACAAAAATATTGAGGAACTGACTTATGAACACAACAACGCCTTCACGAAATGGTCAAACTTTTTTTCTCCCATTCTAGAATTGTACGCTCCCAATTGAATTTGGAAATTGTTAATAACAAAAATGGAAGTTTGGGACTGATATAATTGATAGAGATAAAAACATAATATAGCATTTTTGCAGAAATTTCAATGACAAAAAATAAAGTGATAAAATGATTGAAGACATAAAATTAATATGTTTTGTAGTAACCGGATTTCAATTGGCTGGAGATAAACTTCTAATTAGTTTACCTTTCCTTTGATGATATTTAGACGTTTGGTTTGATGAATACCGAAGTGATTAATGCTCTTTCTGTTTTAAGATCTAGCCCCCATTGTTAATTTTGTTATTTTGAATGACAATTATAACAACATTGTTATTGTTATTTAAATAGTTTAATAATGCCTCTTTTATTAGCTTATTTGTATTTAAAATTGTATTGTGTTGAGTTGCTTAAAAACATGAATAAGAAAATGCTCTTGGGAAAAAAATTGGGCTTGTTACTTATTACGGTATGTTTGTCATTTGAGCCATTTTTCTAAGTTGGATTTCATATATTTATTGATCTACTGTATTTATCAATAATTGTATTAATATCATTTCCGACACTGTAAAAATATAGAGATAATTTCTTAATCTATTTTGCATTTTACACCTCGATGTTTGTAGGATCTTTTGGCAGTAGTTGTATTTTAATAAATTAGGCAGGATGTGGTCGATATACTAGAAAACGGTATTTAACCTCTGGCGAAATTGTATGCAGTGGAGCACCTTGCTTTTTTTGAATTATTCATGTAGCGGATAGGTCTTCAATTATGCGGTAAAACACCTGTTTAAAGAAATTTTAAATGTTATGTTAAATAATATATGAATCTTGACAGAGCGGAGGTTCTTTATGTTTTCATAGAGGATAAAAATAATAACGAAATGTTAAAAAAATGCAGAGAGTCAGAGACGTAGCGAAATGCTCCTACTTTCATGATAAAGAAAAAAATATCTTCTTGAACTTTATATTAATACTTAGAAGTTAAATAATCATTAATGAATTTAAATAAATGTTTTTAATGTTAGATCAAACATCAATTCTTGGATATATATATATATATATATATATATATATATATATTTTTATCGTTGACGGCATCTTTCTCTTTTTTAATTTTTTAATAAATAAAAAAAAATTCAAAAAGATGTACATCGTGAACTAAAAAAGTTCTGAAAAGAAATTTATCATAATCTGACGTTTGATCTAAATAAATAAATACATAAAACCCTGTACATTTCAGTAAGATCATAAACCCAAACTCGGTACAGCAATAAAAATCTAAGTAAATATAAAAAAAAGAAAAAATTTGTCTCGTTTTTATCTACCAGAATTCTAAACGTGTTGTAATTATTGCAATCGCAAACCATTCGTAAAACTGACACGTTTCGTTATTTATGTTTCGTACTCTGTATAATATTAATTTTGTTTTAAATGTATTTTTGTTTTCATGATCAAAGTTCGTTTTAAATGTAATGTTTTTTTGAGTGATGTTTTTCAATAATGTTTTAACCATTTTAAAATTTAAATACTAACTATACATGTTTTTATTTAGAAATTAAATATCTTGAGAAAGCTCAATATAATCTGGTTTATTGAATTATAGTTTTACTTCTCAATAAGTTAACCTATGCCCAAGAGAATAATTAAGAAAATATTTATATATGGTTAAAGAAAAAAAAACGAAATATACATATATATATATATATATATATATATATATATATATACATATATATATATATAGATGTTCTGGTCACAAAATTGCTTAACGGATATTTCGAATACACCGTTACAGAAAACCAACACATACAGACAGATATTTAAATGCAAAATCACATCATCACCCAGCACAAATTCAAGCTGTGGTACCCTTATCCAGATTGATTTTAAACACAGACAAGACAAAACAAACTTAAGGTAATATACCTATAGTTGTTTAAAGTGGCTACACAAATGTGTAAAGTTTTAATGCACAGTGTTCCCGAACAACGAACAACAAAAATTATGTCTGTTGTGCAACAAGTACTTTACTATATGTAAAAGGCACAACAGACAGAATGCTTTCACAACATACAAACAATACACGTGTACAAACAACTTTAAACTTTAAACCCAAAAGATAAAATCACACTGGAAAACCACGGAGTATCGTTTTGTGTCAGTCTGGGTTGTACGTTAGGCAGACTAACAGGCGAATATCAGCAAGATTGGAAGAGTATTTCAGCATTAAAAACAAACAAACAACCTGAATTTGTGCTGGGTGATGATGTGATTTTCATTTAAATAAATTTCATTGGTTGTTTTCTATACACGGTGTATTCGCCAATATAGAAATTATAAGACCAAAACATCCGAAAAATAGTAGTTTGAAAAACAAGTAGAGTGATTTCAATAAAAGGGCCGAATCATTAAAACTACCAACAGTATGGAAGACAATTTTCGAGAAATCTAAAATCCCATATAACTCAAGCGCAATTAGCATCAACATAACAATACCATCCGGACATAAATAACGGCCAACCGGCCATAAAATAAATTTCGATGGGTGTAGGGAGATTCGCAGTCAGAACATTATAAGACCAGAATAATCTTCGAGAATGCCATGTGATTTTGAAATTGAAAAGAACGACAGCAGTGATTTAAATAAAAGGGACATTGATTTTTCATTAAAACTACCAACATATATATATATATATATATATATATATATATATCTATATTTATATATATATATATATATACTACATATATATAATATATATATATATATATATATATATATATATATATATATATATATATATATACCATATATAAATGCGCATATATATATATATATATATATATATATATATATATATATAAATATATATATATATATATATATATATATATATATATATATATACGCGATATATATATATATATATATTTATATATATATATACATATATATATATATATATATACGATATATATATATATAAATATATATATATATATATATATATATATATATATATATATATATATATATATATATATATCCGGAATGAAGTAAATAACGACCGTAGATAAATTAGTAGGAAGTTCGGACAAATAATTCTGCCTTTGATAAGCTTATTCAGGTATAGGATCCAAAAATCATGGACCATTTTACCGACAAGCCTTTAAGCATTTTCATCCTTTTGAGCCGTCGTTTCGCCAACAAAATAGTTGGTATCGCACATCGTTTGTGCATTTAAAATTCCTTTGAAACTAATTCCCTTAGTTAACGGTGGAAAAAAGAGATTATAAAAAACCATGAAAACGAAGTTCAAAATAATGACAGTAATTGTCATTTGATTAAGCAGTGCCTTTATTAACCGAGAATGAGTTACGAAACATCATGCGGTAAGTTTTTAATATAATTTAAGAGGGCATCATTTAAAAAAAGTATTAAAAAACAGATTACTCCAACGAGGAATGAGCCTGCAGCATATCACTTAGTGAGGACATCAAAATCCACATTTAACAGTACGGTAAATAGAAGTCAAATCTAAGGTGCTCCTGCTTATAGAAAAAACCGGCGATGCGGACGCAAAAGATTTACGACCAACAAAGAAGTTCATCTTATAAATCTGTCAATTATACGGAGAAGAACCATAAATGCGACAAAAATAAGGACAAGACTGTAGGAGGCACGGAAACAATAGTGTCTACTGGTACTATCAGAAACCGTTTACATCAGCGTGGTTTGAATGCCAGAAAACGTGCAGCATATTCGTCTGTTAGGCCTCACCACCGAGTTTCTCGAAGAATATGGGCTCAAGCTTGTTTGAGCTGTGGAATAGCCAAATGGATATTAAGAAATCATGGTTCTTGGGATTAGACCGTGTCAAAATGGAATCACTTTCCGACGTTTCGCCTTCGATTGCACGAGGCGTCTTCATGGATCTTCACTTCACGAGATCGGAACACTGAATGATCTCGGAGAGACCCAGGCCGGCTATTTATAGTCGACCTGTGTTTACCGAAGCGTGACTCGGTGTAACGATCGGTTTACACGTATGATGTAGACCGAAGCCCGTATCTCTATTAAAATTGTTAGGATGCTTATAAATTTCAATAGATTCTCTAATTTTGCGTTTATAGAGTTCCGAAACCGATGCAAGAACTTTGGTTTAATATAAACATCACCACAGAAACAAGGAATTGCACATACTCCTTCCGTTTGAAAAGGAATAATGTCCTTTGGCGATCTCAAACATTGTCCAATTTTCTTAAGTGTGTTAAAGATTATACGTATGTTGGACCGGCGAAATAACATTGCCATCGTGCCTGTGGTTCCGTGTATAAATGGAAGAACTACATTTCCTATCGGTAATTCCTTATTAGTATCATTTCGTGGAGTAGGATTATTATATTTTCTAATTGATCGTCTAATATCATCAGTGCAATATCCATTACCTCTTAAAGTTTGAGTCAGTTTCTCTGTTTCCGATTGTAAAGAATTTTGGTCACAAATCGCGAGGGCTCTGTAAACCCTTGAATTAATGACTGATTGCTTTTGTGCTGGATGATGATGGGAATTTGCAGTATTTGAAGTACCGGTTCGTATGCGTTGGTTTTCTATAGACAGAGTATCCTAAGGAACCATCCCCTTTCCTTTGTACAAGAACATCTAGAAAGGGAATCGTGCCTTCTGATTCAATTTCCATTGTAAATTTTATGTTACCATGTTGTTGATTTAGATTATCAAGAAACCCAGCGAGGTTTTCTGGACCATGTGGCCATATTACGAAATTGTCGTCTACATATCTGAACCATGATTTTGGTTTTAGTGGAGACCACTCTAAGGCTTCCTCCTCAAAAGCTTCCATGAAGATACTGGCTACCACCGGAGACAATGGAGATCCCATGGCTGCTCCTGGGGTTTGCTCATAGAAAGTTCCTTGAAAAACAAAATACGTTGATGTTAGACATGCTTCAATTAGATCTAAAAGAGAGTTGTCAATACTATTATGGTGAAATAAGTCTGATATTATGGAAATTGAATCATTTATAGGCATATTCGTATATAGCGATTCTACATCGAAACTGACTAAGATATCGTTGGGGTCTAACTGGATTGATTTAAGTTTTTCTACAAAAGTTTCTGGAATGGATATGTGATGAATATTGCTTTTCACTGTATGAATCGGATGGGCGAATGTTAGTGTATAGAGAAAGAAATGAAATATAATTATCATCATATTAGTCATATAATTACATTCATTTAACAATCCTCGTATCTTCGAAAAAAAAAGGTATTCTCAAAAAGTCTGTATTTTTTAAATACAAAATGCTCTTTTTACTAATGTGCAACTTCCAGAGTTTTATTATCCCAGCTCCTCTGTACACAAAAGTTTGATGGTTTCGTATGTTTTGGTTAAGGAAAAAAAATTAAGTACAGGGTGATCAACTATAAATGTCCACCTCATTTAACTTTTTTGCTTTACATTTTAGAAAAACATGGTACATACGAAAGTTGTAGGATTTATTAAGTAGATTTTGACGCATATGTATACAGGGTGTCCCAAAAAAAGCTGACAGACAAAAATTGAATTTTTTTTAATATTTTTGATATGATGTTTCGATTCTACTGGAAAAAGTAAGAATTTTGATACCACCATATGCTCAAATTCAATAATTATTTTTAAATTATTCATAATTCAAAAACAAATAGTTGAGCATATGGTGTAGTATCAAAATTCTTAGTTTCTCCAGTAGAATCAAAATATCAAGTCAAATATGGGGTGTTCTATTTTTAAAAATGCAACTTTTGTTTGTCAGCCATTTTTGAGACGCCCTGTACACATAAAAATATATACACTAAAAACTACTTATTAAATCCTACAACTTTTGAATAAAATTTTTTTTCTAAAATGTAAAGCCTTACGTAAAGCAAAAATGGGGTAGACATTTATAGTGGATCACTCTGTACCTAATTTTTTTTCTTAAACCAAAAAATACGAAACCACCATATTTTGGAACTGGGATAATAAAGTTCCAAAAGTTCCACATTAATAAAAAGAGCACATAGAAATCTGTAATTTAGAAAATACAGACTTTGTGAGAAAACTTATTTTTTTTCTAAACAAAAAAGTGCAAAATGCAAGCTGGTGTAAGAAGTTATAGAAACTTGTATTTTCTTAATTTAAGGGATGCAGACTTTTCGAAAATTCTAAATGGAAAAATACAATATATATATATATATATTTTTTCGTTCTGTTAAGAACAGTTTTGCTGACGTTTCGCCAAAGTTGCATTTGGCATTTTCGAAGCTCTGTCTCGCATCCGAATAGAGACTGCTTCCTTTATATATATATATATATATATATATATATATATATATATATTTTTTTTTTGTTAAGAATTCTTGGGTACTGGTATATTTTCTTGAAAGAATTATTTATTTGCTTAACGTTTCGCGCTTCATGGAAAGCTTTTTCAAAAGGATATTATCGGCCTAAAATAAATACGAAACAACACAATAAAATTTTAAAACAGGACTTTACAATTTTTAAAACTCCAATCTAAAATTAACGTTAAAATACAATAGTAGACGCACTTTGAAAAAAAAAACAACTCACTGCATTATAGTAGCAATGATGTTTCAGTTGTGACTTGAGGAATTAAATAAATACTACCGATATGTTTTTTTTTTGAGGCTGAAAGCCACAACTGAAACATCATTGCTACTCTAATGCAGTGAGTTGTTTTATTTCCAAGGTGCGTATACCATTGTATTTTAACATTAATTTTAAACTGGAGTTTTAAAACTTGCAACGTCCTGTTTTAACATTTTATTGTGATAGTTTTTAGTGTGTCAATCGATGTTTTTTAGTTTTGTATTTATTTTAAGCCAATATCCTTTTGAAAAAGGTCTCTAAGAAGCGCGAAACGTTAAGGAAATAAATAATTCTTCTAAGAAAATAAACCAGTACCCAAGAATTTTTAACAAAAAAAAAAATTAGACATGGGTTAAGAAAATTCAAAAAAAAATATATATATATCTATGTATATATATATATATATATATATATATATATATATATATATATATATATATAGGACCAAAAAATTAGGTACTTATCCTAACTACCTTATATAAGCGTGGAATAATTCCTAAAAATAGATACAGTTGAATGAGTAAAATATCAGATATCTCATGATATTATAATTTTATTAAATTTTCAGAAATTATTAATGATCTTATCAATTTAGCACCTTCGCTGACGGTGCAAGATATTAAGTATCCGCAACTGTACATTACTACAGCTTTCTATGTGACACGTAACGGCAAACATTTTTTTATTTAATAGAACTTAACGGAATTAATGATTTTTTTTGCAACAGGTGTTTCCCCAATATTTAACACTTGCAATGGTTAGAAAATAATTATTAATTATCTCAAACTAAAAAAGTAACAGGTTAAATACCTAATTTAGCCAATGTTATGAAAAAATATATAAACGTACAATAGTATAATGAAGAACTATTATAGAAAAATATTAAGCTGTTTGCTGTGGTAAATTATTTTTTTATTTTATTTTAATAATGCTTACACAAGCTTGAGCCTATTACGATTTTTTTTAAAATTGCATTAATTAATAGCATCGCAAATTCATAATCATAGAAAACAACTTATAGATCACTGAATATCACAATATATTAAATTAAATTACACATTAATATGATTTAGCCCTTTAAGAAAGACAAGCCCATTCAGCAATTTATAGAACAACCTGCAATTAATCTAAGATGAGACGTCCGAACTTTTTGAATAGAATATATATTAGGGACCAAACAGCTAACGCATATTCAAGATAGGGTCCGACAAGGGCACAATATAGTTTTAATTACCTGGATACTATATAGGCAACAAATGAAAGTTTGGCGTGAAAATTACACCAATGTCTTTTATATGTGACGCAGAGCTCATGGGAGCTTCCCCAATAGCATACATAATATGGAAAAACAATTAGGTTTTTGCTATGCCTAATCCAGTAGCCTCAGTCTCAGATGCATATACAACTGAAAGTGAAACTTTGATATTTAAAATTATTTTAGTAAATTGTTATGATTAGGTAAATAACACACAGAAACTGGCAGATAATATTAACATCAAGTTGCTTCAGAATTGGTATTGAATAACACAGTAAAAAAATATATTAGTGGAAATATGCATGTTTTTAGATACGAGTTATATAATGTAGTAAATTTAATTTAGTACTGGCTGTTTAAAAAAAAAGGGTATTACCACTTACTTATTAAAAAGATAAACGACTTATCCGAAATATCAATTTTTTGGAATCGTATAGGGTGGTCCGTTATAAAAAGAGTTTAAACAATATTTGTATGGTTTTCATGTAGTGTTAGTATATTTATTATTATATGTACAGGGTGTTTTTAATTTTATATTTACCACAATTGATTCTGAATACATAACAAAATAACGTGTTAATGTATAGTTTTTTAAACAATAGTTATTGATTAGAAAAATAATCCTATATATCTTATGTTACATGATGGTTGTGAATGATGCGTAAGCAATCCAAAAAAAAAAGAAGCGATAAGACGTATTCGAACGACAACAAAGGGAACGGGACGAATTATGAAAGATTATTGTGGTTACCGCATTCAGCCAGAATATTTGATTTTTAGTTTTGCCAAGTTATTCCGTTAAATTTGTATTTTTATAGTAATATACACGTTGTTATTAGATTCGGAGTTAGTTATTGTATTATAAATTTCAAAAGTGGGATTATTCACGTCCAGTATGGGAAAACAAAAGAAAAGTAGAAGGCGATCTTCTAGTTCTAGTTCATCTTCTAGTGATTAGGAGAGTGCTCGGAGACAAGTAAAAAAATTAAAAAGACAATTAAAAGGAAGTGAAAAACTGCGTAAAAAGAAAACTTCTCAGATTGCCTATTTGGGGCGAGAAATTAGTGCTTCCGGGGTAAGACCTGGCAAGGAAAAATTAGAGCCGTCATGGAAATGAAAGAGCCAACAAATGTAAAGGAAGTTAGGCAATTTTTAGGCCTTTCTGGCTGTTTTCGTAGGTATGTTCGAAATTATGGAGAGTTGGTGGAACCACTTACCGGGTTACTGAGGAAGGATGTTGCATTTGCCTGGTCAAGTGAACAACGAGAGGCATTCACAAAAGTTAAATCCGCCTTAGTGACACGACCAATGTTAACAATATTTAATCCGGAGTTCAAAAAGGATTAAGTTGTGGCATACCTTAGTAAATAAACAAGTCCTGAACAACGGATGTACCATTCGTATGAGCTCGAGACTCTAGCGGTAGTGTTAGCGTTACAACATTTTAGGGTCTATCTATTAGGTATTAAGTTTGATATTGTTACTGACTGTAGTGCGTTCCGTGCTGTGTGTACAAAACGGGATATGATTCCGCGAGTCGGCCGATGGTGGCTTCAAGTTCAAGACTATAACTTTTCGATTATTCATAGAGCCGGGACGGCAATGGGGCATGTCGACGCCCTCAGTCGGAATCTTATTCCCGGATATATAGAGGTAGCCACGATTGACGTTGCAGAGACCGATTGGATAGTAGTAGCTCAAATGCAGGATGAACAGCTACGACTTATACACACTATACTAAAAGAAGGAGTCTCTAATAGATCAACGAAACAATATTTCGACAAATACGAATTGCACGATGAGAAAATATATAAAAAGATGGATGAAGGCAAGTCGTTATGGGTGGTTCCTAAATCTTGTACATGGCAAATTTGCAGGCTGTGCCATAATGATGGAGGACACTTTGGATTTGAGAAGACTGTTAAAAACATAACTATAAATTACTGGTTTCCGCAACTCCGAAAATATGTAAAAAAATATATGTCTTTATGTCTCTCTTGCCTCTATCATAAAAAAGCAAAAAGGAGGGGTTCCTCCATCCAATAGAAAAGGTTGCCACTCCTTTTCATACAATTCACGTCGATCATCTGGGCCCCTTCATAAAGAGTAAGAAAAATGACAAGTACCTTTTGGTTATTGTAAACGGCTTTACGAAGTTTTGTTTTATCGAAGCTGTGAAGGACGTAACTACCAAACCTGTAGTTAACGCTTTAACTAATATTATGTATATTTTTGGGGCACCTACCAGAGTGTAGAAACGCTTCGGCAAGACACTCGGTTTATCGGGTGAAATATTGGATGACTGTTCTCGACGTTATGTAATAAGATAAGAGTTTTTCTTTGTGTTGAATCAGGTAGATTAGTCAGTCTTGGGAGACAGAAATTATTGTTACGGGTAGTACGAAATATACGTTGTTTGAAAGAACATTGTATTGATTTTTCGGTTTGAGTTTACAGTTCAGGTGTAAGGTGGTTCATGTCTCTCGTGTATTGCATTTTCTTTTGTTTTAACTGTGTGTGATTAAGTTAAATTAAAGTTATTGTTGATTATGGGTGGCAACTCGCGCAAAAGGTCTCGTAGTAGTAGTTCTAGTTCGCAAGACAGTGATGTTGAGTTATCAGCAGAACAAACCGACGGGTAAGTCAGAAACCATTTTAAACTTAGATTTACGTAAAAATGCCAAATTAAATACTAACACTTGCTATTTTATTGACTGTTACATAAATGATTTCGAGGTGCCTTTCGAGGATATGTTGACTCGGGTAGCAATGCCGTTACCATACGTGAGTCTGACGTTAGAAATTTAAATCTAGATTTTCACCCAGTACAAATTCGCCTAAGTGGGTTTGCCGGCGGCTCAGTTCTCGTAAGACATAAAGTTTTTATTAATCTTAAAGTTGATTTAGCTGTCGCACCAGTCGAAGCACTTTGTGTACCTGATGCGGCACAAGAAGTGTCTATAATAGTAGGGCAACCGTTTATAAATAGCTCTAATGTCGTTATGGTGGTACGTGGGGGACAAGTTAGGTTATTTAATAAAGATGAAACCTCACTTAGTGAAATTGACACACTGCCGTCGCGTAAAGTTACTTTGTGGGCCAAGAAAGCATCTGTTATTCCTCCAAATCACATTGGACACATTCCACTGTATGCTTCTGAGAATTGTGATGATGTATATATTGATTTACGCTATCGTACTTGGCCAAATAAGTTTCATTTAATTCCACGATGCATAACAAATTTAAAAAGCGGTGGTTTAGTACCTGTTTTTAATGCTTCTGATAACGCTGTTGTGTATGAAAAAGGCAGTGTCGTCGCACGGGCAATTACGTGCACAGCAGAAAAACAAGAACAATATTTAGAATGTTTATCGGTTAAACAAAGCGAATTAACACAATTTACAATGTCTGATATAGAAGATCGCGTAGACAAATGTCTTGAAAATAAAAATAAATTAAAATTACTTGAATTATTAAATAAGTATCGAGATTGTTTTGCAATTAAATTAAGCGAAGTGGGCAAAACTGATGTCGCGGAAATTTCTATAAATTTAACTGACAACACTCCCGTCACATATAGGCCGTATCGACTAGCTTATTCTGAAAGAGAAAAGGTTAGGGAAATAGTAAAAGATTTATTGGAAAATAACATCATTCGGAAGTCAAACTCGCCCTAAGCTAGTCCTATATTATTGGTTAAAAAGAAAAACGGAGAAACGCGCATGTGCGTGGACTACCGGGCCATAAACAGTAAGACTGTCAAAGACGTATGGCCCCTACCACGTATTGACGATCTTTTAGACAGGCTGAAGGGGGGTCAATATTTTACAAGTTTAGATCTTGCGTCTGGTTATCATCAGGTACCAGTAGCTAAAGATTCCGTCTCCAAAACAGCTTTTATTACGCCAGATGGTCATTATAAGTACCTCGTAATGCCATTTGGATTGGTGAACGCACCAGCAGTATTTCAAAGGACCATTAATCAAATCTTGGGGTCTTTACGTTACACGACTGCCCTTGCATATCTAGATGACATTTTAATACCATCAAACGATGTAATGGGCGGACTAGAGAGTTTAGAAAACGTTCTGGAGTTACTACGTTCCGCACGACTGACCTTAAGATTTGATTGGTCACGAAATTTGCCAAGAGGGGATCAAACCGGGTCCAGAAAAGATTCAGTCTGTTGCTGATTTCCCGCCTCCAACAGATGTTCACACAGTGAGACAATTTTTGGGGTTGACGAGTTATTTTCGCAAATATATACAGGGTTTTGCATTAATTGCCAAACCACTTACAAATTTGACAAAGAAAAACACGGTTTTCACTTGGAACGACGCACAACACCAGGCTTTTCAAGATTTAAAGACAAAATTGACATCCCGTCCAACATTAGCTATATACGATAGGGAAGCTTCGACTGAAGTCCACACGGATGCCAGCAAATGGGGTCTTGGTGGAATACTACTTCAAAAACAGTCCAATGGCGCGTTAAAACCTGGTCAATATTTTAGCACGGCGACTACCAAAGAAGAACAAGTGTATCATTCGTACGAGTTAGAAATTGTGGTAGTCGTTAGTTCTCTGAAGAAATTTAGGGTTTACCTTGTACCTTGTACATTTTAAAATAGTAACAGACTGCAATGCTTTACGCACGACTTTAACCAAACGAGACCTGATTCCCCGCATAGGAAGGTGGTGGTTAACAACGCTGGAATTTGATTTCGATATTGAATATCGGCCTGGGACAAAGATGTCTCATGTTGATGCGCTTAGCAGAAATCCAATTGAGTCGATCGTCGACTTGGATATATTGCACGTTAATGTATCCGACGAGGATTGGATTTTGGCGGCGCAGCTACAAGACGAAAGGTGTAAGCACTTACTCGAAGTTTTGCAGCGAACGCCCACCAGCAAAGAGGGAACTCAAATACACAAAGAATATTGCCTCAAAGAAAACCGATTATACCGGAAGACTCAAAATGGCCGACGATGGGTAGTCCCAAAGGCATCCCGCAGGACCATTCTCATGTATTACCACGATGGACTAGGACACTTTGCAGTTGATAAGACCATCGAAGCCGTAAGCAAAACATATTGGTTCCCTTCTATGAGGAAATATGTTAAAAACTACATATCGTCCTGCCTGGGATGTATGTATAATAAAAAACCATCGGGTATGACGCCAGGAAGCCTGCATAGCATTGAAAAGAAAGCGATACCCATGGACACGGTACATCTAGATCATTTGGGGCCATTTGTTAAAAGTAAAAAGAAGAATAGCTATTTAATCGTAGCAGTGGATGCTTTCACTAAATTTGTGTTCTTAAAAGCAGCACCTAACACGAAAACTGAACCAGTGACTAAGTTTTTGAACGAAATAATAGAAACCTTTGGAGTCCCACGGAGGTTTATATGCGACAGAGGGACTGCCTTCACAAGCAAAGCATTCACCGAATATTGCTTAAAATTTGGAATTAAACGGGTTCTATGTGCAACGGCCACACCGCGTGCCAACGGGCAAGTTGAGCGAATTAACCGAGTTGTTCTCTCTTCATTATCTGCTAGTGTTGATGATGAGAGGTCTTGGGATGATAAAATAAGCATGATTCGATTTGGAATCAACACAACTATTAGTACCGTTACGGGAAAAACATCGTATGACGTATTTTTCGGATATCGACCACGTGGAGTAAACGACTCATTTTTGACGACAGAGGTTCAACATGAAGAACCTTCAAACCTTACTGAGGTCCGAGCTAACGTAGCTGAAAAGATAGCCAAGAAGCAGGCTGAACAAAAAGGATCGTACGATAAACGACATGCTAAACCTAAACGTTACGAAGTTGGCCAACAGGTAGTTGTCGAACGAAACAAAGGTTCGAACGATGGGCAAAGTCGAAAGCTCGAGCCACGATATCACGGCCCATTTACGATCACGGCAGTTCTCGATAACGATCGATATGTCGTGGAAGACTTGAAGGGGGCGAAACGTTCGCGAAACCCGTATAAAGGGGTGTGCCCCTCTGAAAAGATTAAAATTTTTAAAACAGTTGTGAGTTCTGACGATTCTAAGGATGAATCGGAAGATTGACCTGTTTAGGTTATTTTAATAAACTAATTTTTATTTTTATTTTTATGTTTCAGAAGCGGGTAAGTCTGTCTTCCCGAGGACGTGAAGATGTCAGGTTAGGCCGACTGTAGAAACGCTTCGGCATTGGATGACTGTTCTCGACGTTATGTAATAAGATAAGAGTTTTTCTTTGTGTTGAATCAGGTAGATTAGTCAGTCTTGGGAGACAGAAATTATTGTTACGGTTAGAACGAAATATACGTTGTTTGAAAGAACATTGTATTGATTTTTCGGTTTGAGTTTACAAGAGTGGTGTCGGATAGAGGAACAGCATTTACCTCAGCGACGTTTAAGACGTTTTGTGAAAACTATGGTTTGAAGCATGTATTAAATTCAGAAAAACATCCAGAGCGAATGGACAATGCGAAAGGTACAACCGCGCTCTATCTTGTAGCGCTGCTGGTGTTGCTGAGAACCGATGGGACACTGTTGTCAAGAAGATCCAAAGTTCATTAAACGTGACTTTTAATACTGCCATCGGTACAACACCTTTGGAGGCTTTAGCTTGTTATAAAGGAAAACACGTCTCTGAAGCTCCCATATTAAACGCGGTGCAAAGAGAATTGGATCGTACTAGTTTGGAGGAGTTAAGAGAAAATATTTCTAGAAAACTGACTGATGACCAGAAAAAACAAAAGGAAAGGTTGGACAAGTCAAGAAATCCACCAAAAATATACAAGAAGGGCAAGGTTGTGATGGTCATGAAGACAGATGCACCCTGCACAGGTTCGAGTAAAAAGTTGTTGGCTAAGTTCAAAGGACCATTCAAGGTGACTGGTGTTCTTCGAAATGATAGATATGAAGTTCAAGATATGAGCGAGAATTTTCGGAAGATGAAGACGGTGGTTTCGGTGGACAAAATGAAACGGCGGATTATACTAAAGGGTGAGAATCCACAAAAGGGCAAGGTCAATAGTGACTCATCTAAAATAAGTACATACTAAGAGGTACTAGGTTTATATGACATGCACTGACCTTAGAAAACACAATGTGGGGTAGTATGAAGAAGTACATACTATGAAGTACTAGGAGGAAGTTGGGATAGTAAATGTGAGATGTTTAAAAAAAGTACATACTAAGAGGTACTTAGAGCAAATATTATGCACATGAATGGGTCGGAAGGTCCGATATACCCACCCAAACATGGTTTTATTTTAAATATTTCCAAAGTTTAAGTTAATTGTTAATCCCAAAATATTAAGGAGGATTGAGAGTTTTCTATTTATTTCAGATCAGGATTTGAAAGAATCTGAGGACAGATTTGAAAAGGATGGCCGATTGTCACATGGTGATTGTGAATGATGCGTAAGCAATCCAAAAAAAAAGAAGCGATAAGACGTATTCGAACGACAACAAAGGGAACGGGACGAATTATGAAAGATTATTATGGTTACGGCATTCAGCCAGAATACTTGATTTTTAGTTTTGCCAAGTTATTCCGTTAAATTTGTATTTTTATAGTAATATACACGTTGTTATTAAATTCGGAGTTAGTTATTGTGTTATACTTATTCTTATAATTTTAGTTATTTTTTTACTATAGATGAACATGGAACTACACAAGTCTTTCGAGGGAGATATGTCATCCAGCAGATTTAAGTTAATTCTTGCTGTTTAAAAAATTGGTAAATTTCCTTTAGCCGAAACTTGAATGAATGAAATGAATACTACCTTTAATTAAGTATAGTAATCCAACTTAGTTTCGCACATAGTCAGTCATTCGTTAAGTAACACATATACATATATTGTCTTTTCAAACATTTTTATTGGGCGCCATGTTGTTCCACCATATTGGATTCGTACCATTATTTTAGCAGTTTCTACCTATGCCACATTGATTTTTGGACATAGTTTAAAATAAACTAAATAAGTAATTTTTACACTAAATTTTTTTAAGACCGCCATTTTGTTCCACCATTTTGAATTTGAACCACAATTTTACTGGTTTATCGCACAAAATTTGCAATTAGTCTAAGAAATAGTTTTTTAGACTGATCTTTAAGTTTTTTATTAGGCCGCCATCTTGGATTCGTAACAAAGTATCACCAATTTATTTCTTTGTAACACTTGATTTTTGTGCAAAATGTGAGGTGAATTTGACAACTTAAATAATAAGTCCTTTAGTAATAATTTTTTTAACATTTCACCAGGCCGCTATTTTTTTTTCGCCATTTTGGATATTTACAGATCGACAGACAGACCTCCGATTACAAACTTTTTATTGGGCTATCATTTTGTTCTGCCACCTTGAATTCGTACGACAATCTTACCAGTCTAACATTCAGTATTCAGATCTCGTGGAGTAAAGATTCCTGAAGATGCCTCATGCAATCCAAGGCGAAACATCGGATAGTAATTCCAATTTGACACGGTCTAATCCCAAGAACCATGATTTCTTAATCTTACCAGTCCATGCCTATATCACACTTGATTCTTGCACCAAATTTTAAATCAATATAAAAGCAGCGTTTTCAGGCTGATTTTTTAACTATTTTATTAAGCCGCCAATTTGTTTCGCCATCTTGGCTTCGTACCAGAATGTTTCCATTTGATTTTTGTCCAATATTTGATTAACGTGCAAAATTGCAGGTAAATTGGATGAGAAGTTTTCAGTAATCATATTTTTAACATTTCACTAGTAAGCCATTTTGTTTGGCCGTTTTGGATTTTTACCATAATGTTACCAGGTCATTCCGGTATGAAGTAATTTTTTTAGCTAAGCCGCGAACAGAACGGCAGATTGGCAGGCTGGTCGACAAACAGACAGACCGACGGAATTGAGAAGACAGTTTTTTGGCAACTAGGGGCTCTAAAACGTGAAGATCTGTAAACTCCTGGGAGGGTGATTTTTTCACGGGTAAGTTACCTAAATGACTGTGACTCAATTTGGAAGAATCTATATTGATATTTAAATGCTGATAAAATAGAGATTTAGGGGGCTTTTCAATAAAACACTGTATAAAGAGCAGACTGTCAAATTTTAATGATCCCCTTGTTTTGTGTTTTTTTTAAGAATTATTTTATAAAAAAATTTAAAATGTAAAATTTAGTTTACATTTTACAATTTAAGTGATAGTAAGAAATACAAATAAATACATCAAGGAAATAATCTTTAAAAATATATATCAAAGATGTGAAATGTGATAGTAAGTTATTACCATTATATAAACCTGTAAACATGTGGTGAAATGTTATGACGCAAATATGATAATTAAATTAAACAGCGCACAGGGAAGTCAAAAATTCATTTATTTTTCCTTTCAACATACTGCCGTAAAAAGTTATAAAAATACAAAAGCTTTCGCCAAGGCTGTTTAATAAAAAAATAGGTTACTTACATTCCTTTCTGCTACCTTATGCAAAATTTATAAATATAAAATTAAGAATTAAATCCTCGTAGTCTTACAAGAAGGAACTCCAAAACCATTTGTAGAGCTTTTGGATTATGTACCCTAGAAATTACACTATAACCTTAAAACTAAAACTTGACATCTTAACTTGAAACTATATCTTGAAACATCTAGAGGGCTCCTTGGATGTCAACAGTCACCAACAAAAGGAATTTCAAGGCATCAGCCAAAAGAAATTCAGGACGACATTGTTCATAAATAGGGCTTAGGTTATTAATGGCACTGCACTTAAAAAAAATTAGGACTTATTTTTAGTACATTTAAAAAGATCGGTCCATTAAGGCACTTTTATAACGCCGGACACCTGTTGCACCTCCAAGGAGGCCAAAAAAAAGGGGCCGAGAGAATCACCTTCAGAAAATTCTAAGAAATTTGACATTCCCCCTCCACCATTCTTCCTCATTTCAGAGGGAAGTTATGCCAAGCCTAACGCTATAAAATAAAGTTATAATACAATGGTGTTCACTACTGGTACCACTAGTAAAAGATATTCAGAACCCGGTAATATTGAGTGTCCTCCCAAATAGAGCTGGCGAATTGCTTCTGAGCGGAACCAAAATTATAACCTGAAATTGAAAACCAAACCTTATCAAAGCTGGCTATCTAAAGCATTTTTTTAGAAAAAATGTTAGTCTTTTTACAGCGGTTTTAAGTCACTATAAATTATATGTTTAAACTGTTTATGGATATTAGTGATGCAAGACAGAAACACTTTTAAGGGATAAGTAATTTTAAGAACATAATAATTTATTATTGCCTATCCTGTTTCCAAAGGCACTGCACGTCATTGAAATATATGTCGTAGGCATGATGCAAACTTAGACTTTTTATAATCTGCCTAGGCATTTTACAGAAAGCCGGCAAAACGCCAGCATATGGTAGATCTTTCGTTATGACTACACCAATTCAGGCAAATTGATAAAATGCCGGCAAAACGAGAGCAGAAGAATGTATATCACGTTATGACTCATTATTTTTAGACATTTTACCAAAAGCGGTTCCGTCAAAACGTGAAAATAAAACCAAAAATACTATTAAGTAAAGGCCGTTGCTCCTTTCACGCTAGCGTGAACGGAAAGTCGGTTCACGTTAAATAAGAAAAACGTGTGAATGACTGCTTTTTTGACAAACTTGCACCAATCTAACGGGATTCACTTAACAGTAATACAGACTTTGTTAAAAAAATCCTTGTTTTAATGAGAATGTAGACTCGGAATTCGCTTGGCACGCTACCGCGCGCTTTCTTTACAGCAAACCTAACCTAACCTAACTTTAAGAGAATAAGTAATCTAAATTTTTATTAATTATAAATAAAAAAGAACTAAAAAAATGTCTCCTTTTTCGGGATTCGAATCCACAACCCATACGATGCGACCACTACTCTACCAAGCTTCTCGACGAAAAACATAAATAGCTTATATTAGAGTGAATGTTAATGACGTCACATGTGGTTTCGCGTGAACTAACATTTAGAAAATTCGTTCAGGTTAGCGTGGAAGGTGACATAGCGTTAAGTAAAATAATACAGTTACAGTAAATGTATTAAATCTGTTTATTAACGAAACATAAATAAACATTTAACACTTCATGACACAAAAATATACCTATTAACTTTAGTACATTTAGTACCTTCGTACATAAGTATGAAGCTGCAAATTAAAATTAAAAAAACAAATCATTTGAAAATAATGAAAATATGCTTATATATTGTTTATAATCGATAAACAAATACTACTCGATGTCGAACTTCCATGACATTTTGAAGAGTCTAAACTATTGTAAAAAAAAATAGTACATACCTATTTAGTTAAGAAAGAGGCTATGGCAGCGCACTTGCGAATGGGGGACGCAGGAGCTTGGCATACCAAAGGTGAGGTTGTGGGTCATGCAAGGATCTCCCACATTGTAGAAAGAGAGATCCCTTTATCTACGTACAGAGTAGCACGACCCTCAGGCAGACTGAGATGGCATAAGGGTTATAGTATCTCAATCCCCGAAAGAGAGGACTGGGAGAGAAACAGGCTGGAGTTCTCCAGAGAGGCAATTGTTTGCTATACGGATGGTTCACGTATGATACAGTTGCAATCCTCTGGTGCTGGAGTTTATATTGAGGCTACACAAGTTTTCAACGGTGTTTCAGGCTGAGGTATATGCCATTCTAATGGCAATAACGATGAAGGAAGTCATAGAGGGGGCAGAGGGAGAGATTGTCATATGCTCAGACAGTCAAGCAGCACTTAAGGCGCTCGGCTCACCCATGGCGGGATCAGTTTTGGTTCAGGAATGCGGTAACAGGCTAGAGTAGTTGGCGCGACGTAAAAGAGTGAAGTTGATTTGGGTGCCAGGACACTCTGTGATTGAGGGCAACGAGAGGGCAGATGAGTTTGCTAGACTAGGCGCCACCAGCCCGTATGTAGGGGTATGGGCACAACATGAACTTCAACGAGAATGGGGCCAGTCCGGGGTCGGGAGGCAAGCTAAAGACTTCATTGTGAAGCCCGATAAGGGCCGAACAGAGTGGTTACTAGCCCGAGACAGGAAATCTCTAAATTCCATTGTAGGATTAGTAACGGGGCACTGTCGATTCCTGTGCAGATGTGAAGCGCGAGCGAGACTGCGACGAGATATTTTCGGCACTACGGTCTTGCATAGAGACGAAGTTAAGGATCTTGCATGGAAGGATATGCAGACTTACATAGTAAGGACAGGCAGATTCAAGGATGTACACCTGGTGGCGGGTGGTGGTTGAGAGAGGAGCTGGGGTAGATTGAAAGGGCCTTATAGGCCTACCAGTCAGGTCTCTAGACCTCCCCCTAACTCCTGCTACTACTAGTTAGGTAAGAATGTACCTATTACTAATATAAAACTACAAATAAAAATGGAAAACAAATCCTATGAAAGTAACAAAATATGCTTATATATTGTTTAAGATCACACATTAATTTATTATTGCATGTCGTACTTACATGACGATGGAAAAAAGTCGACTCATTTTTATATTCATGTTTTGATGACACCGCTTTAGGTAAATTGTAAAATGCCTAAAAGTAATTAGTCATAACGTGATATACATTATTCTGTTCTTATTTTTTCGGCATTTTGTCGATTTACCTGAATTCGTGTAGTCATAATGAAAAAGGTATTGTATGTTCATGTTTTGCCGGCTTTTTGTAAAATACCTAGGTAGATTATAAAAAGCATTATGCCTACGACATATATATTACTAAATGACTCTGTGCGGACCAACTAAATTGAGTCACACTTCACTATTCCTTATGAAAAGAAAAGATTTATAACGAGAAAAGTTCCGCCGTGTAAAGGAAATTTACCGATTTTTTTATATATGATTGCTACAGAACCATCACGCAGTACCCTGAAAAATTCATTTAAATTTGTCCAACCATCCCGGAGTAATTTTACTGTACACACTTAAAATACTTTTAAAAAAACAAAGCATCTAATTGATAACCTCCTCCTCTTTCGAAATCTACTTTGCTGGATAATAGCGCAGGTAGCATCAGCTCTCACCGTGTTAGCTCCTGGCTTTGGTTGAGAGCAAAGTTTAACATTCATTTACATTATTTGTTCATTACAAACCAGAATCTTATTAAACTAAACTAAATATCTTAAATGATCTAGAAATACATATTTACCTTCAAATCTCAATTAGGTACTCAACATATCATCGTTATTTTGTTAAATATTGTCCCATATTATTCTCACCATGTTTAGTGTGAAAGCTTTCTCAGGCTTCATAAGTGGCTGTTAACCGAAAAGTGTTAATTTGCACCGAAAGATTTTAAAATGTGTTTTTAAAATGTGTCCACGAACCCCAAGGAAACACTTAAAATTCCTTTTTTCTAGAACTTTTGGGTGATGACATACACAGACATTTCTATATTGGCATGAAAAAAATAGTATTCAATAACTTGATTGGTTCACTAACTATTATTGAGTTTTTTTTTGGTAAGATGATGAAATATAATACATATAGATTACAGGGCCGGTCTATTGGAGTAGTTGCCCCCCGCGTGCAAGAATTCTTATTAACATTTTACATATACTATATTTGTATTACCTATTTGTGTTCATAATTAACAATAATAATAATAATAATAATAATCTATATATTTAATATATTTTTTATCGCTTATTTTATCTATAAAACCAATATGTTTTTCTTCAATAACATTTCTGGACGATGTGGTGAATGCGCCCCATATTTTTATAATTCCACTGAAAACTCATGGCGCCATCTAACGGAAAAGGCAGAACAAGGTCTGCCGGGCCAGCTAGTAATAATAATAATAATAAATCGTCTTTATTTGAGAATGATAGAGGCAAAGGCGAAGTTTAGGTTTAAACAGCTGTTCTTAAACACTTAACCTATGCTAAATAGTGGGGTGCGTTTTTATATTCACCACTTTATTGTGGTGGATTGGAGCAGTGGTGGGATGACGTCATTTAAAATCTTATGGGACCACCGAACTTGAGATTTAAAAATAGTTTGGTGAAATAGTGTGTCATTTTTATTTTTTTTTCTTTATTAATTCGGTATGGTTGTAATACATTTTTATATTTGCCATATAGGTCAACAAAACTCAGTTTTTACCCATATTCACCTATCTTCTTGGCAATTTTGTTTCCCCAATTTCATTTTTTTGCAAAAGCGATTTATAAAATTATTCACACTTATAAATTCCATTGTTGCAAAAGAAATTGTATACAACTCAAAGCGAATTAAAAAAAAACTAATAATCTGTGGACAAATGGCATTTATTTTGACATATCTTCCAGATTCATTAATCATCCACCAAATCAATCATATCCCAAAGCCGGTGGACAAACCACATGCATTTTATTAATATAAAAATACTGACTGGTAGCATTACAAATCAACCACCATAAATATAAAAACACGCTCACGTACATTATACAATAAAGGTATCAATAAGACAATAATAAAAACTAATATAAAATAAAAAAAATGAAAAGATAAATAAATAAATATATATATATATATATATATATATATATATATATATATATATATATATATATATATATATATATATATATATATATATATATATATATGTATATACATATATATACAGGGTTAGTCAAATGTCTCGAAATGGTCAAATATCTCAAAAACCACTCAACCGGTATTCTCCCGACCCTTTGGTGCTTACCGCAATGTTGTCCGATTTTCAGTTTTTCGGCAAGCTAACCTATCTTTTTTTTTCGAATCAAATAATATGTTTTTTTAAGCGTGATTTATTCCTCGTATTATCCTCCTATAACTCCAAAATTGCAAACTTTTATCTTGATCCGTTAAATGTTAAATGTATTAAATGTTTTTACAAATACGTTGACAAATTAGGAATTAAAAATAATGTTATGAATAATAGGATGTTGAAGATATAGCTCTTCTACAGCTTGACGGTATTCTAAATGGTCAATAATTTCTCAAATAGTACTTTGGAGCCCTTCCGTGGGTATTCCTTCTATTTCAGCTCTAATCCTTCCCATTAAAACTTCAAGGTTCTCGGGCTATATAATATTGTACACGGTCGTTTTTAGGTGACCCCAAAGGAAAAAGTCAAGCGGATTTAAATCTGTTGACCTTGGTGGCCACTTAACAACCCCCCTTCGCTCGATCCAGCGTCCCGGAAACGTCGTTTTTAAATAATTTCTAACAGCAACTGCAAAATACGACGGAGCCCAATCATGTTGGAATCATACGTGGCCAAAACCATTAGAAAAAATATCATTTAATGCGGAATAATGTGGTTTTTCAACAGCTGTAGACAATTAATATTACATATTTCCTTGAAAAAGGATCCAGTAAGACGACTACCTAATATGCCAGCCCACACTTTGACTTTTTCGGGAAATTGCGTATGCCTAAACCGTTTTATAAATTGGCATGATTATCGTTATTGATCTGCAAACAATCCAGAATGGATGATCGAGATCCATACGAAATTTCCTGAAAAATTTAATGTGTGGGGTGGCATATTGGGTAGTCGCATTATTGGGCCCTTTTTCATTAAAGGAAATATAAATGGAAAACTTTATTTACAGCTGCTGGAAAACCAAATTATTTCAGCATTAAACAATATTTTTCCTAATGGTTTTGGCCACGTATGGTTCTAATATGATGGGGCACTGCCGCATCTCGCATTTGCTGTCAGAAATTATTTAAACACGACGTTTCCAGGATGCTGAATATGACAAAGGGGGGTTGTTGAGTGGCCTCCAAGATCACCAAACTTAAAAACACTTGACTTTTTCCTTTGGGATCGCCTAAAAACTACCGTGTACAAAACGAAGCCCGAGAACCTTGAAGATCTAATGGGAAGGATTAGAGCTGAAATAGATGAAATACCCTCGGAATGACTAGAAAATACAATTCGAGAATTTATTGACCGCTTAGGATACTGTCAAGCTGTGGAAGGATAACATTTTCAATATTCTATTAATCCTTAAATTATTTTAGTTTTAGATTTTTAATTCCCAAATTGTCGATGTATTTTTAAAAACATTTTATAAATTTAACATTTAACGAATCAATGTTTGCAGTTTTGGAGTTATACTAAGGATAATACGAGGAATAAATTACGCTTAAAAAACATATCATTTGATTTGAAAAAAAAAGTTAGGTTAGTTTGCCGAAAAACTAAAAATCTGACAACATTGCGGTATGCACCAAAGGGTCGGGGGAATTCGGTAATGCCTAATCACTATATATGGTTCCACACATCTGACTAACCCTGGATATATATATATATATATATATATATATATATATATATATATATATATATATATATATATATATATATATATATATATATATATATATATATATATATATATATATATATATATATATATATATATATATATATATATATATATATATATATATATATATATATATATATATATCTATATAAATATATATATATATATATATATATATATATATATATATATATATATATATATATATATATGTATATATATACCCTGTGTCCCAGATTTAGCTGACATGTATTGCTATCTCTGTAACCGTTAAGGTTGGTTAGCATACAATTTTATTACAAACTCAAATCCGTCTTAACATTTAAATTATATTCTGTGGTTTTTGAGAAAAATGAAAATACTCAAAATGCTGCTTTTTTATATTTTAAACGACTAGTATTATGGTTTTATCGTTGATACATTATTAGGATACTTTCATTAGAGGAATTTAATGCAGGCAGAAATATGTTTCTAGATCCATTTGTTTTCGAGATATTTACATAAACTTATTATTTACATACGGAAGCCATATTGGATTTTTACATTTTTGGAAAGAGCTCCTCAAGAGCTTTTACATGATGTTTTACAAGTCTGTGTTCTGATTTTTCTTAAGCTCTAAAAACCGATATTATTGTTTTTGACAGTAGGCTTTGAGTAGAGCGCGTGGCCGTCATTATGAAACAAAAGATTACTGCGCCTCATAAATCCATTACTTTAAGTTGTTATTAAAGTGCCTAATTTATGTATCTTTTTAGACATTGTTTACGTTGATTTCAAGAACAATTGCCGGAGCGGCATCAACCCATCCCAAGACATTTTAGATTCTTAGTTTTGAACTTAGCTTATAGATCTTTAGTGAAACCGAAACCCAAAACTTATACAAAAAATAAAAAAACAAGAGATGCGACTATAGTAGAAAACATCATGGATAATCCAACTACATCGGTAAGAACAAACAGCAATTCCTAAATATTATGTTCATTAGACTGTACAAAAACACCGCTTTCATCAGTACAAACCTCGTAATGTACAGGATGTTCAGTAAATCACGAATCACGTTTAGGAAATATTCCGCCAAATGAACTACATAATATCTGGTTCCAGCAAGATGGCTGTCCGGTCCACAGTACCAGAGAGGTGATGGAGGTCCTCAGAAATACTTTTGGCGATAATAATGATACCAGTAAGAGCCAGGTTACCGGACATTACACGCCCCAATTTTTTATGGGAATTCGCCAAAAATATAGTTTATAGGGTTTCTATTCCTAGTGTTAAATAAGTGCAAAAATGTGTGAAAAATTTAGGGAAGCATGTGCAGTAAATGTTAGTGTAGTCAAAATTATTATAAAAAAAACAGTCGCATTCCTTGCTTCATTATTTATTATTTATTAAGAGTCATAAGCTAACAAGTCCTTAACTGAGAATCAAAAATGTATCTGGTTTTATCGATGCAATTCCGGAAATTGTGCTCAAAATAAAGTTTTGCCATGTCCATTTATTTTTATCGAAACATCGCCATACTAAGAAGATAGTTCAGAAATACTTACTAACGTGAAAACAGAAATAAATCAAGCAATTTAAAGATTTAAACATAACTTGATTGGAATAATAACACGCGGCATGCCCAACGACAATCTTTTGTTTCATAATGGTGACCACGCATCCTACTCAAAGCCTACTACCAAAAAAAAAACAATAATTTCGGTTTTTAGAGGTTAAATTAATAATTTAGACTAGTAATACATCATTGAAAAGATTTTGAATAGATCTTCTCAAAAATTCAAAAAACAAATATGGCCTCCATATGAAAATACAAATTGTATGTAAATATCTCAAAAAGAAATTAAGCTAGAAAAATATTTTTGCCTGCATTAAAGTCCTCTAATAATATATGAACGATAACCAGTCGTTTACGAGCCACTAATCATCAAAATCGCAGAGCTCGAGGAATTTAAAATCATTTAAACCGTTAAATCTATAGTTTATTTGTTGCTGAATTTGATCGATTATTTCATAAAAGAGGCGTCTGTATGATGTTTGAACATCTCCCACCTTGTCTGTTCGAAGACGCTTGGCTTGTGGCTCTACATTTAACGTCATCGTTTTCTCCCAAAATAGGTCAAAGTCATCTCTTTTTTGGCTTAACATGGACTTAAAATCATCCACTTTTTTTAGGCAAAAAGCAATATCATTTGTTTTAGTTTGTAATATATTAAAAACATTGTCCGAGAATGGAAATATTTCTGAAAATATGTTCAACAAATAATTAAAATTAAAGTCTCGTTTAAAACAGTCCAAAAACCCCCTCGAACTATTTATTGCTTCTGAGTCCCACTTTTCATTATTTTCTATTACATTCTCAAATAGTTCAATCAGTGATTCACGATTTTTAGATACTGTTATCACAACAAGTCTTCCATTATAGTACCACCTAGTAGGAGCAACTTTGGGCAATCGTTTGTGAACAATGGAGTCCAAAGCTTGTGTACGTTTTGTTGACTTGGAAAAAAATAGCCATGCCAGTTAAAATAACGAAAAATACTTTACACTCTTTAATGTGATTGATAGACTGGGATAAAACTAAATTTAATTTATGAACAAAACAATGGACAAACACAGCACTTGGGAAAGTTTCTCGAAGTTTAGCTTGCAGACCCCCTAATTGTCCTGCCATCACTGCAGCTCCATCATAGCTTTGAGCAACTATTTTTTTCTCTCCATTAATTTCTTTAGTAACGTTATAAACTACGGTATATAATGCATCTGCTGTACGAAGGCGTGTTCAATTCGGGTTTTGCCGAAGACTTTTTCTTTTATGACGGCCTGTAAATGCGCTTTGGACACGATGTGTCTTTTTACAGCTTTATGGAAATTGTTTAAATCGGAAAAACCAGATTTATTCCAGAGACCTTTTTCATTTTCAAAAAGTAAGCATGGCCAACAAAATAATTTACTTATATTTTCACACCCTGTTAGCCATTTAAATTGTTCGTATTGTTTTTCCGGATAAAAATGTTTAATACAGTTTTTCATTTTTGTGGTTAAATTTTTCATAGATCGTTTTGTCCTTCCTTTATACATTATTTTAAGCTTATCAGCGAATATTAATGTTGAAAATCCCTTTATTATTAAGACACACATCAGGCATTCACACACACTCTTCTTACTAAATTCTTCAATATTTTCAACGTTATTACCGACAGCCGAAATTGACGGTATTTGCATATCCACGTCCGTATTATCGTCTTCAATATCGCACCATGCGAGAGAAGCTAGAGGACTGCATAGGTTCTATTCGATATTTTATTGTGGCTGGATCGGAGTCAAGGCCGCATTTATTATGGGCTTGATAATTAAGATGATATTTTAGCATTTTTAATATAAACTAAATTAATGGTTTCCTATTTCAAAAATTACATTTTAGAAGATGTTTTGTAATTTTTTTGGGGAAGCACTGCTTCCCTTACTTCCATGGACTGCACGCCACTGAATGACGTAGAACACTAAGGAGAACAATACTTCTAACATTTACATTGTGTAAGGAGGATCGAAAAACGAATGCATTAAATAAAGGTTTTGGAATCCGGATATTTAAAAATGTATAAATATTATTACGAAAGTTGCAAACCATTTTTCATGGTTAGCTCTAATCTGGCTAACTATTTTTAGTGACACATGATCATATTTTCTAAATCCGAATACTAAGCAACAACAAGCATTTCGTACTTTAGGAATTTCCCTTTGATTAGCCCTATCGAAAAAGAAACCGTAAACGGCAGCTCCATAATCAAAACGTGGTAATACCAAAGAGCTCGTCAAAAGCTTTTTAAGAGTTCATGGTCACCTTTTGAATTTCTTCGTTATTTATTTTTACTCTGAAACTGTTCGAAATATTTTCACAATATTTTTTATTTCCAAAAAATATTAAATGTGACTTATTTGGATTTAATTTAAGGTGATGTTTCCCGATTTTAATTATCTTCCGCCTTTTGACTCCTACAAAATTCATGAAATTAGGTAAAATGGACACATTTCATTTTTGTGCAACATTTAACGTCAGTTGAATAAGATTTTGTTTACGTGTTGCTTTACCAGTTTATCGCTGTATCAAACTTAATGGTTGCATAAAATTTAAATTTAATCTAATAAGTACTTTTTGGGCTGATTTTTTAAATAATTTATTAGGCCGCCATTTTGTTTTGCTATCTTATATTCGTTACCAGTTCACTCCTACGTAACACTTAATTTTTGTGCAAAATTTGAGGTAGGGTAAGGAAAGGTATATTGGTGATATAGGTAATTTGGTGATATTTTCTAATATATCTTTCATTAACTTCCCTATTGTACTAGAGCCGTGTATTTTCTATGAAACGTTTACTAAGGTATATACTCTCTGCACAATCGTGCAACCTTGGCGGCGGCCGGCTTGGTGACATCCAGCAAAACGTTTTACCCGTCTGTACATGATTTTTTACCCGTCTGTACGTGATTTGCTCGATTTGAGTTGTTGTTTCTTAAAGCTGATATTAAAAGTAGTGTTTTTTAAATCAAATACAAAGGGTGAGTTATCAATTATGTCTTATTAACTTTTAAATATGTTACTTTTTGAAGTGACTAATGTATTTTAATGTTTAAATTCTTCCGAAAATTGTTATAGCTTAAATAGAGGCAGGGTTTTCTTAGCAATTTTCATGCAGATATGTGGGGTTAGGAAACTATACTCTTTATACATTATTGTTTCGAATAAACGCCAGGTTTTAAAAGGTGTTATTTTTGAAAATGATGGTATATTAGGTATAGTTCATAGAAAAGATAATGGTTTTACGTTTCAGGGTATCACCAACTTACTAAAAAATGGGTAGGCCATTTGCTTTGCCAGCAGAGCTAGAAGTGCGAATTTTTAACTATATAATAAACATGCAAGAACTAAGGTTTGGACTTACCGTTACTCAAATACGAAGGTTAGCTTTTTCATTAGCGAGCGCTGTAGGTCGAGAAAATTTTTTTACTCAAGAAAAACAAATTGCCAGCAAATGGTGGTGGGCACATTACAAAAAACGATACGGTCTAACGCTACGTGTTCCGGAAAATTTAGCAGCCTACAGAGCATCAATGGCGAATGCTACAATGCTTGACGATTTCTACACAAAGCTAGAAGGGTTAATGGAAAGATTAAATATAAAAAATATGTCGTCCAGATTATGGAATTGTGACGAGACAGGTTTATCATTCGTTGTGAAACCAAATAAAGTAGTGACGGCATTAGGAAAACGTTACGTTTATAAGAGAAGCTACGCAGACAGGGGAGAGACAACAACAGTTCTTGGCTGTGTCTGTGCTAACGGAACGTTTATCCCCCCACTTGTAATTTTTAAAGGTGTTCGTTGGAATCCTGATTTATCACGTGGTTGTTTACCTAATTCTCTGATCAAATTATCTCAGAAGGGTTGGATAAATTCAGAAATTTTTCTTGAATGGTTTCAATATTTTATAAATGCAATTCCAAAAGAAAGACCGGTCATACTTCTGATGGACTCTCACGCCTCACATATAACTCCAGCTGTAATCGATTTGTCAAGACAGAACGAAATTTATCTTTTTACGTTTCCAGCCCATTCAAGCCATCTTCTTCAACCGCTTGATGTTGGAGTTTATCGCCCCCTAAAATCTGCATGGAATCAATGTCTAAATGACTATATGCGCGAAAAAAATGGTGAAAAGCCCAGTCGCTATAATTTCAATGAAATATTTACTGTAGCTATGGTTAAAAGTTTTACACCAACGAATATTGGACATGCTTTTCGAAAAAGTGGAATCTGCCCTTTTAACAAAAAAGCTGAAGCTATTGCTCCCTCAAAGCTAACTGAAACTGGGCCAGATAACAATGCAGTCAGATGTGATTCATTAGATCCTTTGAAAGAAGCACAAGTAAACAATTTGTTAGTAATGCCTTCTGCTCCAAACAAAAAAGAAAAAACAAAAGGGAAAACTAGAGACTCAAGTTCCAAATGTCTTACCTTGTCTGCAGCAGAAGAAAATGCTGATGATGCACAACCATGTTCTTCAGGAATAGAAACGCTGTCTAAATCAAAATCAAAAAATCGTTCAAAGAAAGCACGAAATATAAATGATGATGATTGGGAATGTGGTGTTTGTGGTAAAAGCTATGAAAATGACGTTAGAAAAAAAAATGGGGCTAAGTGGGTACAATGGTCCTTCTGTTGTGTACCGTATCATACCAAGTGTCAGACAAATCATGATGAGAATGAGATCGTTTTTATGTGCGATGCTTGTGGTAAAGATGTACCTGACTCCGAGTCTGACTCTGATTAAAATATTTGTTTAGTTTTATTCAGTTATTTTGTTTATTATTTTTAAAAATATTTTCAAGTGGTAATTAGTTACTAAGTATATTGGATATTAACAAAAAAGTTTAAGTTTTAACTTCAAAGGTTATGTAGTAGTATTTGGAGTATGAAATATATGTTTTTTTTTCAATGTCGATATCTAGCAAAGTTTCTTATCTGTCACCAAATTAACTTACCCTTATCACAAAATTACCTTACCTATAACCAAATTACCTATATTTGGTCAAATATTTTAAAAGTATTATTTTGTGCATAATTTATTAATTTAGCATTGTCTACATCAGTCAGGTACTAGCTAACACTGGTACGTATTTATCAAAAATTTCAAATTGCCCAATTTTTTGTTATACGTCAAACTATTCCAGATTTATTAAATATATCACCAACATACCTGTCCTTACCCTAAATTGGATAATTAGCTTTTTTAATAATATCTTTTTTAACGCTTCACTAGACCGCCATCTTGTTCCGGCATATTGGATTTTGGTTAGGCATGCCAAAGACTCCGCCTTTGTAATTATTAATTCATTGCCATAAAGTTGTCCTTTATTTATTTTTATTTATATTGTTAACCACGTTATAAATTACAAATTAATAAAATGAAGGTTGCTAGTTTAATAGCACCCCCCCTCTTATCCTAAATCTTAGATCCGCGCCTGATAAAACGCATTTTATGAACAAAATTTTATTGAACCCGGATACTACAGTAATTAAAGTGGCTTTTTATAAATCCAGTAACTTTGAAATCAATGTCATATTACCGACTAATCAAGATTCAGTGTATTTTCCAAGTCTAAACAAATGCCTTAAAAATTCTTCTAAATGATAATGATTGCCACTTCAGTGGGTAATATCCAGATGTGCCACCCGACTCATAATTTCACTGAATGTCCTGATAAACGGTTTCATCGAAATAATGTATTTTTTATCTGTGACACTTTTAGTATATCTGTACTTAAAGGTGTCAAATTTCCCATATACTCAGCTTTTGAATATACAAGGTGTCTAGTGATGTTTATTTTGAAATTTCTATAAATATTGCATTTTAAAAAATTGTATCAGAAAGTCCTTAATGGGAATTTTGAAACCCTATTACATGTTATGGAATGTACATTTATTGCGAAAAAAAAATTGACCGAATCTGAAGAGCGTAAAACACCTACATTATTATTGTCAATAATATAATATGTAAAAAAAATAAAACCCGAATATCAAAGATATATTGACTAGGAAACTAAAAAGAAGAATAGATGATAATATATGTATTTCTTTATGTAAAACCTCTTTAAAAATACTAACATTATTTTATATTTTTATGAAAGCAATCTGTAAATGGATTAGATGATAAACGTAAATACTGATTTGTTTTAAACTCAAAATAGATGAAATACCACATTATAGAAACAGGTTGGCATCCTGATAAATATTTGTTAAAAATCCTAGAATTTATAAAAATGTTTTACATGCCATCTTGTTTTCTTCTTTTTAGTTTGTTAGTCAGTATGTTTTCTACACTCGGATCTAAGCAATAGATTATTATCTTTTTATAGTAATTATTTTTATTAAAATATACAATTTTTGTTTTAAAAACATATTCTTCACTAGTTAATGTGCTTGAAAACATATCTATTGTCAAAATTCGACAGACTTTTAGACCGTTCAAATTAAAGTAGAAAACAATCCTTGAATAATTGCAGTAGATGGACTTAAAAAAATGAACTCAACGACCAGCCGGTTAGAAAGTGTAGGTGAGAAAAGGTAGCCATTCTGTGATTTTAGTGCGATGGTAAAGGCATAGTTTTGAACCCCCTCCCTCTACAATTTGGCCCACAATTGGGAAATAATCATTACAAGCCATATTTTCAAAAATATTGATCTAGTCAGTTCAAAGCATGGAAATGTCAGAATATCTATGTCTAGAATCTACAGGGCCAAATCTAGATCTGGGGCTCAAATCTCAAATAGTCGTAATTTTAATTTATCAATAAAAAGAGTAAATAAAATTTTTAAGACTTCTTTGGGATCCGGATTTCTAAAATTATTTAATGATCATGAAGATTGAAAACGAATTACGAGCAACATTAATAGAGATGTAATTAGAAACAACAACTCACAAAAACGAGAAAGTAAACTTACAAAAAAATATCTATTTATAAATAAATCGGCACAACTAGCATAGTTTAAAAACATTATGTTTTTATTTTGTTTAAAATTCTATTAATTTTCCTGCAAATTATTTCAATAGGATTTAATTTAATTTCACGAGGGTTTTAATTCTCTCGTCCATACAATCTTAATACGCGTTTTTATACAGTATCGCCTTTATTTTTTGAATCAGTCAAAAAAAAATTGTACACGACAATAGCAGACTAAATCTTGTTTCTAATATATATTTCGTGATTAAAAATTTTTAGATAACGACTGGGCGAGAAAAAATATGCTGAAAAAAGAGTCAAAGAGCACATCATTTTAAAAGTCTTTTCATCCTGATTTGTCCCAAAACATTAGGATGTTAGACAATTTAAAAATGGCGACTATCTGTAAATGTGACAGAACCTAAATAAATCGTAAGTAGCAATTTACTAAACTCGAGTATTTTGTCTCTCATGTAATTCTTAATTGAAATGTTTTTCAGTGTGAGGGTGAAATACTGTACGTTTCTATATACAGGGTGTCTAAAATAAGATGTAGTATCCCCTTATCTGGAGAACCATACCAATATAACAGATAGCGGAAAATTTGAAAGACAAGTAGTTCTTGGTATTTATTTATACAGGGTGTTTTATTTTTCCAGGGTTGCTATAACATTCTTATATTAAATAAGACACCCTCTGTATTATTGCAGATTATCACAGACGTGATCACCGTTATATATATATATATATATATATATATATATATATATATATATATATATATATATATATATATATATATATATATATATATATATATATATATATATATATATATATATATATATATATATATATCTGACTGTCAGTATGACTGTTCGCCGCATATCTAAAAAACTACTTACTCTATTGATTTCAAATTTTGATCAAAAATTAAGGGTCATATCGAGATCACCTGGTAACATTTTGGTAAAAATCCATTGCGGTGAAACAAAATGGTGGCCTAGTGAAATGTTAAAAAAATTATTATTAAAAAACTACTTATCCAATTTATCTCAAATTTTACACAAAAAATCAAGTGGCAAAATTTTGGTATGAATCCAAGATAGCGGAAAAAATAGGGGCTTAATAAAGCATTTAAAAATTTAACCTGAAAAATCTACTGCCAGATTGACTTCAAATTTTAGGTAAATTAAGGATCATACAGGGATGACTTGGTAATATTTTGGTAAAAATCCAATATGCCGGAGCAAAATGGCGGCATAGTGAAACGTGGAAAAAATATTACTGAAAAAAACTACGAAATACAATTTACCTCAAATTTTGCACAAAAATCAAATGTTACATAAGAATGAAAAAAATGGCGACCTAATAAAATATTTAAAAAATCAGCATGAAAAAAAGTACTTATTAAATTAATTTCAAATTTTGTACAGGTATTAAGTGTGACATAGAGATAAATTGGTAAAGTTGTGGTATGAATTTGAGATGGTAAAACAAAATGGTGTTAATAAAGATAAAAAGAAATAAAGTTATTAAAAAATCAAGGTAAAATAATCTTATTCAATTGACTATAAATTTTGTAGAAAAATTAAATGTGATATTTGGATAAACTAGTACGAAGTGAACATAACGTAAGAAATGTATATTATATATATATAGGAAACTTTTTATTTTTCATTTCTCAGAAAATTTTATTGTTGGCTAAAGGTAGTACATCAAAAAATACTGTATTATCAATAGCCAGTTTTACTAAAGATCAAAAGGTTTACAGGTTAGGCAAAAAAATGTGAACACTGGTCTCAAGAGTGAACTGCCCTTATAATTTTTAAAATATGGCAAAATATTACTGAGAAAAGTTATTTAGAATTAAAAACTGTGTTCAGATTTAAAATCGTAGCCTCTTATTTCAAAAACTTTTTTTTTGTAAATTTTGAATATATATTATTTCACTACTGCCCCATAAACGAAAACTTATAAATCTAAGCAAGATCAAATAACCTATGCCTAATTTTCAAAAAAAGATTAAATTAATATAGGTTATTTAGACTTAATATTTTTAATATTAACGAATATGTTTATCTGTTGCATAGACATTTAATTAATCTACAGGATTTTGAAGGTAATTTTTATAGAAAGTTAAAAGTCTAATCAATTTAGTATGCATGAATGCATACATACATACAGAAGAAAGACCTCAGTCCAAAATGTTAGTATTTTATTCGATGTATACAATAGTTGAAGACTGAAAAAAAATAGGAGTCTATAATTTCATATCTAAAAATAGGTTTTGACTCCAAATAACTTTTCTCAATAATATTTTGCCATATTTTAAAAATTAAGGCTACTTTGCTCTTGATCAGTTTTCAAATTTTTCAGCTTTAATAAAGAATAAAGTTTTCTTAGAAACCAAAAATAAAAAGTTTCCCATGTGTTGTACACTATATATATATATATATATATATATATATATATATATATATATATATATATATATATATATATATAAATAATTAATAAACCTAAAAGCTTTTTAAAATTCCCCCTATTTATTGACTCGCTGCTCTCATCATGTCCGCGAAAGACTAACTCTTGTTTTGCAAGGTACAAAACTGCGTCAATTACCAAGCACATAAATAGTCTATTTAATCGGACGTCTTCGTTAAAATGTATTTTATATAGTTGAGCATTTTCTTTTAAAGTGTCAGCTAGAGTGCTTTGATTTTTTACAAGTGTTTTTAGCATTAATTCGCATTTTAAATGCTCCGCCGAGTCTTCATGTTTATGTAAAGACCTTCATATATTTAACATACCCGCAAATCCTTCCTTATTCAAACTAGTAAACAAGGCCAGCAAAACAATTTTTGTAATATTTGACTACTACATAACCTTTTGTAAGCCGAAAACCAAACCTTTCATCGGTTAAATGGAGTTTCCAACAAAATGCAAACCACATCCGCGATCGGATCCATCAATAATGTAAATTAATAAACCCCAAATAAAGTTGTAACAACACCATAAATAAATATAACACAAAACAGTCAAGTAAACTGCAAAGGAACTAATCGGCTGCAGCGAAAATATAAGTAAACAACCACCCCAAACTGACGACACGTGAGTGTAGTGTAGCAATTCACCGAGAGCGTTGTATGGCGCTGGTTAACATTAACAACTCTAGGGATCCTGAAAGGTAAAAATTTGAAAAATCTCGAAAGGTGATTTTGTTTGATTACAATACTTCCCTTTTGCGAGGGAAGTAAAAACATGAACCACCCTGTAGTGTAATGTTTTTCGGCCTCTAGGGATCCTGAAAGGAAAAAATTTGAAAAATCTCGAAAGGTGATTTTGTTTGATTACAATACTTCCCTTTTGCGAGGGAAGTAAAAACATGAACCACCCTGTAGTGTAATTGGGTATTTAGTTGACACGTCTAGAGGATCATATAAATTGAATCAATATTTAACTGCTTAATTAAATTGATTGCCGAAAGTAGACGCCAAAAAGGCTGATACAGCGCAAAAGCAATAAACCAAAGGTCATTTTTAGGACCCTAATTGTATCAATAAGGGCCCATTGTGTAGGCTATTTGCCGACAAACGTGCTGTTTACTCTATTTAGATACGTTTTTATGGCCGGCTTTTGTGTCTAATTTGCTAGCAGTTGCTTTTTCTATCTGGGTTATTGTCTAGAGTGAAAAGAGGCATGCAATGCTCGGACTTCTGGGGATTCTGTAGATTTAAGGGTGATATTTGATTGATGATTGTGAGTAAAACGAATCCTACAAGGTTACGTTAGTAGCCGAATCCTTTTATCTTTTTATGTACATGTTATACCACGACAGTGGACAGACACGCATATTCTAGTTTTTTTCTACATCCTACATCTCAAAAAAATTTGGTGATGGTGAATAATAAGCGTTTTATATTAGAACCGTGCCCTGTTGACATTGAGATTCATTTTACAACATACAAAATATATTGAACGTCATTTTTTTTATAAAATGGATATTCTTATCTCTGTTGGAATTCCCAGTAATGCTAAGTAGTACCAAAGTTTACTCTGGTAATACAAATTTCAAAATCTTGAACGTCTCCGTAAAAAGGGCTGTGATAATTAATGAAAAAATGTTTCTAGATTTACGATACAAGTTACTTTTTTATCTCAGATACTTTCAAAAAAGATACATTTAATCAAAAAGTAACTACTAAGTTCCTAATAGCATAGATAGTATAACTATATTAAACACGTTATGAGACACTTTTTAGATATTTATAGTAGGTATGAAATAACTTAACAACAAAATACTTACCAAGGCACCAAAAGCTTATGGCGAATAAATTATCAACAAAATATACGACTGCAGCTACTACTTTATTATACTAAAATATACGTAACAAAAATAAACATTAAAACTCTTAAAAGTAGTGCAAAGCATTTGAGAAAAAAGTTGACATTGAAAACATGACAGAAATTAAAAATATTTTTTTTAATATATTTCACTTTAACCAACATCTAGTTGCCTTTAAAATTGACGTTATAGAAAGTGCCTCATTTGTTCTAAGCAATGTCAAAGTCAAACAATTTAGAGATGATTTTCATACCTTCTTTTTCGCATTTCTTTGTGAATAAAATAAACTCTTTATAATTAACAGGCAAGATTGTTTTATAATGGAAAACAACGAGCAAAGTATGCTGTTTAGAAATATTGTATCTCATAACCTTGTATTTAAACTTTGGACAATTTTAAATGGGTTCGAGCAAATTAACCTATATGCCAGTGAATAAAAACTGTAGAGACACGTATCAGTCACCTGAAAGTGGCTATTATAGCGATAGTGCTAGTGTTACTTAAAAAGTACACAGAACATTTTTTTATATATAACTTTATCAGCTTTTGTTTTATACATAAATTATTTATTTATCGTATGACAAAGAGAAAACGAATTATTGAATAAAAATTAACTTGTATATAATTTGCCTATCTACGGAGTCGCGCTGTCATCAGAAGTGGCAGAAATTTTAATCTGTTTCGTGACCCCCAAATCTAATTATTAAGCTATTATTGCCGCCTTGAGTATTAACATTTAATTATGTGCCATTTAAAAGATTTGTTTTCGTTGAAAAAATTAGTATGTATTATCAATCATCACTTTCTTGGTAATTAGGTACCGTGCTTTTTTTGAGGAGAAAGTTTAGATATGGTTACAAAAAGGAATAAAGCAAAGCAAAAGTGTTTTTTATAGAACATTTGAAGTAAGATGTGTAAAAATATAAAATCTGTAAAAATCTAAAAAACTTTAACTGCAAAATATAAGTTTTTTAAATAGCATTTGTGGATATTTTTGCTTAACTTATAAACTATCACAAAAACTTCCATTTTTTAAAGCGAACGTTTTTATGGCCGGCTTTTGTGTTTAATTTGCTAGCAGTTGCTTTTTCTATCTGGGTTATTGTCTAGAGTGAAAAGAGGCATGCAATGCTCGGACTTCTGGGGATTCTGTAGATTTAAGGGTGATATTTGATTGATGATTGTGAGTAAAACGAATCCTACAAGGTTACGTTAGTAGCCGAATCCTTTTATCTTTTTATGTACATGTTATACCACGACAGTGGACAGACACGCATATTCTAGTTTTTTTCTACATCCTACATCTCAAAAAAATTTGGTGATGGTGAATAATAAGCGTTTTATATTAGAACCGTGCCCTGTTGACATTGAGATTCATTTTACAACATACAAAATATATTGAACGTCATTTTTTTTATAAAATGGATATTCTTATCTCTGTTGGAATTCCCAGGAATGCTAAGTAGTACCAAAGTTTACTCTGGTAATACAAATTTCAAAATCTTGAACGTCTCCGTAAAAAGGGCTGAGATAATTAATGAAAAAATGTTTCTAGATTTACGATACAAGTTACTTTTTTATCTCAGATACTTTCAAAAAAGATACATTTAATCAAAAAGTAACTACTAAGTTCCTAATAGCATAGATAGTATAACTATATTAAACACGTTATGAGACACTTTTTAGATATTTATAGTAGGTATGAAATAACTTAACAACAAAATACTTACCAAGGCACCAAAAGCTTATGGCGAATAAATTATCAACAAAATATACGACTGCAGCTACTACTTTATTATACTAAAATATACGTAACAAAAATAAACATTAAAACTCTTAAAAGTAGTGCAAAGCATTTGAGAAAAAAGTTGACATTGAAAACATGACAGAAATTAAAAATATTTTTTTTAATATATTTCACTTTAACCAACATCTAGTTGCCTTTAAAATTGACGTTATAGAAAGTGCCTCATTTGTTCTAAGCAATGTCAAAGTCAAACAATTTAGAGATGATTTTCATACCTTCTTTTTCGCATTTCTTTGTGAATAAAATAAACTCTTTATAATTAACAGGCAAGATTGTTTTATAATGGAAAACAACGAGCAAAGTATGCTGTTTAGAAATATTGTATCTCATAACCTTGTATTTAAACTTTGGACAATTTTAAATGGGTTCGAGCAAATTAACCTATATGCCAGTGAATAAAAACTGTAGAGACACGTATCAGTCACCTGAAAGTGGCTATTATAGCGATAGTGCTAGTGTTACTTAAAAAGTACACAGAACATTTTTTTATATATAACTTTATCAGCTTTTGTTTTATACATAAATTATTTATTTATCGTATGACAAAGAGAAAACGAATTATTGAATAAAAATTAACTTGTATATAATTTGCCTATCTACGGAGTCGCGCTGTCATCAGAAGTGGCAGAAATTTTAATCTGTTTCGTGACCCCCAAATCTAATTATTAAGCTATTATTGCCGCCTTGAGTATTAACATTTAATTATGTGCCATTTAAAATATTTGTTTTCGTTGAAAAAATTAGTATGTATTATCAATCATCACTTTTTAACTAATTACTATGCTTTTTTTGAGGAGAAAGTTTAGATATGGTTACAAAAAGGAATAAAGCAAAGCAAAAGTGTTTTTTATAGAACATTTGAAGTAAGATGTGTAAAAATATAAAATCTGTAAAAATCTAAAAAACTTTAACTGCAAAATATAAGTTTTTTAAATAGCATTTGTGGATATTTTTGCTTAACTTATAAACTATCACAAAAACTTCCATTTTTTAAAGCGATCTGATACCAAATTTTAGTAATTTTTGAGATATAGGTATATATTTTCTTAGTTTTTCAATGCCTCTGTTTATATTTATTTGCTATAATCACAGTAGCTACTAAAAACAACACAACAGAAAGTACATTAACAGGAGCAAACTACTTAATCAAATAAAACTTTTAAAATAGCCATTAATGACAAGGAATTTTTTAGTCCTAAAATATAAAAAAACTAGGTGACGCACCCTACAACCTTTATATTTATCATTTTTCTGTACCTCATTAAGCAAAAAAGTTTCAAAATTATACCCAGAATTAAAAAAGTAATTAATATACAGGGAGTTGCATTTAAAAAACAATACTTTTTGATGCACTACTTTTTTTAGCAACCTGTTTACGCGGAAATATTTTTATATTATGCGCAATTAGTTACTACATAATATTTCAAATGTGTTTTTTTTGCCAAATTTAATCTATGAAAAATAAACAACGTGGTGTTGTTGACTTACCCTGTACATACTACTTAGCTCCCTGTCAAATTTTTATTACTTACCTAACCAACTTACTACTAAACCCCTTAATATTTATCACCACAAAAATAAACAAATTCATAGAAAAACTTTTCAAAAATGTAACCTTCTAAACTGCACTTTATGGCGTGTTACTGGTAAAATCTTCGTAAAATAAAAGTGTCGTTGCCGATAAAGTCAAAGACTGAGAGTGAGAGCCATCAAAGCGTGAGACCCATCTTTCTTTCGCCGTGTCCGCATAGTGCAATTTTTTTATAGAATTTATACCTTGAAGTTGACCAGACTGACAAATATGTAACTGAGATACTATTTTGTAATTAAAGTTACTTTTTGTAACTAAAGTTACATTTTGCGACGAAAGATACTTTTCAAAAGTAACAATTACAAGATACTCAACAAAAGTATCTAGTTACAAGATACGATTTGTATAATTAAAAGGGTAACTAAGCTGCAGTAACTAAGTGTAACTTAGATACTTTATTGTAACTCAGATATTAGATACTCCCAGTTCTGCCCATAAAAGCGGTATTGTTTATAATTGTATGATCTTTCTAGATTCTTTAGTGCTGCACATTTCAATTTTCACTTACATGTTAAAACACGACACTCGCACTAAGTGCAATAAATTCTCCCTTACATTTTGTACACTTGATGAATAATAAGTGTCTTATATTACAAACGTACTTATTATATTTTTTCAATAGAACATTTATTTATATTCATCGTCTATATGTATATATATATATATATATATATATATATATATATATATATATATATATATATATATATATATATATATATATATATATATATATATATATATATATATATATATATATATATATATATATATATATATATATATATATATATATATATATATATATATATATATATATATATATATATATATATATATATATATATATATATATATATATATATATATATATATATATATATATATATATATATATATATATATATATATATATATATATATATATATATATATATATATATATATATATATATATATATATATATATATATATATATATATATATATATATATATATATATATATATATATATATATATATATATATATATATATATATATATATATATATATATATATATATATATATATATATATATATATATATATATATATATATATATGTATACATATATATGTATATATATATATATATATATATATATATATATATACATATATATATATATATATATATATATATATATATATATATTTATAATTTCTTTATTTTGAAAGATTGAAAAATGGTAAAACCAAAAGTTGTAGGGGTTTTGGAGAGGAATAGCGGCAATTTCGCGTATATATAGCTACGCGATAAAGTTATGGTTATTTTGCTTATTTTAAATGGAATACCCTGTATAATATTGCATTTTTGGATTCTTCCAAAAATTTTAAACACTTGATATAAGATGTCACACCTTTAAAGTTAATAGTTTTGGATCTATAAATAGTTGAAAATCAGTATTTTGGCTAATTTGCATTATTATAAGAGGTATCTGATGGTAGGTACCATGAGTATACGAAAGTTGGTACTTCACCTGGTACCATAGTAAGCATTACCATTAATTAAACTGGCTAAGAGGTCGATTGTTAATTATTCTTAGCTTAAAAACTTATGAATTTGGGAATAACGAAGTGGTAGCGCATCCCTAATAACTAAAATTTTAAAGAAATTAGCAATAATTATACGTTTATATTAGGTAGGTACTTATTTTTGCAATTTTTTTATAATTTAAATTTGACCTGTATTTGCGTATTATGTTGATTATTGTATATGAAAGAGCTGTCAGTACTTCAAGTAAAATATTGGGAAAAAGTAATTCAAATAATTTTTGGTATTTGAAATACTGTACTTCAAATACATTTTATTGTTTAGTAATTGTTCTTGAAATTCTATTACTCCCTAAAAAGTATTTGGTACTTATTTCCCAAAAAAATTATTTAAAGTATATATAAATTTTTCTTCAAATACAAAGTAATTGAAGCACTATCTAAAGTACTCAAGTAAGAGAAAATATTTCAAATCCTGCAAAAGGGTTTGAAATACTCTGATTTTGTTAAATCAAGTACTCAGTAGTAATCAAGAGATATAAATAGGGAGAGAAATAGAGAGAGGAAGGAAGGTGGAGAGAGAAGTGATGGAGGGAGAGAGACGGAAAACGTTCTACTACGTACTGGAGTCAATGGGAATGCATTGTTTGTATAGCAGGGTTTTTGAGATTACGGCAACAAACCTAGTATGTCTATAATTAGCAATAAAGAACTGAATATAGTAAGATCAAAATTAAAAAAGTTCAAGTGCTTGTAGGAGAAATATTATTTTGAAGGAATTAAACAGTTTTTCCTGAAAAAAAAATTGCACGCCTTATATTTTGATAGAGTATTTTCCTAGTAAAGGCTAGTGAAACCAAGAGGAGCAACAAAATTATTATTAATTTTAAGGGCCACACAGTTTTTCAAATGTTTTACAATATTATGTTAAAACTGTAAAAGATATTTATTAGCTCCAATGTAATTTAATAGAGAGATATGAATAACTGGGCGCAACATGCCTACTTTTATGAAAAATTTGAATTTAGAAAGAAAAAATTAGAATTAGAGTTGTCCATTTTCGACCATTTTTTGACGCAAATGCAGATGCATTTGTTTTTTTTAACAAAATGGCACAATAACGCCTTTCGCTGATTCTTTGTCTACACTGCAAAAGTTGAAAAGTTAAATCGTATCACGTCTTTTGAACCCGTTTTTTTTCATATATTTGGGGCATTCACTGGGGCAAACCGGCTTGAAAACTGACAATAAATATAACAAACGATAAGCTACTTTTGCAAATATTCTATTTTAAAATATCTACAAAACTAAGTAAAATAACATATGGTTACTCTAATTTGTCTAATATACAGGGTAGAAAAAACACCGTGTCTATTAGAAATATATGAAGATATGAATGAAAAAATTCTTTGAATTCTAGGTTTTTGTTAAGTAAGATATTTACCTATTAAGCAAGCGATTTTATCATATATACAGTATGTCTCAGTAAGTAAGCTATTTCAGTTTACTCTTATGGTTGACCTAGTAGAAAAAAAGGAGATAACAAATGATAGTAAAAATCTATTTATTTCTACAAAGCCAATTGCTTACTAATAACGACGAATAAATTGTTTTAAAATAGAATAATTCATTTATAAAATAAATTTCATTCATTCATTTTTAATAAACCTAATATTCTTGTAATAAAAACTAAGATACTGTACTGTTTCTATAACCAGAACAAATTTAAATAATAAAGATATATTTTAATTAACAAAAATAAATTGAACGGAATTATTCAGTCGTCTTCATCAACGCCACTCCTATCGATATCACTACCGCAATCAACTTTCTGGTCACCTAAATTGAGATATTCTAGTGTTGGCGACTTTAAGAAATATACCGCTTCTTTCGGTAACTGAAGAAGATTTTTTTTTAGGTCTACTGACGCATCTTTCTTTTTATTAAAAAAAAAACTGCTGCAAATTGAAACATTACTTCACATCATCCTCAATTGCCATATATTTTTTTTAAATCGATATATTTCTTAATTTTATACAAAATGTTCGATTCTTACACCCTCCTTTTTTAACTTTCATCACTTCATTTCTCATTAAAATGTCAAATACATGTAAAAATTGAAATCTGTGTACCCGAAAACCCATAAATCCACATGTTACTCGATTTTTTATGAAATTTTAGATTTCTAGCCCCTCCAGTTTTTATTTTCTACTAAGGTATTAAAAAGTTTCTGTAATTCAAATTTGTGAACCCAATAACACACAAAACGATGTTGTCTGAATTTTTTATAAAATTTTCAGTCTTTCATACCTTATTCCTCAATAAAACATCTGGTGAACTCAAAAATTGATATCTGTGTACGCGAAAACCCATAAATCGACATATCACTCGATTCTTTACGAAAATTTGGATTTTCATCCCCTCCACTTTATAACCCCACTTTTTATTTTCTACTAAACTATCAAATTTGTGAACCTAATAACCCACAAAAAGACATGTTACCCGATTATTTAGAAAAAATAGCAATACTCATTTCGGTAAGCTGAAGTGAAAGTAAAACCTTGCATAGAAAAACCAGCGATAACAAAGAAAGGAACAAAGAGTAGCAGAAAATAAAAACCGAATGCGAAATCGTATTAAATACTTATTTTAACATTATTCGGGCTTTAAAATTACAAGTTTTAAAGCCCGATCTAACGCGGAACACAACTATTTCTCCACCGTTTTTCAATACTCGTATAAGAGCAATACAGAATACTCATACTTTATTATACTAGTTTATTAAATAAATCAAAACACTACCATTTTTAAAATATATAAAAAACATTAATATATGCCTGAACTAGAAGATTCCATGCTGAAAATTTGTCAAATAGTCACAAAGACCAAAAAAAAATATTTCTAACTAGAGAATATAAATCTCCTGATAATGACTCATTCGACCAGTCAAAAAACAACTGCCTTTTTTAATGAGTAAACGTCAAACCAATGCAAAGCAATTAACTGAGTAGGCTTAGTATCTTGCGTGTAGGCTATTGGCGAACTCCAAAATTATAACAATGTTTGACCATGAGCATTTTCATATTTTGATTTATTACCAGTTTTCAAGCCGGTTTGCCCCAGTCTGCCTCAGTACCATTTCATTTTTCTTTGAACTTGATAAGGCCTTGTCGCTGATTTTTCATCTGCTGCGTCCAATTTCCCCTTAAAACAACTTTTTGACTGACTGACGTAAGTGAAAAAAATATCCAACAAGATTTCTGGCTCCTTCGCTAAAATGTTATTATACGTCATATTTAAAAGTATTTTTTAGGTATTAGCAGTGGCGGCTATTCAGGTGAAGTAGATGAAGTGCTACTTCACCAGGAAAAATAAACAAGCAAACATCTAACTATATTTATTATATAGCTCTTAAAATTTTAGTTTTTACATTCATTTATTCACCTAATTGGTAAAAAATAAACTATACATCTCGAATAAATATTTTACTTGACCGTTCGCGGCATGTCTTTTTAAAACTTTCAATCGAACTTTATTATAACAACTATAACAGTGGCACAAACCGCTTTGACTTTGCTGGAGGTGCTATGTTTAGTTTACGATTTTCCTACTACGTTACCATGACAACGCGTATCCGATGACGTCGAGCCCAGCGCCATACATCGCTCTCGGTGAATTGCAGGCGCAGTACACTACACCCACGTGTCCTTAACTTTGCGGTAGTTGTTTACTTTTATTTTCGCGGATTTCGCTGCAACCGGTGAGTTTCTTTGCAGTTAACTGGACTGTTTTGTATTATATTTATTTATTGTGTTGTTACAACTTCAAATTCGAAGTTAGTAAATGTGATTGTTCAAGACTGGAATAAATTAAAAGACGTCTTTGAATTTATTACAAACTGTGACAAATCTGATGAAAAATCAATCCGCCTTGCGAAAGGATTTTTAGGTGAGATGAACGATTTTAAATTCACGTTTCTGGTATTAGTGTTTAATATCATTTTCTCAATCAGGGACATACTATTTGAGGTTCTTCAAAAAAAATCGCTTGACATTCAATTTTGCATATCCAATATAAAACGCTGTCGTGGGGCGCTCTGTAAAAAAGAAATGAACATTTTTTTAATACCATGTTTGATAAAGCAAATTCTATTACAGAAATAAATCATTACAAACGTAAGCTTGCTAAGCTTTCACCTGAAGAAATTAGGGCTAAGTATAGAACCCTTTTTGATGTAATATTGGACCTATTTTAATGGAAATGACACTAAGATTTCAAGACTGTGAAAAACTTACGTTTTCATGTTTGGCATGTTCTGCTAAATTTTCCGACTGGCACGTTTGAAAATTTGCTACAGAGTTATGGGGCAATATTTTTATAAAGTCAACGACTTAAAAATGAGGTTGGTCTTATTTTTGCCAATGACAGTAATTGGAATATATCGCTGAAAAAAACATTAATTTAATAAAAATAAATATATTTTTACCGAAGCATATAAATTTTTTCCCATATTTTGACAATACCGTCGACAAGTGCTTCAGTGGAAAGAAGTTTTTCTTGCTTCAAATGTGTAAAAACTTATTTAAGAAATACAATATCTCAAGAAAGACTTACTTCTCTTGGCAATATTTCAATTCAAAAGGAATTTCTGGAGGAGATTAGGGCAACTGATCCATTTTATGAGGATGTTATAAATTAATTTGCTGCTATAAAGGATAGGAGAATTGATTTAGTATACAAAATTTAGGTAAGTCGTTAAAAAAATATTCTACCCCCAACACATATAACAAAATTCTGGAATAAAAATTATTGCCATATTTTCTTGCTTCATTTGCACTTCACTTACTTTTTCACCCGCGAGCCGCCACTGGGTATTAGTATCGCTAATAAAAGTGACCCCTTAAAATAAAATTGTATAGACTTTATTCAATATTTTGTTTTCTGTTTACATAATATTACTTTCACAATTTCCATAGTTGTATGCCCGATTTTTTGTCATGAGTATTAAACATATTTTAAACTATGCACCTGGTTTCAAGTTACAAAAGTCTTTTTTATTAACAAAGAATTTTAAAATATTTATATTGTTTTTATATAATAAACCTCTTTTTTACCTGCTTGTACTCTAAAAACCTATATAGGTACGCAATCTTAAACCTAGCAACGCAACATTAATATTTTTTTTTAAGTTTTACTCTACTCAAGTATATTGTTTAGCTCTGTCGAAAAATAAGCCGTAGATAAGCTATTGGTTATATTTGCATTATACTTTGAAAGTGGTATAAAATAGATTAGAAACAGGCAAATAGACTATTCAACAAATGGCAAATAAAATAGCATCCAAAGGCATCCCAGCATTGGCGTCTCCTCCGAGAAATATGAACAAATTCTTCTCAAAATCAAAAATAAACCGTAGAAAAACTTTATTTAACTAAAAAAGTACCGTGAAGAAAAAGTTTACATAAGTAATAAGAAAAGAAAAATGTATAAGTACAATAAAATCATTGTTACTGGTACCAAAATAGACCCCTGATAAACAAAAATCTCAAACCAACCATTTGGACTCAATTTATACGGTCACCTGACAGTCTGCTGGTGGGTTCTGATTGGTTTGAAACATATTTAAAACATTGAATAAAATTCACCAATTCAAAAAGTATTTGTCGTTTTTTCATAAATATATTGGTACTGGAAATACCTTTTAGTACTTCAATTAAAATTTTTATTTAAAATACCTGTCAAAGTATTTGAAATACTAAACAAAGTACTTGAATTACTTCACTCGACAAAAATTGAGTTCATTTATAAGTTACTTGATACTTAAAATGCTATTAAAATTTTAAAATACTTGCGACTTAGTTCGTGTCGATGATTTCGTAAGTATTTGGTTTTTGTACTTTAAATACTTTTTGTCAGTACTTGTGACAGCTCTGGTATACGAGATTGTATGCAATGATTGATTCGGTTTTTGTTTACGAGTACAGAATCAAAAAATATTGAACACCCATTTTAAAATCGCACGAGTCGCCACTGCTTAATCCGGTTGAAAATATTTACCTTTGAAATTTCACAAAAAATGACATGAGACTTTCAGGGACGAGCAGTTGAGTTCCATATGCGAAACGAAATCTTTTAACGCATATTTAGATCCTCAGATTAGATAGCTTCACGTTTTTTATTGCAGGTTGACACCTTCGCGACGTGATTGGATAAAAGCTCTTATCTTCAGGGGATCGAAAATGTTATTTAAAATATCTATTTGCATATAGACTGTAAGTTTATGGCTTGGGCGTGGAAACGATTTCTGAAACCTTTGATGCGGCCAAATAAAGTTAGTAGATCCTTTTTGATGCATGTGACTTTTAGATTTGCACAATCGAGATGTGTTTAAGATATATATTTATTGAAGATTAAAAAAGTTGGCTTTATAAACTGTTATAAAAATTAGATAATCTCTATTGCAAAAGTTGGATTAAAAAAACTATATAGTTTTTTTCCAAATGTACTAAATTTACAAACCAATTTTATATCTTACACGCTTACCGCTAATTTTTATTCAAATTTATCAAAACTTTATACTTGGAACAAATTTTGAGATTGCTTTATGGTGTCATAAACAAATTTCCTCTATGAGGCCCCTAGGACACCCTTAATTCGTATTCAAATTTATTAAAACTTCATATTTGGAGCTGGTTTTAGGATTACTTTATGCTATGATAAACGAATTTTCTCTGTGAGACTCCTAGGACACCCTTAACTCTTGTACGATTAAAGAAAAAACATGCTGCCACAGCTAATTCTTCTTCAAATTTAGTTAGAGCTGGTTTTAGGATTACTTTATACTGTCACAAATGAATTTCCTCTGTGATGCCCCTAGGACACCCTTTACTCTTGTACGTTTAAGGGACAAACTTGCTGCCACCGCTAATTTTTATTGAAATGTATTAAAACCTCATATTTGGAGTTTTAGGATTACTTTATGCTGTTGTAATGGAATTTCCTCTGCGAGGCCCCTAGGACACCTTTTACTCTTGTACGTTTAAGGGGAAAACCTGCTACTACCGCTAATTTTTATTCAAATTTATTAAAACTTGATATTTGAAACTGGTTTTAAGATTACTTTCCTCTGTGAAGCCCCCCACTTTACTCTTGTAAGTTTAAGAAAAACCTTGCTGCCTCCGCTAATTTTTATTCAAGTTTATTAAAACTTCATATTTAGAACTGCTTTTAGAATTACGTTATGCTGTCAAAAACGAATTTTCTCTGTGAGACCCATAAATTGCTATTTACTTTTGTACGTTTAAGGGAAAAACATGCTGCTACCGCTAATGTTTAATCAAATTTATTAAATTATCATATTCGGAACTGTTTTCAGCATTATTTTATGCTGTCATATACGAATTTCCCCTGTAAGGCCCCTAGGACCCACTTTACAAACTTTGTACATTAAAATTCAAGCACATTTGTCACATCAATATTTTACCAGATCTAATTATTATTTATAGACTTTGCAGAAAAATCATTATCATTTCAAACATCTCCTTAACAATAGGTATTTAGAGATATATATATATATATATATATATATATATATATATATATATATATATATATATATATATATATATATATATATATATATATATATATATATATATATATATATATATATATATATATATATATATATATATATATATATATATATATATATATATATATATATATATATATATATATATATATATATATATATATATATATATATATATATATATATATATATATATATATATATATATATATATATATATATATATATATATATATATATATATATATATATATATATATAAATATATATATATATATATATATATATATATATATATATACAATGTGTCCCAAATTTGGCTTACATGCATTGCTATCTCGTAAACCGCTATAGCTACAGGGTGGGTTAAATTAGGAAAGTTTTAGAGAATTTTATTACAAATTTGATGACGTTTTGAAGTTTAGGATATCTTTTGTGGTTTTCAAGATAACTGGGAAAAATCAAAATGGTGCATTTTCAACTTTTGCCCGTAGCTTCTAAACGACTCGTATTATGGTTTTATGGTTTATACATTATTAGGGCACTTTTATTAGAGGAACATTATGCATATAAAACGAAGTTTCTAGCTTCAATTGTTTTTGAGATATTGGCATCAACTTTTTATTTTCTTACCGACGCCATATTGGATTATTGTATTTTTGGAAAGATCTTTTTAAGAGCTTTCCAATGATGTATAACAAGGTAAGATTATTATTTTTCTTGAGCTCTAAAAACCAAAATAATTGTGTTTTTTAAGTAGGCTTTGATTACGCATGGCGGCCATAATGAAACAAAAGAATGCCGCATGTCAACAATCATTTTGTGTTCCTGAATAGTACTTGTTATCATTTTCTCATTGTGCCGAGTTTTTACAAAGTTTATTTGAGTTTCTTATACTACTTAAAATGGAGGGTAATTATTCCAACGAAGAGAATTTGGATATGATAGAACTTTATTTTAAAGCAAATAGAAATACACAAGCAGCTGCGCGTTCATACGAAGAACAATTTCCAGACCGACATCAACCAAGCCAAAGGCATTTCAGATTTCTAATTGTAAACTTGTTAGCTTATGGGTAAAAATATTAATTCAACCATCGATGTTTCAGATTTTCAACTAAGATATTATACTAACAGTGAATACCTAGTGACTAAAATGTAACTATCACACTATTGAAAATACCTAAACTAAATTTAAATTAACACATAAAAAAATATAAGTTACACCACATGCCTCCCTCCATTTTCCACACATTTTTGACATTTCTCCAATATCTTCCGTGTAACCCTTCTTAAGGTGTTCCTGTTAATATTATCAAAAACATCTCGGACTCTGTCTTCTAGCTCTCTGAGACTTTCTGGCGGAGAAAATTCGTAGACCTCATTTTTTGCGTATCCCCATAAATAAAAATCGGGAGGAGTAATATCCGGTGACCTTGCCGGCCAAGCAACAGGGCCATTATTAGCGATAATATTTTCCCCGAAAGTATTTCTGAGGACCGCCATCACCTCTCTGGTACCGTGAGCCGGACAGCCATCTTGTTGGAACCAAATATTTTGCAGGTCGTTTGGGGGAACAGAATTTATAACTTCTGGAATAATTTGTTCCCGTAATAATTGCAAATATCTGTTACCCGATAAATTTTCTTGGAAAATGAACGGCCCAATCAAACGGTTATCTAAAATATAAATTGTTATGAGTGATTTAAAGCAGAAGTGCATTGTTTGGAATTACCTATAATGCCACACCACACATTGAACCCAAATTTTGTTTGTAAACGTCTTTCTTCTAAATTATGAGGATTCTCGGTGCCCCAGTAATGAGTATTATGTTTATTGAAAATTCCACAGTTTGTAAATCGTGTTTCATCTGTCCAAAGTACTTTAGAATGAAAGTTGGGTATTTGCTGGCATTTGTTGATGAACCATTCACTAAACGTGATTCTTCTAGCAAAATCATTTACCTGAAGACCCTGTACAATAGTGGGTTTATAGGGATGAAAGTGAAGTTTTTTCAAGACTCGTTGGACGGTTGATTTGGGAATTGCCGTTTGTTCTTCAATCTTTCTTACTGAGGTTGTTGGGTTGTCCCTGACACTTTCTATTATAGCTGCGTTTCTTGCTTCATTATCTATTGAATAGGTCTTTGGTTTCGGTTTCAAAAAAGACCCGTAGGCTAACAGGTTAACAATTAGAAATCTGAAATGCCTTTGGCTTGGTTGATGTCGGTCTGGAAATTGTTCTTCGTATGAACGCGCAGCTGCTTGTGTATTTCTATTTGCTTTAAAATAAAGTTCTATCATATCCAGATTCTCTTCGTTGGAATAATTACCCTCCATTTTAAGTAGTATAAGAAACTCAAATAAACTTTGTAAAAACTCGGCACAATGAGAAAATGATAACAAGTACTATTCAGGAACACAAAATGATTGTTGACATGCGGCATTCTTTTGTTTCATTATGGCCGCCATGCGTAATCAAAGCCTACTTAAAAAAAACAATTATTTTGGTTTTTAGAGCTCAAGAAAAATAATAATCTCACCTTGTTATACATCATTGGAAAGCTCTTAAAAAGATCTTTCCAAAAATACAATAATCCAATATGGCGTCGGTAAGAAAATAAAAAGTTGATGCCAATATCTCAAAAACAATTGAAGCTAGAAACTTCGTTTTACCTGCATAATGTTCCTCTAATAAAAGTGCCTTAATAATGTATAAACCATAAAACCATAATACGAGTCGTTTAGAAGCTACGGGCAAAAGTTGAAAATGCACCATTTTGATTTTTCCCAATTATCTTGAAAACCACAAAAGATATCCTAAACTTCAAAACGTCATCAAATTTGTAATAAAATTCTCTAAAACTTTCCTAATTTAACCCACCCTGTAGCTATAGAGGTTTACGAGATAGCAATGCATGTAAGCCAAATTTGGGGCACATTGTATATATATATATATATATATATATATATATATATATATATATATATATATACATTGACAATGTACTGGACTGTTGCAAAGCCCCTCTTTACTATTTCTCCAATATTTCTATATGAATTTCCTACATTGTACCATCTGACAATGATTTTTCTCTCATCAATTGTGGTTTTATTTTGTTTTCTTCCCATATTGAAAGTGTTACCTTGCACAATCCAGTAAAAATTCTTTCTGTATTGCAGAGATCAAAAACTGGCATTTTCTATTCTTTTAATGCTATCATTTGTTTTAACTACAACATAGCATTTGCATGTCGTAAATTATAATATTTCTAAAAATTAAAACATTTTATTATTAAGTGGTGTAAAGCAAATAATAACACCATATATAAACTACACACAAAATATACAACATGATAGAGTCAATTTATTTAAAAGTAATATAAGTGTATGAACTCTTATGTGTATATCTTATATTCAAAGTTACTATATTTCGATTGAATTTTGGGTTAGTGCATTATAAACTGGATTAATTGCTCAAATAAAATAAATTTAATCTTAACTAAGTACTTTACCCTGGCTGATTAGTATATGTACATGCTATTAAATAAATTAAACAATATTGAATATCAAATATTTGTTCTAATAAAAAACAAAAGTTATATGTCGTCTAAATTTTAATTAATTCACACTCTTATGACAGCAACTTTTAGTGACTTATAAATGTGTCCGTTAATTCTGCTTTTTTAATCTCCAGCTATAAAATTATTTCCGTTCAATAAAAGATAAACGAATAAAGAGGAATAATATCAGGTATAAATTATTTAAATTCTCGTTACAAAATACCAAAACAGTTTAATAATTAACAAAAGTTATTGTTTGAATATCCTACATCGTTAAAATCCAAAATGATCCCAGGATACAGTCAACTGGCAGAAAGTCATTTGGCCGAACCGAACAATAATTTGTTTTTATATATACCCGCGCACTGCTCTTTTTGGACTGGAAATTTTTGAGATTTGTGTTTTTTGACCTTCTAAGTGCCCCAGATCATTAAGGGTACGTCAGGGAAATAAGCTTCTATGAGGTCGATCGTAGAGGATAAATGGGCTTCTTTTGATAAAAACTCTATTTTGGTGGGATTTAAATAAAGGCGGCAGTGGCGTCCGATATAGGTATTCTTTCAAAACCCCGATTATACAAAATACAGGTCGCTGTGATTAATTTTTCGAGGTGGGGCATTTTTTATTTGGTTTCTCGTCCAAAAATCGAAGTGCAGGATGTCACTTTAAAAAAATAAAAATGGGTAAACAATGGGGTAAGTTTGAAGGCATATTGCAGAGTCGAAACCCTGACTACTTTGTCAAGGTAAAAAGGGGGTTCGATGGGGAATATAAAGGAGATTTAAAATCAATATAGAATGCCTATACCTCAAATACCGAGAAAGCGGTCGAAACGCAAACGAAAAACTAAAAAAAATTTTTTCCGCATTTTCAATTTTCACATTTTTTACTATTTCAATAACGAGGGAAGGAAATTGTTTATGGGGGCCCAAATTTCCCCCGAAGATTGAAAAGCCTCATCGCCAATTAAGTAGATACGCAAAGAAATGTGTGAAAAAAAGCTCGATCATGGTTAGGGGTGAATTTTGAGAAACTTTTGAATTATACAGTGCACGAATCCTGTTAGCCATTCTTTGGCCCTTCGTAAAGTCGTAGCGGTACCTCCTGGGATAAAAACGATTAAATATAAAAAAAATAGATTTACAATTTTTTTTAGTCGAAGTCGAAAAACTGGGTAAAATCTAGTTTCGAGTAAAAATGCAGTATTTTTCCATGTGCTACTGAATTTCCTACTTTTTCAAGTTGGTCTGGCTCTGCCAGCTGTGTAGCTTTGACTGACATGTCATAATAAGCAGTCATAATAAGACTTGATGTTTTTAACTCGAATTGCCTCCAAAATTGGAAAATATCTGTTGATGTATGATATATCTATCTTGTATGCTTTGAGCGGCGATCAAAATGGATAATTATTCCGAAAAGTACAGAAATCAATATCAGAAGAATATCAAATCAAGGTCTTTATAATACAAAAAAAAAATATGTAGATGGTGTGGAGATTTAAAGGTATGTATATTTATTACGAAATCTTGGTTCTTGGAGACCGTGTGAAAATGGAATCACTTTCCGACGTTTCGCCTTTGATTGCACGACACATCTTCAAGATCTTTACTTCACGAGATCGGAACATTGCAACAGTGTGAAAATATTTTTGTGTTTCAGAAACTATTAATATTTTTAAAAAATAATAAAACACAAATATTTTTTACATATCGATTTGGGATTCCCTTATTAAATTTGGTCTTTAGTGATTGATATATATATATATATATATATATATATATATATATATATATATATATATATATATATCTAACATCTAAAAGCTGACAGAATGGTTTTGGCCTAATTTTTAAAAACCGTATTTTAAAGGTATCTATTTAGGATTTTGCGTACTAACAGTATTTTGGATATACATGTTTTTAGATTAAGGAACAGCTGTCAAACTGTGCAAAATGGTAACGTAATATGGGTTTGAAGCCCTACTTTCAATTCAAGTTATCAAGTGTAGCGGCTATTATTTCAATCATGTCCAATAGGGGCGGGATGTCTACATATTTTTGTTTGTATTAGAGAAAAAATTGGATTAATTTTAAGAGTTACGGGGAACCCAAACATTAATTATTTTTATTATCATTCTGCATGGGCGTACTTGAGGTGGAGGGGCAAATGCCAAATTTGGAAATGCTTTTTGTATTACCACGTTTTCAATCGCTTATAAAAGTGGGCAATTTTTTGTGGTGCATTTTTATGAAGGTTTTATGTTATGCAGTATATTACGTATAAAACTAAAACCAAACACTTTTTTATAGTTGCCGAAATGCAAATGATACGTATTTGCCTCCACCCCCCTCAGGTAGGACTTTCTGATAATTAATCAGCATTTTCTACTAGCTTGTAGGGTTCATATAAATCCTTTATTACCATATATTGGTTTATAAAACTCTATATAAAAGTCTTAGCAGACTGTACTGACATTTATATTATAGAAAATATAAGATTTAAATTTAATAATAAATTTCAATAGTTGAACATTTTTCTAGTTACTATTTATTCTATATGAAGTGTAATAAATATTCTTAATGAATAATACATGAATTTTAATATTATTTTTTTTTATTGGTGACATTGTTATTAATTTCATATCGTAATAATGTATACCTATGAACCCCCAAGCTCTAAAATTGTATTCGTTAATTAAATTACATAAACATGATTTACCAATAAGACCTGTAGTATCCTTCGTAACAGCTCCTGAATTATCTAACAAACTAATTAAGCATATAGAAAATGTTTGCAACTTTAAAACAAAATGGGGTATTAAAAACTCTTATGAGTTAATAAACAATAGAAGTGTCAATCTCCCATCAAATGCAAAATTTATTTCTTTTGATGTTCAAAATCTTTTTCTTAGCATTCCACTAAACGAAGAAATAGAATTAATAGAAAATTTGTTAGTAAAAAATAAAATAAATTCTATAATAAAACCGAATATTTTAGATGCTCTTTTAGTCTGTTTGGATTAAAATTATTTTGAATTTGATGATGGTCAATTTTATATGTCAAATGAGGGTTTAATAATGGGAAATCCTTTTAAGTCCGTTTTTGGCTGAAATCTAGAAGAAAAAATACTCGAACATCTATTAAATAACCATTTTCTGTACTAGTATGCACTACCTGAACATCAATTAAATGAATACCGAAACTTTACAAATAATTTAAATACAAGAACTAAATTTACTGCAGAAATAGAACAAAATAAATCTATTAATTTTCTTGATCTAACTATAATATCAAAACAAATTAACTGATTTCCCTATCTGCCATAAGCCGTCACACACCGATATTGTTTATCACATGAAGATTATAATAAATAACTAAATTTATTTAAACAGATAGAAGTTAACAACCGATACAAAGCAGATATTGTAGATAAAATAATCGCCAAAAAACCTCATAAAAAAGCAATTAATTTGGTTTATCCGTCAGTAAAAAACGTCAATCACAGTACTTTTAAAACTGTAATCCATATCAGTTATCAAAATATTAAACACCTTTCTAGGAATGGGTTAAAAATCAATTTTAAGACCAACAATTGAAAAAAGAATAAAAGAACATAAAACTAGTTATATAAAAAATTTAAATAATTCACTACCAAACGAATCACACACATTTGATGACAATTTTAAAATTCTTCATTGTAAAATAAAATCAATGCAACTCAATTTTCTAGAAAGTATGGAAATTAATAATTTTAAAACATTGGTGCTATTACTAAACGATCAACTAAATTTGCATAATTTCCCATTGTTGACCCTTTATTAGTTTTATTACTTATATAAATACCTCATTGTAAAAGAAACTTAAACTGTAAATTCCATTGGAAGAAGACTGTTTGTCCAAACAGTTGTCATGTAATATTGTAGAAATTAAAGTTATAGACGTTTTATTCGGTGTATAATGGATTTCCATCAAGTATCGGCTAACTCAATTGAATTTATTTTGATCATTTATTATAAGACAAAATTGCTTGTTTATTTGACCTTTATTTGATGATGTAATAATAATATTTTTAGATTAGATTTTCGACTAATTGGCATATTTGGTCAAATTGCCTTTTATGTAATTGACGTATTCTGCCAATTTAACAGGCTGACATAGAGCGGATCATATTTATGATCCAGTATAAAATAATTCAAACGCTTGTGAAAATAAAAACTTTTTCAAATTGAAATATCAAAAATAGTAAGAATTCCGGAGTATTTTATTTTTACTACAGTAGTAAGGAAAGCAGATGGACGAAAAAACCGAAAAAAAATTAAATTGAAAGAAGATAAGAAACTATCAAAAATGTTTAGTTACAAATCGGGAAAAACCTGTTGTTAAAAATATATGTATATACCAAAATTATAAAACTTTGCATGGTGATATAAAATGGACATATAATTTACGCCGAAAACGAAAAAAATCGTTAAAAGAAGGCAACCATTTTGTGCGGCCTGCAACACTAGATTTCAGAAAACAAACCGTTTATTTGAATAAGTTCATACTGTTTCGTTTCAAGCCTAAGTGTTCCATATTTTATGGTATATTGAAAGTTTGGTTAATTCCAAGGTCTTTAAACTCTAATAGGTTACATAACGCGCGGGGTTCTGGGCAAGGGGAACGTGCGGTGCGGTAAAGGTAAGTGATGTAGTTGGGCGACCCCAGCGAAGTTTACAGAATGTTAATTCTGTAAACTTTGATCCCAGTTCGTATGAACAGCATGCGTTTACGTGAGATTTCGAAGGGTTTTATTGATTTAGAGCGATTTTTATAATTAATTATTAAATAATAAAGTACAAATTCATTGAATTTTGGTTTACTAACCACTAGGTAAGGTATATTTGTTTTTTTTATGATAGATTATAGGTAGGATAGGACTATATTATAACCTATTATTAACATTGATATACTTGCTAGATTTTTTGTTGAATATGTTCGATATTTTATGGTATATTGAAAGTTTGGTTAATTCCAAGGCCTTTAAAATCTACGCGCGGGGTTCTGGGCAAGGGGATCGTGCGGTGCGGTAAAGGTAAGTGACGTAGTCGGGCGACCCCAGTTGGTATGAACAGCATGCGTTTACGTGAGATTTCGAAGGGTTTTATTGATTTAGAGCGATTTTTATAATTAATTATTAAATAATAAAGTATAAATTCATTGGATTTTGGTTTACTAACAACTAGGTAAGGTATCTTTGTTTTTTTTTTATGATAGAATATAGGTAGGACAGGACTATATTATAACCTATTATGAACATTGATATACTTGCTAGATTTTTTGTTGACGCAAATGTAATGATATAATACTTTGTTTTGTTTCTAGAACGACATCTAGGCGGAAAGTATGCCTGGAATGCGATGTGCAGTTGGTGTTGGCTATAATAGCAGAATAAATTCTAATAAATCTGGCAAACAGATTTCAATTTATCGATTTCCCAAAGAAAAAGTTATTCGAGAAATATGGAGTCAGAGACGTAAGAAGGATGGTAAATGGAATTTTGAGAACTGTCATGTTGTCGGGGGCATTTTAAACCCGAAGATTATGAGCATGACTTGCAAGCTGAACTTCTTGGTCTGCCACCTGCACAGGTAAGTAATATAATGATGATCAATAAAACGCTCTTAGAAAATCTAATATAATAAGTCGACGTTTAGGACTTCAAGACTCTAAAACTTAAGAACTACTGTTACAATTTTTTTTTATATAAAGGGGCAATGTTCTTTAAAAACATATGTGAGAACAAGTAAAAAACATATAGCATATCTTACTGCAGTTAGAATACATATTAAAACACGTAAGCATATAAAAAAAAAAACAAAAGATACAATGTACTTAGGACAACACAATGGCTTAAATAGGGATAAAATAAATTAAGATTAAAATTAAGTTTTACTAGCAAGCATTACTCGAGGCATTAGCATACTTACATACAAATGCCATTTACGGTGTAAAACTTAACTATATACAATTTACAGAACATTATTTTGATTGTAAATATTTTGGAGTGTTGTTGGTTGTTGAAAGAGTTTGGTCAACAGGTAGGCTTTGAATATTATCAGTGTGCGATATAAAAATATCTCTTTTTTATACTTTCTGGTGTGATTATTTGCAGAGAGTAATAAAAATAACATGGAAATTAGTATATTTACTGATTTACTGCACAGGGTGTTCTACAAATTTTAAAATATAGAAGGTTCCACACACAAGTCTTCTATATATTGTTTTGTATTAATATTGGTTCTGTGCTTTTTTATTTCGATCATTTCATTTAGCAGACGTTTTTGAAAATTGTATTGTTTAGCTAAAATAATGGTTTTTATCAAAATTCATCATCATCATCAATGGCTTTACAACTCTTCGTGGGTCTTGTCCGAATTTACTATTGCCCTCCATTCCTGTCGATCCTGTGCCACTATTTCCCATTGTCCCACTCCCATCCTTTCTAGGCCTTCTCTGACAGCATCTTTCCATCTTTTTCTCGGTCGGCCTATGGATCTTCTGCTCCTTACCACATGTCCAGCCCAGCGTAATCGGTTGGCCTTGATGAAACGGACTATGTTTATTTGCTAAACAGTAGCTCTAGTTCTTGGTTATACCGTCGTCGCCATTCCTTTGTGTTATGATCTGTACACAGGCCATAGATAATTCGCAGTATTTTGCGTTCCCACACTAACAACTTGTCTATTTCCTTTTGGTTTAATGTCCATGTCTCACTTCCATAGGTGGTTACTGGTCGTATTATTGTTCTATATAACTTGACTTTTGTTCTTCTACTAAGGAGCTTCGACCTAATGAGATGCTGAATTGAGAAGGATGCTCTATTTCCCGCAAGTATTCTTGCCGCAACATCTTTTTCTACCTTGTTGTCATTTGTGATAATTGTTCCTAGATATTTGAATTCTTTGACAACCTCGAAGTTATGGTCATTGATCGGGACATTCTGCCTTATTCTCTGCCGAACATCAAAATTGAAGAGATGTAAATTTTCGAAATGATCTGGCAAGACAGTTTTTTTCTTCTCATTCACCAGATTCACAAGTAGAACGCGCCTTTATTGCTTAGCTACTCGAGTTTTTAAGTATCTACCTGTTTGACCTATGTATACACCATTACATTCCAAGCAAGTTTATGTTGTTCTCATGTAAGTTTTTAAAGAACATTGCCCCTTTATATTACATTACCTAACTGCTTTTTATTAATCATTATCTAACCAAAATACCTCCCAAAATAGTTGTTTTGTACTGTATTTTGTTAAGATTTAAGGTTTAAGCTGTTTTAATAGTTTTTTATTTGAGCTGTACCTTCACTTATGTTAAGCAAAGTAGCTGACAAAAATTCAGCTGTACCCCAAACTTCATCAGGAAGGACCGAGGGAAGATTGAAGTACAGAGCGAAGATACAGACGAAAAAGTTAGTAAAAAGATGAAGAAAATAATTACTTAATTTTAATTGTTTTGATAAGTAAAATACATATTTTTTTTAAAAAGATCTGTTTGGCAAAATATTTCATTCTCAAAGTAGAGTTCAAATATTATAGACACAAATAAAACATGAAGTCTTCCTCCATAAAGTTTAATTGGAATTAAATTTCTACTCAACCTGTTTCTAAGAGAGATCTCATAATCGTCAGAAATATTTAATACATTGGTTGTAACAACAAATATAATTAATATCACGTTTACTTTTTTAAAAAATATACCTACCTGGAGTTGTAATTATCTTTATTTGAAACATGTCGAATAAAGATTTAATTTCAATTAAACTTCGTAAATTTCATTTGTGTCTAAATATTTATCTGTTTTGTTTATTAGGATTATGTAGGCATACCTAACTACCTATCTATAGTTTAATGTTTTTTTTTCATTTGATCATCACTGAATCTAGTTGCGTGTCTAATACGTAGGGAATTAAAATTTACTCCACAAACATTTTTACTAATTTATTATAGTTAAAATTTATTTAACAAATTTTATTTTATTAAAACTATTAGTAGAAAAATGAAATTTGTTACGATCGCATATTTTCTTGAACTAACAAAAAAGACAGTGCTATCTATTAACATTTGGTACGAGATGAGGGCTAGTGTATGTACGCGTCGCGTCGGCGTTCGCGGTCGCCCAGTGACGTATACCTGTTTTCCGCGGGGACTGCGGTAAGGGGAAGCGTAGGGTAACCTATAGAGTTTAAAGGCCTTGAGTTAATTCTACATATTATATATACAGGGTGTCCCAAAAGGTCCTACCAATAATTTAGGAATACATAGATTTAATTAAAATATCGCGATTTAGCTATACTTGCCTTAGTCCAAGAGTTATTATTAAGAAAGATACAGGGTAATTAAGTTAAAATTTTATTTTCGAATTTTTAAAATAATATCCCCGGTTTTTGAGATATTATAGTGAAAATTGGTGATAACGGATTTTTTATAGCCAGTAGTAATACGCCTTTAATTTTGATGTAACTTGTAGAGGGCGGTAGGAGCGCTACTTTTTGTATTTAAAAATGTTCTAACTGTTTTGAACACAATATTAGGAAGTTTTGTAAAGAAAAAATATTTTCTGTTATCTTTTCTTCAGAAAAAAGTTATACCTTATAAAATTAGTTTTATTATTGGTGACATTGTTATTCATTTCATATAGTAATAATGTATACCTATAAACCCGCAAGCTCTAAAATTGTATTCTTTAATTAAATTACATAAAAATAATTTACCAATAAGACCTGTAGTATCCTTCGTAACAGCTCCCGAAGTATCTAACAAACTAATTAAGCATATAGAAAATGTTTGCAACTTTAAAACAAAACGGGGTATTATGAGTCTTATGAGTTAATAAACAATAAAAGTATCAATCCCCCATCAAAATCAAAATTTATTTTTTTTGATGTTCAAAATCTTTTTCTTAGCATTCCACTAAACGAAGAAATAGATGGTGTCTACGTACGTAATTTTATTTTTGTATATAAAATCCTGTTTTTCACTACACAGGGTAGCCATAGAGGATACAAAATCCCCTTATAAATGCAAATAAACTGCTGATCATAATACGTGAATCATTAGTTTATTTACGGTAAACTTAAAGATCAATATTTTGAAAACCAAGAGAGGTATCGATATGTGTCTACTAGCATTTAAAACAGTGTTTGAATTTTTGCCAGGCCACTAGTAAAAAATGGTATTGACTGGAAAAATGGTTTTTATTAAAATAAACCGGCAAAAATAGCATTCCTCCCGTTCTTTTCCTTCCGAATAAAGTTAACTTAAAGTGTGGTGGTTGCAGTGTTGTACGTTTAATTTTTACGAAGAATGAGCTGCAATTTTATTTAAATATCTTAAGGTCGGCTTGCTAAAAATTGTTCATATTCGTATGCGAGTTTATCATATTATTTCATTAAAAAGTAGGGGAGGTCGGGTACAAATGTAACAATTTTTAGGTTTAATTTTTTTTCGCCAAATTGAACCAACTTAAAAAGATGAAAATTTAACCTAGAGTAGTTTATAGTTTTACCAATTATGAGAAAAGATACTTTTTTTAAAATCCTTAAATATTATTATTAAAAAAAATTTTTAATGTGGCCATTCAAAGTGTTACAAGCGTACCCGCTGTGGGGACAGTTGTAACATACTGAGGGACAATTGTAACAGCCCATTATACTTTTGTTTTGCTTTAATTTTTAAGAATAAAACAAAGTTATAACTCTTAATAAACATAAAAAACATAATGCAACTTATAATATCAAAAACACTTTACATGGTAACTACACCTTATCACTTTCTCCTTCTTGGTCATCGTCTTCATCGCAATGTAGGCAATAAAAAAACAAGGGTCTTAATTTATGGGCACATTTTTCATGTGCCCATTCCTTGCATTTATTGCATTGGATCCATACATCATTGAGTTTGTCTGTATAAGGTTTCAAACAATACAGACAAAAACAATCATCACCATCTTCCTCCCAAGAGCCTTGCACTTCACTCTTTTTTATTTTCTTAACCTTCTTACTTGATTTTTTAGTTTGTACTAGTCCTTTTTTTTCATCAAAATCACCTATTTTTCTGGTAACCGCCCCAACCTTTTTCTTTCTTTTTAGCTGTTCTTGCTCAAGAATATATTTTTCTGGAGTATCAGTTAAAACGGAGCTGCCCATTTTTCTTCTCTTTGTTACTTTCCGTGTAGGGTTAGCTGGAGCCTTTGGAAGGGGACGAATTTGTTCTAGCTGCTGAAAAGACGCATCAAAATCAACAGGGCTATCTGGTCGCGTGCTAGGTCCTGGAACAGGACTATCTGCCCTCGCGCTAGGAACCGGAACAGAAGTATCTGGCCTCGTGCTTGGCCCAGGGACCGGACTATCTGGTCTCATTCTTGACCCATCATCATCATTGTTGATGTTACTGTCTTTATCAAGAGGAGTTTTATCGGCAGTGATTGTGCGTTCCCTATCAGTGACGGAGGAAGGTGCAAATTCATTATCTCCGAAAACATCTCTATTAAACGGCCATATTCCGGAGACCCGGAATCCTCCCATTACAATGTTTGGAGTTGTTGCCTTTGGAAATGCCTCAGCAACTACAGTGGGTATATCGTAAATGGTCAATGTTTGTCCTGGATGAGATTTCATCTAGTTATCAATAGCGATGTTGACAAAGTGCTTAAAAGGTCCATATACACCACGGTCCAAAGGTTGAAGCTTATGGGATGTGTGTGGTGGAAACGATAAAAGCACCACACCATTCGCTTTGCAGAAATCTATCATAGGAACATACAAATGTGAGCTATGGTTATCTAATAGCAACAGCACTTTTTTATTCGGGGAAGGTCTTACATGCTTTACAAAGTGTTGCATAAAAATTAAAAAAGTTTCCTCATTCATCCACCCTGAACCATTCGCTTCACCTTCCCGTAGGACCACCTCGAATAAAGTGGGAATGATATTTTTTTCGTGGAAATATAAAAAGGGGAGGTACGGTATTTCCCGCAGCACTAACAGCTGTGCAAACAGTTACCAAAGTGCCACGTTCCTTGGAAATAACAGCTCCAACTTGCTTTGTTTCTTTAACAGCTACGACTTTATTTGGTTTCTGCACGGTTATAACTCCCGTTTCGTCAACGTTATAGATATCGGAGGGTTCGAACTTGTGCAATTCTAAGAGACTTGAAAGATTGTCAAAAAATTTATTGACATTCACTTTATTAAAATTTATTGCACGTGTATAACTGGTTGCCTCAGGAGTTCTTATAGAAATATCTGAGTGTCGATGCATAAAATTTGTAAACCAGTCTTTTCCAGCAAGGCCATTTGTCAACCACTGCTGGGGAACTTCTATATTATTTTTTAAAGCAAAATCATGGACCTGTAAGAAAAATAAAATAGGTACAACAAACAAAATATAGCGAAAATAAACTTATTATTACCAATTTTCGGATTTCTTTTGGCGTAACACCGAAGTAAATAGCAGCTGACCTCCGTATGTACTTTAAGAATGCATTTTCCTGCTCTTTGGTTAAAATTCTGGTATATGGATTGTAACCCATTTTAGGAGATTCACCCGCATTCATTTTTTTTATGTATCTGTTAAGTGTAACATGGCATATATTTAAATCTCTTGCCACTTGCCTTTCTGTCAAATTTCTCTCTATAACCATATTGGCTGCCCTTTTCATAATATCATCTGATGGTCCTCTCTCAGTTTTTCTTATTCTTTGACGCGGCATAATGCTAAAAACAATAATTTTATAGAGATTTGTTCGTAGGGGTACAAATGTAACATGTAACAATTGTACCCATTTGAAATGTTACATTTGTACCCTGGCAACGTTGGAGCACATTTTTATGCATATCTTCACTTAGCAGAAACATAACCTCAAATACACCATAGGTGTTTAATCACACATATTTCACAAAATATTTAACCACACAGAAACATTTAACAACTTTACTTACCAGATATTATGAGAAAAACTTTAACACAATCACAATTTTACTTTACGTCTTTGAAATAAATATTTTAATATATTTCACTATTCGTCAGGTGTAAATTCGCCGTACTTCCAGAACATTTGTGTATGAATGCAAGCTGTAATAACGCGTAGTTGCCAAGTTAAAAATTAATTTAGTAAATTTTAGGAGCCGCTGTTACATTTGTACCGCGTTACAACTGTACCCGACCTCCCCTATCATTAGTTTTTAATGATCTTTTTTATTTAAAATCAATAGAGGAGCAAATAATATTTAGGAAGTTTAAAGTTTAAAATTGTAATGCCTAAAAAATATAACTATAAGTTAACATGCCACCTATTTCTGGTTCTAACTCAATAATTTGTAAAGTCCGGGTTGATTTTTGTTCAAAATTTCAGATAAATTAGATATGTAGTCTTTTTATTAATATTTTTTTTTATTTCACTAGGCCACTATTTTGTTTCGCCATATCGGAATTTTTCCCAAAATGTTACCAAAATCATCCCCATATGTCCCTTAATTTTTGAGCAGTCAATCGGGTAAGTAGTTTTTTTGCTATGCTACGAACAGACAGACCGACATACAGACAGACCGACGGAATTGAGAAAACATGTTTTTAGGCATTCAGGGACCTCGAAACTGAAAGATCTGAAAAAATCTCGGAGGGTGATTTTTCACGATTCCAATACTTTCCTTTTACGAGGAAAATAAAAATAATGAATTATTTATTTTGCCAGATAATACATAATATAATCATTGTATTGGGTTGCTGCCTAACCAATTTTCATTTCATTATTTTTCAGAAAAATAAATGTTTTTTATTTTTCCCATATTTTACTTTTAAGATATTATACGGCCCTGTTTTTTTGCAATTTATATCACCGCTATACTTGCTTTAACATTCCTTGCTGCATCTAAGAATACCGCACCATTTCCTTTAAGTTTTATATAGGAAAACTTTCTCTCTTGGGTGGTCTCTACGGGAGCCGTACCGATGCTTAAATATCCTATACGGTTAGCAGATTTCTTTGTACAAATTTATTTATGACCAAGTTCGGATCAAAAAAGATCTTTCCGACACAAATATGACTGTCGACAAAAGAAAAGGATATGGACAATTAAAATTTATATATTACTAGAATAGTGTAGTATATTTAATTGAAGTCAGAAGTCACGTTATTTATCCAATAAATTTCATTACTATAATAAAGAAGCTAATAATGTAAAATGCATATTACCGGCGAAAGATGTAAATGTCAGTATTGTACTTTTAGAGAATCTCAATTATGCCATTAAGCCCTTTACTCACTATGCGTTTATGTGTGCACAAGTGCCGACTTTTCAGAATTGCCGTGAGTACTTTGTATAGGTACATACATTTATTTTTTAAGGTAGGGTGACCATACGTACAGCATTTCGCTGTATTGTACAGCATTTGCAAAGCCTGTCCAGCATTGACTTCTGTCCAGCAAACGTACAGCAAAACAGTGAAACTGTACAGCATGTCCAGCAAACATTGAAAAATAAAGAAATGAAAATTATTACATTACGTATTCTTATCCTTATCGAAATACAAAATATTAAGTTTGTCGATAACTAAGCACATCTCTACATTTTGAGTGAGCGATCTTTTGCCGTGGAACGTCACGTCGTCGTCTAGTTGCATGTTTTATCTCTTTTTGATCAATGCGTTTTTACCCAAAATAAATGAAATGAAAAATACCTGTGGATGAATCGAATACAGCAATATGGTACATTTTCGCATGTGTTTCTTTTTTGAGGTTATTTTGACATTGGGTGTTCCGTCTGTGATTCCCAGAATATACCAATTATTTTATTATATGAATAATACCTTCTTATCAATGTAAAGTGCGAGATACGGGCAGAAAGGGAAAAGGTATTTATTTGGTTTTTACTTTTTAGTAGGGAAATCTCTTTTAATCACATATAGGTGTTGATTTTAGTTTTACTCTTTTTTTTCTTTTTTTTTCTCAGCATTTGTGATCGGAGCTTAAAATTTTAAATACTTGAACTTGTCTAACAGCGAAATCGCAAGTAAAAAGCAAAGGCGCAATTGTAGTTTCACGCCGGAACTGATGAGAGATTTTCCCTTTATAAAAAAAGTAAAGGACAGAGAAACTGACGTTTTTTGCGAAAAATGTTTAAGTAAATTTTCCATTGCTGCTGGCGGACGCAGGGACATAACCAGACACCTGCAAACTGATAAACACATTAAGAGTACCAGAGCCGCGGCGAGTTCTTCTAGTTTATCTTCGTTTTTTAGAAAAGTCGAATTTGGCGAGGAAGAGGTTAGATTGGCGTTGACAGAAACGGTATTTGCGTTTCATACCGTGGTACATAATCATAGTTTTCGGTCCATGGACTGCACATCGAAGATTATTCAGAGGCAGTTTCAAAAAAATTATTCCTGTGCCAGGACGAAAACAGAAGCGATTATTAAAAAAGTACTGGCTCCTTTTGCAATAGCTCAGTTAAAGCAAGAACTTGAGGATGTAAGCTTTATTTCAATTTTCTCCGATTCGTCTAATCATAAAGACATTAAACTGTTTCCAACGATTATCCGCTTTTTTAGTGTAAATTCTGGAATTGTAGTTAAAATATTAGATTTAGTTTCTCTTCCTGGTGAAACCTCGGAGTTGATAAGCAATAGTTTGTTTGAAATTCTAAATAATAATAATTTAACTAACAAACTGGTTGCTTATTGCGCGGATAACGCGAATACAAATTTCGGCGGCGTTGCACGAAAAGGAACAAAAAATGTTTTTCATAATTTAAATGAAAGGATGCCACAGAAACTTCTGGGTATAGGGTGTTCAGCCCATATTATTCATAATGCAATCCAAACAGCAACGGATTTATTACCAATCGATATAGATACTATAGTAAACAAAATATATAGCCATTTCTATATTTTTACCGTTAGGTAGAAACTTTAAAAACATTTTGTGAGGAAGCAGATGTTGAATACCGCAAATTATTAAGTAATAGTAAAACTAGGTGGCTTTCTTTGCTTCCTGCCATTGAGAGAATTCTCAAATTATTTGTACCCTTAAAATCGTATTTTCTATCCATAGATAAATGTCCGGTTTTTATTGAAAATTTTTTTAAAAATGATACTTCGGAGTTGTGGTTAAAGTTTCTGCATTCTCAGGCCTCTTTGTTTTCAGATTCTGTAAAAAATGTGGAAGGCAACACAAATACTGTTGTCGAGGTTTCCCGTGAAATAAAAAATCTTATTTTAAAACTTAAAGCCAGATTAGATAACGCATTTTTACCCCTTTTAGTTAAACAAGATTTAAAAAAACTTTCAGAAAGTGGTCTTATTAATGAGGCATGGTTTATATCTCATGTAAAAATGTTTTATAAAAATTGTTTGGACTACTTAGAAATTTGGTCAGTGAAACTTGTAGAAATTGACTGTTTTGAATGGACTGAGCTTAAAAACGTTGTACACTGGGATGAAGTTCAAGGTAGTTTGCTTTTTATTAGGGACCACTTTTCTCATGATAAAGAAATTATTGATGAAAATGCTTTATTTGACCAAATTACGTTTTTGAAAGAATACGTATCAGAGCAAAAATTATTAGGTTGGAAAAACGAAAATAAACCGGTAGATTTAAAATGGGTTGAGGTGTTTAATTTTTTTAAAAAGGAAAATATTTTGTTTGATAGTCTAAAAAAAATAATTCAGTTTTCTTTGTGTTTGTCCGGAACAAATGCACCCACCGAAAGACAGTTTTCAATAATTAACAATTATTGGACTGCTGAAAAGTCGCAAATGAGTGTAGAGACCCTTAAAGCTTCGTGTATTGTCCGCTGCAATATTGCAATCACTTGTGGAGAGTTCGTAGATAAAATAAAAGACAACAAAAAGCTTTTAAAAAAAACTCACTCTGCCGAAAAGTATTTATAATTTATAAGTTACCTATGTTGGCTATGTTTTTGTTTACATTTTAATTTTTAAAGTTTTTATAAATAAAGTTGTTTGTTTTTGTGTTAAATAAAAGTTGTGTATCTTTTCATATTTCATACTATACCCCCCCCCCCCCTAATTTTGCCTGTCCAGCATTTGGTCAACAAAAATATGGTCACCCTATTTTAAGGGTAGGGAAGACAAAAAATAAAAAACATATCGCCAAAATATAAAAATTGAATTAGAATTTGTTTTGCCATATTGGAATATTACCAGGTCATCCCCATATGACCCTTTATTTTTGACCAAAATTTAAAGTCAATTCGTTAAGGGAGAACTGCACGCATAAAGTGAAAAACTAGCGACAAGGTCTAGTCAAGTTCAAAGTAAGATGAAAAGGTACCTACGTATTAGAAAAAACTTCCTGCACGTCCGACCTCAAAACAATGTGTTATGTATAGGCCATTTAAATTACATTTCGTTTAAAAATGGGTTCAAAAGGGTTCACGCGCTGCAGAAATACAAAGACATGAGTACGATTTACCATTTCAAATTTTGCAGTTACGTAGACAAAGGAGGCGGTAAAGAGCCATTTTGTGGAAACAAAAATTATATGCGACGGCATTTGCGTCAAAAAGTGGTCGAAAATGGACAAATCTACTTCTATTTTATAATTCTAGATTAGATTTTTTCATGAAAAATCGCATTTAGCGTCCAACTATACATATTTCCCTATTGAAATCACATTAAAGGTAATACATATCTCTTATAGTTTTAACATAATATTGCAGCGGCGGAAGGCTTGCAAATGATTCATAATACTGCGTGCAGTTCCCTCTTAAGTAGCTTTTTAGCTAAGCCACGAACTAACAGACAAACCGACGGAATTGAGAAAATATATTTTTGGCATCTAGGGACGCTAAAACATCTCCACTATTACAAATATTTTTTTTTCACGCTGAATTTTTAAATATTTTATTGGACTGCCATTTTTGTCACATATATTGTAGCTGTAAAGAATGCTCTTACACAACAAAACACTATTCCTATTTACATCGACATGCACCTGAGGAGATAAAATGGAAGTTTTGTCCACATTGTCTGCTTAAAGTAAAAGGTTAAATGACTAGAAACTTATAGCGACATAATAAATCTCATATAGCAACTAAAGGCTATAAGTGTCCTTAGTGTACCTACAGGAGTCCCTATATTTGCAGGTGAGTTAGCTTTTACGAATTTTATCAATATTGTTATATTTTATGCGGCCTAAAGGGCTCTACCTCGACTAGAATTGAAAATATCAAAATAGATCTGGTTCAGAAATGATGTAAAAAATTTGTGTTCAAAATTGACAAATATTTGTTAAATGTATATTTTTACATCTTTTGAATTCTACTTTTAAATATTAGAGTATCTGCGGTGTATTATACTTGATGTTTTAGGTCTTCATTTTTGAAGTTTAGAATATGTACAAAGAGCACTTTTTTACTTCACAGAGGTTCATATCAAACTTATCATATCGCAATCGGGTTTCGGGTACAACACATTGTTGTGTTATTGTCTGATATATTCAATTTTGAGAATCAATAGAAATTGTCACGTTTTTGTATATATTTAAAATAATAAATGTAACAATTACCTAAAAATTCGATTAAATAAACAACAGAACTTCAAAATTATAATATAGCATAGTGTTACTTGATTTTTGTGCAAAATATAAATTGGATAAATAGTTTTTTAGTAGTTTTTGTGTTTTTAACACTTCACTAGTCTACTATTTTGTTTCGATTTATTGGATTTTTACAAAAATGTCACCAGGTCATAACCCTGTGACTCTTAATTTTTAACCAACATTTGAAGTCAATCGGGAAAGCAGTTTTTTAACTACAACGCCAACAGAGACAGATCGACGGAATCGAGAAAACATGAGGTTCGGCACCTAGGAACCTTGAAACGTAAAGACCTTTTTCACGATTACAATACTTTCCTTATAGTAACGTAATTAAAAATATTTTGCATTATGCTTTCATAGATTAAACCGGCAAACATGACATTATAGTAAACGACATAGAACTCCAGACGAAAAAGAAGTATGACGTTTATCATTAAAAACTGGGCTTCAATAAAATATGTTTTGTGAAAAAAAGTAGTCAGTTATTCAATTACCATAAAGATAAAATTTTTGAAAAAGAAACCAATTTAACACAAAATAATACTGACTTTCCTATAATCTACACACGCAAACACACCATACATTTACCTTTTTTTTTACAATTTTTTCTTAAATTTCCATAACTGAGGTATATTGAGAATATAAGCATTGTATTATTATTATATTTTATGCAGCCTAAAGGGCTCTACCTCGACTAGAATTGAAAATATCAAAATAGATTTAGTTCAGAAATTTTATAAAAAATTAATGTTCAAAATTGTATGATACAAATATTTGTTAAATGTATTTTTTTACATTTTTTGAATTCTACTTTTAAATATTATAGTATCTGCGGTGTATTATACTTGATGTTTTAGGTCTTCATTTTTGAAGCTTAGAATATGTACAGGGTGTTAATTTATAATGTCCCCCCCCTCTAACTTTTTTATTTGACGTTTGGTAGAAAAACGTCAAATATAAAAGTTTCACAAAAAACAATAAGCTATTTGCAGCATACATTTTTATATATACAGGGTGTTGCCGAAATCACCCACAGATAAAAGTTATATTTTTTTAAATGGAACACCCTGTATATTATACGCTAAATTAAATCCTATGAAAATTCTGCATATTTTTTGTATAACATGTCCTATACCCAAATACAATAGTTTTCGAAATATCTGCGATTTATTCTAAAGCTTATAATTTAGCTTAGGTGGCTGTGAAGTAGATCGATACCAACAAACAAAATATTTGTTTATAAGTGACAGTGACAGTTACACATTTAGCAACATTATACGTTCTTTTTATTGTAAAATGCCTCATTCGGAAAGAGAAAAACAATTAATTTTGGAAATTTTTATTACAACAAACATCCAGACTAGCGAGAAAAAAGAAAACATTGGAAATTGATGAAGGCAGTGATTTAAACATTTTACTAAAAGTGGAAGAAAAGCCCAATATTTCCATAAGAAAAATATCGGGAAGCCTGAAAGCTTCAAAAACAAAAAAAACTTCTAAAACTTAATTAATAATTTAGATAATAATATAATACATTTATTCTTACAAATGGAATTGTTCAACTGGTCCCCCGTTTTCTTCAATACATTTGATGTATGTTCTTCGTAATCGATCCAAAGCGGCAGTGATAGACTGGGAATATTCTTGATTTAGAATTTGAATTTCCGTTCTAATCAAGACTTTTAGGTGTTCTCTATTTTCGATGTTATTTGCGTTCACACGATCTTTTAGAGTTCCCCATAAAAATGCATTCATCGGCATTAAGTCAGGACTGTTAGGTGGCCAGTTTATCGTACCATTTTTTCCAATCCATTCCGTGAACTGTTGGTTTAAATAGGCTTTAACCAATACGACACAATGAGGAGGAGCACCATCTTGTTGGAAGACGAGGTTTCTCAGTTGCTCCAATGGGAGCTCATCCATGTAGTTTTCTAATTCGTTCCGGAGAAAATTCATATAACCATTACCGTTTAAAGTATCTTCGAAAAAATGAGGGCCTATTATTTTATTGTTTAAAATAGCACACCACACATTAACAGTTTGACGTCCTTGAAATTGAAATTCCCTGTAGCAATGGGGATTTACTGTGGCCCACTGTCTGCTATTTTTTCGATTTATCATTCCACTAGTAGAAAACGATGACTCGTCGGTCCAAAGAACATTTTTTAATTAATCTTCATTTTCATTAACTTTTTCCAACATTGCATGGCAAAATTCAACCCTTTTTTCTCGATGCCTGGGCGTTAATTTTGTGGTAGGCCTAATTTTGAATGCCTTGTATCCTGCATTTTTGCGAGTGGTTTGAATCCTTCCATAAGATGTATTTTTTGGATCAATAAGCTCTTCTCTCAGGCTTCCCGATATTTTTCCTATGGAAATATTGGGATTTTCTTCCACTTTTAGTAAAATGTTTAAATCACTACCTTCATCAATTTCCATTGTTCTCTTCTTTCTCGTTAGGCTGGATGTTTGTTGAAATTTTTCATAAATTCGATGAAAGGTTTTTTTGTCCGGAATGTGCATCCGGGGGTTAATTACACGTAATTCTCTTTGAGCCAATTTAGCACTCTTATTTGCTTTGATAAAAGTTTCCAAAATTAATCGTTTTTCTCTTTCCGAATAGGGCATTTTACAATAAAAAGAACGTATAATGTTGCTAAATCTGTAACTGTCACTGTCAGTTATAAACAAACATTTTGTTTGTTGGTATCGATCTACTTCACAGCCACCTAAGCTAAATTATAAGCTTTAGAATAAGCAGATATTTCGAAAACTATTGTATTTGGGTATAGGATATGTTATACAAAAAATATGCAGAATTTTCATGGGATTTAATTTAGCGTATAATATACAGGGTGTTCCATTTAAAAAAATATAACTTTTATCTGTGGGTGATTTCGGCAACACCCTGTATATATAAAAATGTATGCTGCAAATAGCTTATTGTTTTTTGTGAAACTTTTATATTTGACGTTTTTCTACCAAACGTCAAATAAAAAAGTTAGAGGGGGGGGGACATTATAAATGATCACCGCGTACAAAGAGCACTTTTTTACTTCACGCAGGTACATATCAAACTTATATCGCAATCGGGTTTCGGACACAACACATATATTGTCTGATATATTCAATTTTGAGAATCAATAGAAATTGTCACGTTCTTGTATATATTTAAAACAATAAATGTAACAATTACCTAAAAATTCAATTAAATAAACAACAGAACTTCAAAACTATAATATAGCATAGTGTTACTTGATTTTTGTGCAAAATGTAAATGGGATAAATAGCTTTTTAGTAGTTTTTGTGTTTTTAACACTTCACTAGTCTACTATTTTGTTTCGATTTATTGGATTTTTACAAAAATATCACCAGGTCATAACCATGTGACTCTTAATTTTTAACCAACATTTGAAGTCAATCGGGAAAGCAGTTTTTTAGCTACAACGCAAACAGACAGACAGATCGATGGAATCAAGAAAACATGAGGTTCGGCATCTAAGGACCTTGAAACGTAAGGACCTGAAAAAATATCGGACAATGATTTTTTCACGATTATAGTACTTTCCTTTTAGTAAAGTAATTAAAAATATTTTGCATTATGCTTTCATAGATTAAACCGGCAAACATCACATTATAGTAAGCGACATAGAACTTCAGACGAAAAAGAACTATGACGTTTATCATTAAAACCTGGGCTTCAATAAAATATGTTTTGTGAAAAAAAGTAGTCAGTTATTCAGTTACCATAAAGATAAAATTTTTGAAAAAGAAAACAATTTAACACAAAATAATACTGACTTTCCTATAATCTACACACGCAAACACATCATACATTTACCTTTTTTTTTATAATTTTTTCTTAAATTTCCATAACTGAGGTATGTTGAAAATATAAGCACTGTGTTATTATTTCATTTTATGCAGCCTAAAGGGCTCTACCTCGACTAGAATTGAAAATATCAAAATAGATTTAGTTAAATGTATTTTTTTACATTTTTTGAATTCTACTTTTAAATATTATAGTATCTGCGGTGTATTATACTTGATGTTTTAGGTGTTCATTTTTGAAGCTTAGAATATGTACGCGGTGATCATTTATAATGTCCCCCCCTCTAACTTTTTTATTTGACGTTTGGTAGAAAAACGTCAAATATAAAAGTTTCACAAAAAACAATAAGCTATTTGCAGCCTACATTTTTATATATACAGGGTGTTGCCGAAATCACCCACAGATAAAAGTTATATTTTTTTAAATGGAACACCCTGTATATTATACGCTAAATTAAATCCTATGAAAATTCTGCATATTTTTTGTATAACATGTCCTATACCCAAATACAATAGTTTTCGAAATATCTGTGATTTATTCTAAAGCTTATAATTTAGCTTAAGTGGCTGTGAAGTAGATCGATACCAACAAACAAAATGTTTGTTTATAACTGACAGTGACAGTTACACATTTAGCAACATTATACGTTCTTTTTATTGTAAAATGCCCTATTCGGAAAGAGAAAAACGATTAATTTTGGAAACTTTTATCAAAGCAAATAAGAGTGCTAAATTGGCTCAAAGAGAATTACGTGTAATTAACCCCCGGATGCACATTCCGGACAAAAAAACCTTTTATGGAATTTATGAAAAATTTCAACAAACATCCAGCCTAACGAGAAAGAAGAGAACAATGGAAATTGATGAAGGTAGTGATTTAAACATTTTACTAAAAGTGGAAGAAAATCCCAATATTTCCATAAGAAAAATATCGGGAAGCCTGAGAGAAGAGCTTATTGATCCAAAAAATACATCTTATGGGAGGATTCAAACCACTCTCAAAAATGCAGGATACAAGGCATTCAAAATTAGGCCTACCACAAAATTAACGCCCAGGCATCGAGAAAAAAGGGTTGAATTTTGCCATGCAATGTTGGAAAAAGTTAATGAAAATGAAGATTATTTAAAAAATGTTTTTTGGACCGACGAGTCATCGTTTTCTACTAGTGGAATGATAAATCGAAAAAATAGCAGACAGTGGGCCACAGTAAATCCCCATTGCTACAGGGAATTTCAATTTTAAGGACGTCAAACTGTTAATGTGTGGTGTGCTATTTTAAACAATAAAATAATAGGCCCTCATTTTTTCGAAGATACTTTAAACGGTAATGGTTATATGAATTTTCTCCGGAACGAATTAGAAAACTACATGGATGAGCTCCCATTGGAGCAACTGAGAAACCTCGTCTTCCAACAAGATGGTGCTCCTCCTCATTGTGTCGTATTGGTTAAAGACTATTTAAACCAACAGTTCACGGAATGGATTGGAAAAAATGGTACGATAAACTGGCCACCTAACAGTCCTGACTTGACGCCGATGGATGCATTTTTATGGGGAACTCTAAAAGATCGTGTGAACGCAAATAACATCGAAAATAGAGAACACCTAAAAGTCTTGATTAGAACGGAAATTCAAATTCTAAATCAAGAATATTCCCAGTCTATCACTGCCGCTTTGGATCGATTACGAAGAACATACATCAAATGTATTGAAGAAAACGGGGGACCAGTTGAACAATTCCATTTGTAAGAATAAATGTATTATATTATTATCTAAATTATTAATTAAGTTTTAGAAGTTTTTTTTGTTTTTGAAGCTTTCAGGCTTCCCGATATTTTTCTTATGGAAATATTGGGCTTTTCTTCCACTTTTAGTAAAATGTTTAAATCACTGCCTTCATCAATTTCCAATGTTTTCTTTTTTCTCGCTAGTCTGGATGTTTGTTGTAATAAAAATTTCCAAAATTAATTGTTTTTCTCTTTCCGAATAAGGCATTTTACAATAAAAAGAACGCATAATGTTGCTAAATGTGTAACTGTCACTGTCACTTATAAACAAATATTTTGTTTGTTGGTATCGATCTACTTCACAGCCACCTAAGCTAAATTATAAGCTTTAGAATAATGTTTTTATTTCTGAATGATAAAATCGCAGATATTTCGAAAACTATTGTATTTGCGTATAGGACATGTTATACAAAAAACATGCAGAATTTTCATAGGATTTAATTTAGCGTATAATATACAGGGTGTTCCATTTAAAAAAATGTAACTTTAATCTGTGGGTGATTTCGGCAACACCCTGTATATATAAAAATATATGCTGCAAATAGCTTATTGTTTTTTGTGAAACTTTTATATTTGACGTTTTTCTACCAAACGTCAAATAAAAAAGTTAGAGGGGGGGGACATTATAAATGATCACCCTGTACAAAGAGCACTTTTTTACTTCACGCAGGTGCATATCAAACTTATCATATCGCAATCGGGTTTCGGACACAACACATTGTTGTGTTATTGTCTGATATATTCAATTTTGGGAATCAATAGAAATTGCCACGTTCTTGTATATATTTAAAATAATAAATATAACCATTACCTAAAAATTCAATTAAATAAACAACAGAACTTCAAAACTATAATATATTATATTGTTACTTGATTTTAGTGCAAAATGTAAATTGGATAAATAGCTTTTTAGTAGTTTTTGTGTTTTTAACACTTCACTAGTCTACCATTTTGTTTCGATTTATTGGATTTTTACAAAAATGTCATCAGGTTATCCCCACGTGACTCTTAATTTTTGACCAAAATTTGAAGTCAATCGGGAAAGCAGTTTTTTAACTACAACGCAAACAGAGACAGATCGACGGAAAACATGAGGTTCGGCACTTAGAGACTTTGAAACGTAAAGACCTGAAAAAATATCGGATAATGATTTTTTCACGATTACAATACTTTCCTTATAGTAACGTAATTAAAAATATTTTGCATTATGCTGTCATAGATTAAACCGGCAAACATCACATTATAGTAAGCGACATAGAACTCCAGACGAAAAAGAAGTATGACGTTTATCATTAAAAACTGGGCTTCAATAAAATATGTTTTGTGAAAAAAAGTAGTCAGTTATTCAATTACCATAAAGAAAAAATTTTTGAAAAAGAAAACAATTTAATTAATTTAATAACAATTTTCCTATAATCTACACACGCAAAGACACATTTACCTTTTTTTACAATTTTCTCTTAAATTTCCATAACTGAGGTATATTGAGAATATAAGCATTGTATTCTTCAACTAATTACGCACTTTTTTGTCTCAGACAATTTTTGTCTATTTTCAAAAATAAAGTGATGTGGAAGGTCAAACATTTTTACTTTCAAATGTAGATATCTCTGTTTTGGATAAGCCGATTTTATTCAACTTGCTGTCGAAAAAAAGCGCTTTTTTTGCCCTACTCGTGAGGCCATAAGCTTAACCGTAATGACTGTGTTAGTGGTCACTAGATGGAGTTGTTTTGGAATTCTTCAAATAATGCTGATTTTTCCCAAAATAATCAAATCCCACGCTATGACTTCTATATCACAATTTATTAGGTAGCTACAAACTGCATTTAATAGTGAAATAAAAAATCCAGGTCTCCATTAAAATTAAGAGAATGGATGATGGTCTCTCGAATCCAAAACGTCGGATTGGAAAATTAAATTTGTCGTTTGGTAGAAGAGAAAAAGTGACAATGGCAAAGTGAAAATTATTTTCATCTCTCGTTTAAATTAATCCTAAAGTTTTAGGAAAACTAGAAAACTGGAAAAACACAAGGCTCCAATAGATACTTTAATAATCTTGCATAAATGTATACAACAAAACTTAGCAAAGGAACAAAACAAAAAATACTACAACTCTCAGTCGCATAGTGACATAAGCTTCGCAATAAAATAACTAAAGCTAGGGCCAGAAGTTTTACCTTGCTTCAGTAAAACAACAAAAAGAAAATGAGGAAATTAACTAACAATATACTTTGGATGACATTCCTAATACGGTACACCATATCTTTTCTTGTAGCAGGTTGAGTCGCATATACTAAATCTTTTTACCTTAATAGTTTATATTTGTTGTTAGTTTACTGTTAGTTAATTTCTTCTTTTTTTTTTGTTGTTCAACCGAGTTCTGCCCTGCCTCGCTCCAGCTTTAGATATTTCATTGCTAAGCTTATGTTTCTATAAGACTGAAATTTAGTATTTTTTGTTTTGTTTCTTTGTTAAGATTTGGTCTTGATATTTATCCAAGATTGCTAAATTTTCTATTGGAGCCTTGTTTTTTTTCCAATTTTTTTGGTTTTCTTAACATTTTAGTATTAATTGAAATGAGAGATGAAAACAATTTCCACTTTGTTATTGTCGCTTTTTCTCCTCTACAAAACGGCAAGGTTAATTCGAGCGACCATCATCAACTTTCTTAATTTAAATGCAAATCTGGATCTTTTATTTTATTATTCAATACCCTTCGTAACTACCAAATAAACTGTGATATAAAGGTCATAGCATACCATTTGATTTTTTTGTATTATTGTCGAATTCCGAAACAACACCATCTAGAGACCGCTAAGAAAGTCATTGCGGTACAATGTATGGCTTCAGGAAAAGAGGAAAAAAAGCACTGTCTTTTGACACCAAGTTGAATAAAATAGCTTTATCCAAAACAGAGATATCTACAGTTGAAAGTGAAAATGTTTGACCTTCCCCCAGAACTTTATTTTTAAAAATAAACAAAAATGGTCTTAAGCAAAAAGGTGCGCAAATGGTTGAAGAATACAACGCTTATATTTTCAATATACCTCAACTATGGAAATTTAAGAGAAAATTGTAAAGAAAATACTTTTGTGTTGTTGTTACTCACCTAGCGGCCAACTTTCGAACTTGAAAATAATTTACAGGCCTGTAATCTATTTACCTATAGATATTTATAGATAGAACATGTTTATCTGGATATATTTGATTAAATACCTGTGCTCCAATATTAGCACATCTACCATTTTCATAATAGAGTTGAATTAGCGATACTCTTTCTGCAGTAGAATAAACCATTTTAGATCAAAATAAAGTTATAAATAGTCACAGACAAAACCCTACGAGATACTAAATTTAAATAAACTATATGTAAATATTCTTTAGCCTCCACTTCTACGGAAGATAAATAACTGCAATATTTATATTTTTTTTACATAAACATAAAATTCCAAAGCACAAACAATTATTAAGATTTATTTGACTAATTGCAAAAAGACTAGGATTTACTACTTTTTCTTCAAACGATAAAATTTGAATTTAGATTAACTTTTTTGCGTGATAAATGTAATGAGAAATGTAAAAAACATTTCCTTATTTTTATGTCAGATCTGTTGAAAAGAGAACACATTCTCTTTATCGAGCAATAACAATGAGAAATCGTATTTTTTTAAATTGTTTTTCCCTTATTTTCTCAAAAACGGCTCCATCAAAAAAAACTAAGATGCATTGAAAAGATATTTTCTTTATCGAGCAATAACAATGAGTAATCGTATTTTTTTTTTCATTGTTTTTGCCTTATTTTCTCAATTGAAAAACTAAGATGCGTTGAAAATATATTTTCTTTATTGAGCAATAACAATGAGAAATCTTATTTTTTTTCATTGTTTTTCCCTTATTTTCTCAAAAAAGGCTGCATTAACTTTGAAAAACTAAGATCCGTTGAAAAGATAATTTAATTGCCTTTTCCCCATTTAAGATTTTGGGGTTGAAGCTCACCCCGCGAGGGGGTGAAAGTGACAAGGTTGATGATATAGGCAAAATCTTTCCCTCCGGAAATAAAAATCGACCGGTCCGAGAGATTTTTTTTAAACGAACGGTATGTGAAATATCGGCATTGCTTCATTGATTGGCCCACCCTGTATAAAAGTACATTTTTTGTTTAAGTTTGTTCATTCAAGGCATAAGATAAAGCTACTCTACTTCGAAACATGTCATACGTGTTTAACAAATATGTAAAAATGTTACGAAGAAATTATTTATGTATTAATATTGTATAGGATATTAATTAGTCTTATAATAAACTTAATAAAATAATGTGCAATCCGTTTTGGAAATACTATGTTCATGCGAATAATAACCCGAAAAATATTATTGTTACTTTTTCGTCGCTCAGCACAAGAGACGATTTTCTGGGCGCCGCCAGAAAGCGTAAAAATCCTGGTTTGAATGCTAAAGATCTAGGTTTTAATAAGGACACAAAAATTTTTGTAAATGAACATTTGTCACCTTTCTATAAACTATTACACAAGAAATCCAGGGAGTTTTGCCATAAATCGAACTACCAATTCTGCTGGATTAAAAACATGAAAATTTTCGTCAAAAAGCATGAAACCTCCCGTGCAGTGTACATTGAAAACGAGAGTATACTCGCCAGACTTCATTCCTAGTTTTTTCTCACAATTATTTGCAATTAATGCGGCGATATGGACTAGATATGGCTTTAATAGATAACTTCCATGTTTACCTTCAGAATACAAGAGGTCTCAGGACTAAATGTGTAGATTTTTTTCAATCTGTGAGCTCAGTTGACTGCGACTGTATCTGTATTACCGAAACTTGGTTGAAGAGTCATATTTCTTCATCGGAATTATTTCCCCCACAATATAACGTCTTTCGACTTGACAGGGACTATGTGACAAGTGGTAAAAGTGATGGCGGTGGTGTGTTGACCGCGATCCACATAAACTTTTCGGCTGAGCCTATTTTAAAGTGGTGCAATGTGAACTGCATAGTTGAGGATTTATGGGTATCTGTCGCGCTGAGGGGAGGTAAGAAATTATATATCTGTACCGTTTACATTCCTCCTCATGCCACTCTGAATAACTATATAGCTTTCTTATCTAAACTGGAGGATATATTGTCTAAAAATCCAGATAAGCATTTTCTTGTGATAGGTGATCTTAACTTCCCAAATCTAAACTGGTTAAAATACAGTGACAATAATGATTTGCGTCCCCGTGACGCGACAGATGCTTGTAGTCAATACTTCTGTGATATATTTTTCCTAAATAATCTAAAATAATACAACCATGTTTTAAATCACAATAATAAAGTTCTGGACCTTGTTATATCAAACTCTTTGTTTATGAATGTTGAGAAGTGTTGTACTCCTCTGGTAGTTGAGGATGGTCACCATCCGTCTTTGGATATTATAATTAAGTTAGACTGTGTTAAGAACTTGCACTGTAATTCGTATACCAAAATCAGGTTTTGTGATGCGGATTTTTCTAGCTTAAATAAAAAAATCAACCAATACAATTGGGTTGATATTTTCAAATCTAAAGATCCCAATGATGATTTAACCACTTTCTACAATATTTTAAACAACCTAGTAGATAAATATATACCAAAGGTTAAAATCTCAAAATCCAAACACCCACTCTGGTTTTCCAGACCCACAATAGCTCTTGTTAAATTAAAAAATACTGCTCATAGAAAATGGAAGGTTTATGGTGGCCGCAATAATTACAGTTATTTTTCAGATTTAAGAAAAAGAATAAAGGCTAGTATAAAAAATGACTATAAAAATTACATAACAACGACGGAGAATAATATTAATAAAAACACAAGTTTCTTCTGGTCTTTCGTAAATAACAGAAAAAATAATAAATCTCTACCCACTAAAATGTATCTAAATGATTTAAATGCGACTAATAATAAGGATATTTGTGAACTTTTTTCGAAATATTTTGGAGATGTATTTGAGCCCGCTCATACACCTTCCCTTGTAAACTCTAAGGCTTCTCAGCATACTTTCACCTTAAATCATATAACGGAAGATACGATTAAAGAATGTCTAAAGAATCTTAATCCAAACAAAGGGCCAGGTCCTGATGGATTACCCACAATTTTTTTGAAATCCTGTCCAAGTTTATCTCGGCCTCTTCACGTCATATTTAATAAATGTATCTCATATGGGGTATTCCCCAAAAAATGGAAAATCGCCCAAGTTGTGCCTATCTTTAAATCTGGGGACAGAATGAACATCGCTAATTACCGCCCCATATCACTACTGAATCATTTTTCAAAAGTTTTCATGATTTCTATAAAAAACGTTCTGTTTTAACAAACTTGGTACCGTTCACTCAAAGTGTTTGCGAAAGTATGGAGAAGGGTTTGGATACCTGCGCCGTGTACACCGATTTCTCCAAGGCATTTGACAAAGTTCATCACCCGACATTGATAAGAAAGCTTGGCAATTTAGGAGTGCGCGGGGCACTTCTTTAGCTCTTTCAAAGTTATTTAGACGGTAGAAGCCAATTCATAGCTCTTAACAATGCAAAATCTGAGTGCATATATGTAACATCGGGGGTGCCTCAAGGGTCACATTTGGGTCCCATTCTTTTTAGTATATTTTTGAACGATATTGGGGAATGTTTTACTAACTCTGGTTATTATCTATATGCGGACGATCTTAAAATATTTACAACTATTAAAAGTCAAAATGACATTCTTCAGCTGCAGAGGAGTATAACTAATTTCTGGGATTTTTGTACTTTGAATAGGCTGCACGTCAATCTCGATAAATGTTGTGCTATTTTGTTTTCTAAAAAAGTTGCTCAATTAGATTTCACGTTGGATATTTTTTTGAATAATGTCAAATTAAAATTTGTTGATACGGTGAAAGACTTGGGAGTGATTTTGGACTCCAAATTGTTGTTTGAGACTCATATAGAAACTATTGTTCAACGGGCACAAAGAAATTTAGGTTTCATATTGAGGATGACCAAAGGTTTTAATAACATTCGGTCTTTGATTAATTTGTATAATACCATAGTCAGACCTATTTTGGAGTACTCATCTACAGTTTGGAATCCATTATACCACAAATATATAGATAGGATTGAATATGTACAGAAAAAATGTATCAAGGCTCTAAATTTTCGTTTTAACAGACTGAAACACTTTTCACCTTACGTAGATAATTTATTATTTTACAAGCTGCAAACCCTAGAATCTCGAAGGAAATATTTTGATGTTTTGTTTTTATATAAAGTCATTAATAATCTTGTTGATTCTCAATATTGTATAAGCTATATTTTCTTTAACGCAAATTCTTATGTACTACACAATAGGCGACTCTTTGATATTAAAATGTTTCATTCTAACTATTTTTCAAATTCTCCTCTGATTAGATGTACACGAACTTATAATTATGTTTCTCAGTTAGACGATAATCTTGATATATGTGCTAATAACTTGAGACTTTTTAAGAGATTGGTTAGGAAAAGTGTTGCTGAACATTGCTTTCGTGCTTTTTTGTAATTTTTTTTTGTATAGTGTTTTAGTGTAACTCGTTTCACCGATATTTGTTAATATTGTAAATCTAATTTGTGTTATCCAGTAATAGGGCAGCTTCGACTGTCTGTTGGATAGCCATTTTTCTAAAATAAAAAAAAAAAAAATTTGTAGCCACGTTAATGTAAATTCAGTATGATACAAAGATAAACTCGCAGCTATTATATGGAATTAAACAAATTACAGACGCAATTACAAATAATGTATTTTTAATTGAAAAAAATGGTCAAAAATTTAAAATCATTTAAAAAATATCTTATCGGGGATATTCAGGTAAAATGTCCCATTTGACCTAGTTATGGAAGCAAACTTTCGTTCTTTTGTTGTTGTTATAGTGGGCAATAAGAGGTATATAAAAAGCATTAAACATCTAGTTTCAAGGCACACGACCTCGAAGATCTGAGAGTTACCGATTTTTATTGAGGGCTTTCCTAGTCGGTAGCGTCAAAGTAAGGGCAATATAATTTTAAAGACCTTCCGTTTTGGCCATATTAATGTTGTATAATTTTATTTAAAAACTTTCCAACAGAAGCAATATTTTTTTACAAAAATATAGTTTTATCAAAATCAAGGAAGGGTATACTTACTAAGGGTTTTATGTGTTTAGCGCATGTTATAATGGTAAAGTAACGTTGTAGTTGACACAGTTTCCTACTTTAAGTTTAAAACAGGTTGAAAAATGAAGCTTAGATTTAAGATAACTAAGATATTGTTATTTTAATATACTTTGTCGGCACGGCAGGCCAGGATTAAGGGTGGGTCTATAAGGACTATAATCCTAACCTCACAATCATGGTGAGTATCATAGTAAGCACAACCATTAATTAAAATGGTTAATTTTGACGATTTTTAGTTAAAAACATATGAGTTTGGGAATACCGATGTGGTAACACATCTGTAATATCTTAACGAATAGGTATTAAATAACAAGGAAACAAAACTTCTTATAAACAAAGTCTAGGTTTCAAAAATGCGTCCTTCAACGGCTAAACACATGCATGCGATCTATAAAGTTTTCATGCGCGTTTTATATAACATGTCATTATTAGCAACTCTAAAAGGCTCTTATATTCTCTCCTTCATTTCGTTTGGACCTTCACAAGGCAACAAAATTGTCAACGAATCCCCATAAAAAGTAATTCAAAGCACTCGGATCATCTCTTCAAATCCTTCTACTTCCCTATTTGCGTACCATGGATTCCTCTATTAAATATCCATTTCGATCCATGATGTTCAGCTAAAAAGAATGTGACATCACGTGTGCTATGCGGCGCACACTGGTCGAATTGCTTAAAAAGCTGTCTATAAATGATATTTCCATTTGCGATATTTTTAATTCAATTTATGACGAAATTATATGTAATTATATGTATGTAACTAAGTTGGCCTAGAAAAAACAATTGATATCTCGTTGCTTGGTTACGGCGGCACCCTGTCAAACATTGCTTAAGGTTTCTTGTTTGCGTCATTATTTTCAACACGTTAATATTTTGATAAAGTTCGTATTGTACTGGTGGTTTCAAAATACTCTAGAACTTTTTAATTAGTTATGGATAATAATACTCAAGGTATGTAGTAACTAGTATTTAAAAGAAAAAAGATTTTTGCGCCTTTTCTATAGGGCTGGTAAATTAAAATTAAAAAGATTCACAAGCATAACAAATCATGATTAAAAGTCTCTAATATAATAACATTTTTGTTAGTGATTTCACCACATTTCCGACTTCAAAATTACTCTAAAATGTACATCACGATTCTAGCAAAAGAGATCAAAAAGAAAATCTTGCTCGAGTTTGCTCCATTTTTATTTTTTTTTATTTAAGTTGCAATGTGTAAGTACCTAAAAACCTAATATTTGGCAAGTTTATCTTAAGGCATAGTCGGAAGCATTCTTAACGTGGGGATCCAAAGGTCACAATTTAATTTCAAAACTGTATTTTTGGCAGATTTTGGATGTGAAATATGTCAAATTAATGACAGTTAGTATAAAATTTGCCTTTTGGACCCGCACGTTAAGACTGCTTCCGACTAGACGCGGTATCTGTGCAGGGGGAAACAAAACATGCTTTTCACCAATCAACTCATCATTAGTGTTTGAGTTTGATTTACTCCGAAGCTTGTTTTCTTCTTTTTAGGGCCCTTTTAAATGAAAGCTTTTTCTTTAAAGATACATACTTTAATGTAGTTTTTAATTATAAAGTTTAATTAAAAGTAAGTTAATAATTTATTTTTTATTTATGGAGTAAAGGTGTAATGATACACGAATAAATCTTTCATTAGTTTTTTGTTCTTTTAGATCGGAGCTATTTAACTTTAACGTACAAGCAATTATTTGAAATACTTCAAAGCTTTCCCGACCAAACCAACCATGCAAAATTTCAAAAACTGAAGGTACGAATATCTGAACTCACAGGATATCAAGCTTTTCCCAACGAGTTTATATCGACTTGCAATACTTTTTACTACAAATATATTGTTAGGTGGAATAAATCAACTAGGATTAGAGACAGGTTTTTAGAAAAAAACAAAAAGTGGCTTGAAACTGTGGTGAAATTTAAAAAAAATATAGTAAAAGGACGTAAGACAGTAGCCTTCAGTGAGTGTAGTGAACGGTCCAAAAGAAGGAAAACAGAAGCCCTTCGAGAAATTTCAACGCCCCAGGAGTTAACCTATGCGGCTCAAATGAGCTACAGATCGTGTGGTAACTTATCTGCATCCAAAATTCTCAAGACTATTAGTAACGAACCTGAGCAAGCTAAAATGTTTGAAAACAAACAGATAAATTCACATTCACAGTTAACTGCTGATGAAGCATTAGCTGTAATTGTAGAAGCCAATTTATCTAAGCATCAGTACAAATTCATTAAAATGCAAGCTGTACAAAAAAATTGCAATCTATATCCATCGTACGATAAAGTTTTGGAGGCAAAAAGAAAATGTTATCCCAATAATATTGCAGTCAATGAAACTCAAGCTGTTATTCCGGTAGAAGCATTATTGCACCATACTGCTGCACGGCTGATGCTATTACAAAAAGAGGTAATAAGTACCTTGGCTGAATCAGCAGAAAACACTTATAATTTAGTTTTAGTTTGTAAATATGGTTTCGATGGTACTTCAGGGCAGTCAGAATATAAGCAAGTGTTTTCAAATAACAGCTCCACTGATGCTTCTGTATTCTTCACTAGTTTAGTCCCTATTAGGTTAATTTTTAAAAATAGCGATAACTCTGAAGTACTTGTTTGGCAAAATTGCAGGCCTTCATCAACGCGTTTCTGTCGACCGATTGACATTCATTTTGCTCGGGAGACTCCTGAATTAACACTTGCAAAAAAACAAAATTTAGATAATCAAATTAAAAATTTAAAACCTTGTTTCTACAGCGAAGGAGCCACCAATTTTAAAATATATTTTCAGATGCATTTTACAATGATTGATGGAAAAGTAGGCAATATTTTGGCCGAAAATAAATCAACACAAAAGTGTTTTGTGTGTGGGGCCTCATCCAAGGATTTTAATAATATACCTTTAATTTTGAATAAACCGGTATTAAACAATAGCCATCTTCAACTTGGGTTATCCACTTTACATGCCTGGATACGTTTCTTTGAATACCTGTTGCACCTATCATATAAAATATGCATTGAAAAATGGCAAGCAAGATCAGCAGAAGACAAGCAAAGCGTGGCAGATTCAAAGAAACGTATCCAGGATGAGTTTCGTAGTCAATTAGGTCTGATTGTTGATAAGCCTAAACCAGGATTCGGTTCGTCAAATGATGGCAACACGGCCAGAAAATTTTTTGAAAATTCCAGCGTTGTTGCCAACATTTGTCGAATCGATATTCGCCTTATCCAAAAATTAGTACCCGATGCCAACATCTGTGCACAGAGTTCTACTACATGGATCTGTCATTATTTCCTCATTTTGTGTTCCGATTGGGTTATTGTCAGAGGAAGCCCAGGAAGCAAGGAACAAGGATATTAAACGCTTCAGGTCAAACTTTGCACGAAAAACTTCTAGGACGCACAATTTAACTGACATTTTAAATAGATTATTTGTCTCCTCTGACCCAATAATATCCAGTTTTCGCAAGATACCACCAAAAAGCAGCAAAACTTTGTCTCCAGAAGTCATTAATTTATTAAAAACACCTGAAATTTCTTTTAAATCAAACATTTCCATTGCCGAATTACACCCACTCAGTTCCGAATCTTCTTCTGATGAAGAGTAAAGTTTTTCCTTTGCAGAAACGCGTTTGATTTTTTGGTGTATTATAAGTTAGATAAGGCTAAAATATTGTACATATAGATCTGTACGTAGATATATATTTTTTAAATTAAGTCTTTATAACCTTTTACAGGGTGGCCCAACGAAAAGGTCGTACCTCTATTTTTGATTTATCTGGTATATTTTGGGAAAAAACGGTCGGACACATCATTTTTTATTTCTTGGAAGACATATTTTCTACTATAGCTGTATAATTGAGCCACCCTGTATAAACAATTAGCCTTTTTAAATAAAATATAACTATCAAATATAATACCAGCTTTAACAAATTTTTTTAGGTAGATTGCTTTCATATGTTGTCATATTTTCAAAAAATTCCGAGATCTCCTTTCCGAGAAAAAAATAAACGGCATTAATCCTTGAACTTCATCCATGTATGTAGCAGTACTTAAATTTGATCACAGTATACATTATGTCAAAATGCATTTTTAAGTTGTTATCGTTAAAATAATTCGATATGTAGGTGTAATGGAAGTATTTAGGCACATACACATTATTTTTCTAATCCGTGATAATTGTTACACCCTGTATATAAAAATATATGATCCAAAATTTAAAGATAAAGTATCTTTATTTAAAACACGATATTTTATATATAAAATCATAATTTTTGGGTCTTATTTCTGGTAAATTCTATTATGGCCAGCTTTTTAAGAAATTCGACCAGTGTGCGGCGGGGCCTCGTCATATTCAAACCACACATTGTTTCTAAATTAAATGTTCATATTTTCTAATAATATCAGCAGTGACTCTCTTAAAAAGTTTAAATATATGGTACCAGTTAAATTACCCTGGAGAAAATATGTTCTAATAATATAAAGATTTACAATGCCATCCCCGTTCACGGACCATTTTTCATAAACGGAAAGCAAAACCATGATTTTCCTCATTGAGAACAGGCTTGCGAACAACAACTCTCTACTTATTATCCACATTCCCGATTTCGCTGAATTTTTTTAATTTTCTTTATTTATCGTCTATCGGGATACTTGTCTATATACTGTCGTTAACTGATACGGTCTTAACGGATAACCATTCTTCGCCATCGTATTTAACATATGTATCATTTTTGCTTAACCTGTGATGTTTCTGTTTACATTTAACAATTAATTATAAAATAATATTCTTTAAAAAGTAAACTACGCTAAGATTGACAAATCTTTGATTAACTTGTTGTTCGGCAACCAAACCACAGTATTTGGGCAGGTATCGCGTTATTAACAAGCCTGTTCTCAATGAAGAAAATCAGCTACAAATTTTGCTTTCCGTTTATGAAAATCCAATTAAAAGTACCAATTGTCGGAGCGAAGCCCTTGGTATGTCTTGAATATCTGTGAAGAGAATCTTACAAAATCACAAAGTACATCCCTATCGTATTTCATTACGTTCTTACCTGAACTGAAGAAAAAAGAGTATGTAGTAGATTTTTGTTATTGGACTATAGAGGAAACTTACCAAAACTTTATAGAATGCATGTATGTGTGCTTAGACGCTGAAGAAGGCACTTTTGAAACCTAGATTTTGTTTGTAAAACAACAAGCTTGTAATATCTGCTTGTCCTGATTATTTATGTTCATCATAGCCTTTAAGATAGAATAATTTAACCATAGCCTTGACGATTTCCTTATTTTGGACTTTTCTTCAAAGTATGCAAGAAGCACTTTTTCACTGATCTCCTTGCCAATAACATTTTTGTGATCACATTATTTCAAGAAACGGTAGTATGAAAACTCGGACTTGCTTGACTTTATTACAGCAAAAAATCATTCATTTGGTCTTTTAATAGTGTTTGTAGAAAAAATGGTGTTTGATATACGTGCTAAAAGTGATTTTATTTTGTTTGAAGTTTTTCAAACTTTCCTTCTCACAAAATGAAAAAATCACTTTTAGCACTTTTATCATAAATAACTATTATGAATTTTTCATATGAATATGTACCATTAAAAAAACGCTTAAATTTGGCATCTGACATCTGACGTTAGTTAGTTTCAAATACCACTTTTAAGGGGGTGCAAAAGAGTATATGTATTTTTTTTAAACTCGGTCCCTAGAAAGCTAAAAAAAGTTGAAATTTGTTTTTAATTTTTTTTTACATTATACTTAAAACCACATGAGAATTGTCTACAAATCAAATTGTAGATTTTCAGAAATTCCATCCTTAAGGAATAAAAAGAGGAGAAATGGAGAAACTTTTTTTACAATTTCTATCATAATTATCTAAAATCAATTTCTAGATATTTCAGAATACCTGCTCTAAGGAAAAGAAATGTGTTTTCGTTTCATTTAAAATATCACTTTAACTGAAACGATGACGATTCTCTTGTCGACATCGTCGATTTTTTTCTCCTATATGAAAGAACAGTATTTTTTACTTTTTTAGAATATAGCTTCAAAAAGGAGATTTTAAACCAATTCTTTTTTCAGTGGCCTTCAAAAATAATTTTCAAAAAAAAATTTATAGATTTTTCGAATTTCCAATTTTCAGGAAGGGTAATGTGTTTTCACTTTTGTACAATATATTTTCAACTAAATATGATTTTAAGGGAATTCTTTCGTCAATGGCTTTCAAAAATATCACCTAAGTATTGTTTTTTTATTTGTAACTAAACGGGATTTTAAGAGGATTTATGCTTCACTGGCTTTCGAAAATAACAAATAATCATTTTGATTATTCCTGGATTTTTTTAATTCCACTGAAAAGACGTAAAATAAGTTTTGATAATTGAAAATTAATTTTAAAATTGTATCTATTAGTTTTATTTTCTATGACAAACTCATAACCGTCAAAACCTAGACCATAAAACTAAATGTCGATATTTATTTTACCTGTAAAGAACTGATAACGCCCTTTTTCATATGGTTTACCTCAAAACACGAACTAGTTAACTTCTTGGTATTGTAAATCTAATGTTCGGCAGGTTAATTTCCGGTTAATAACATAATGTTAATATTTAAATCTTGAGGAAACCATTATTAAAACTATAAACAAATATAAAAAAAGTGTTGTTCTCTTTTTGAATACCTTTTTTATTCCAATTCAATACTCTTTATTAATACCAACATTTTAATTGTATTTACCTATTTTTAATATTATTTGGTAATTTTAAATATCCATTAAATAAATTAAGTACAATTTAATACTTTTAAATAACCTTAAATATGTTCAATTGTCTTTAAGTACTTTTAATAATTTTTATTAATTTTAATTCTCTTTAAATAATTTCATTTAATATTTTAAACTTTATTTACCACTTTTAATCCCTAAATCAGTGGACCCCTAGGGGTCCGTCGTCATTGTTTCGGGGGTCCGCAGAGACCACAATGGCTATTAAAATAAAAATTTTTTTAACTCTTCCGGAAATTTTTCTTACGACTTGTATATTTTCGATTAGACTTGGCAATCGCGCTTTTCGCGGCGCTGAATCACAGTCTGGACACTGCATGTGCGCTGCACTTAAACGTGAACGGCTTATTGATATCATTAAATACTATTTATTTTTAGTAGTTTGAGAAGTATTGTAATTTGTTGCTGGCGCATTTTTGTGTACTAATAAGTAAGTTCTGAGCGCTTAGTTCTTGAGTCGTTAGTTATGGACCAACAGGCAAGTACATCTCAGAATTCGACCATTGAATTAGGAAATGTACCATCGGTAAAAAGTACTGTTAAATCTGATGTGAAAAGACGCAGGTATAATGAGGATTATTTGCAAATTGGGTTTACTGAAACGAGTGTCGGCGAGGAGCCAAAGCCACAATGTGTTTTATGTTTCGATGTTTTTTCGAACGAAAGCATGAAACTAGCGAAACTTCGACGTCGCTTAATCACGAAACACCCCGAACCGATCAACAAATCAATCGATTTTTTCCGAATGAAGCTAGGAGAGCTGAACAAAAGTCAAACAACAATAACTAAAGTTGCTTTTGGAAATGAAAGTACAACTCTCGCTTCGTTTCAAATAGCGGAACTAATCGCCAAATGTAGTAAGCCTCATACTATAGCTGAGGAGTTACTTCTTCCTGCTACGCAAATTATGTGTAAGAATATGATTAGTGAAACTGCGGCAAAATAACTGCTCTGCTTTCAAACAACACTATAAAACGCAGAATTACCGATTTGTCTTGAATATAGAACAGACATTAATATCAAGACTCACAGATAGGTTTGTAAAATGTTTTCAATACAGCTGAACGAAAGCACAGACATTACAAACAAAGCAAACTTATTAGTTTTTGTTCGTTATGACTGGGAAGGCGAAGTACATGAAGACTTCTTGATCTTACGAGAGCTTATGTATACTACAGCCGAGTCGGTATTTAATGATTTTTTATTGAAAATAAGATATCATGGCCGAAATGTGTTGGATTAAGTACAGACGGAGCCCGTGCAATGTCTGGGAGGTTAACGGGACTTGTAGACTGTGTGAAAGCAGTCGCACCTTATGTAATGTGGACTCATTGCTATATCCATCGGGAAGCCCTAGCGTGCAAGAGAATGCCCCCATTCTTAAAATCAATATTAGACGATATTGTCAAAATTATTAATTTTATCAAAGCTAGACCACTAAATGCTCGGATTTTTCAAGCAGTCTGTGAGGAAACCGGTAGTGATCACATTCAGCTCCTTTTACACACAGAAGTGCGATGGCTATCACGCGGTAAAATTTTGAGTCGTTTTTTTGAATTACGTGATGAAGTGCATCTTTTTTTAAATGAAAATAAATTTGAATTAGCGGAAAGACTTACTGATTTCATGGATGTGCATGACAGCATACCTTTCAGACATTTTTGCCTATCTAAATGATCTGAACCTATGCCAAAAGAACAGGAGTACCAATATTTTTCAAGGTCAAGACAATATAGAAGGGTCAATCAAAAAATTTTCAAATTTGAGTCGGTCGCGTTGAACAAAACTCTTTAAGTTCATTTCCTGTTCTGGAATCATCTCTACCGAATTCAGAAGAGAATTTGCCACCTGAGGTTCAACAAAATATCTGTGAACATTTGCGTGAGTTAGCAGTTTGTTTTCGTGAATTATTTCCTATTGCGAATAATGATAAATCCTGGATAGAAACCCTTTTACCAGCAAAGATGTTGAAAAAAATTCCAGCCTTTCAGAAAAAGAGCAAGATCAACTGATCTGTCGTGCAACAACGATGTAAAGTTGTTTTCAAAGACAATGATTAACTTCAGTTTTGGATCAAGATCAGCCATGATTTTAACGAGCTCTCCGAAAATGCTTTGAAACACCTAATTCCCTTTTGCACGACATATCTATGTGAACAAGGATTCTCATCATTTGTTGCACTAAAGACAAAACAAAGAAATCGCCTGGATGTTTTTTCAGATTTAAGAATTAAAATATCCCGACTTAGACCAGATTTTGGAAAAATTATGACAGATAAGAAAATGTTCCATTACATTAAGAGTTGTGGGCTTGAATGGTAAATAAATACGAGTTAGGATTTTAATAAACCAGCCCTGATGAATTTATATAATATTTTTTTTCTTAGTGCTGGAATAACTTTCTGTATGCTAATAATAAGAATGCGTTTTTTGTTTTACTTTTTTGTCAAGTTAATGTACTGAACATACAATTAAAATACTCGTTGCTTCATTAACTCTTATATTACTATATTTCATTTAAAGCAAATAATCTCAATAAAATTTTTTAAAAAACATTATTTTTCTTTCAGCTGTAATTAACAATGCCATCATTATTTTGTGATTCTGTTTGTTTTTAACAACTTCACTCGAGAGCACAAAACCGCTTTCTAAAGTGATAAATAGAATGATAAATTCTGTGGGGAACAACTAAAACCATCAACCATATTTACGAAATAATTTAGTTAGAGGTCGTCATGTTACTTCTGCCGAATTTTAGAGTTCCGCAATCACGAGGAATTTGGGAACCACTGTCCTAAATCATTAATTATGTTACAAAATTTTGCCATCTGCACATTTCTGGGGTGCAAACATTTTTCTGGTTTGTTACTGAATTGAACGAGTGATTATATTTCAATATTTCTAAAACTGAATTGAACGAGTGATTATATTTCAATATTTCTAAAACTTCAGCTATTCTTTTTATGTTTTTACTTCCCTCGTAAAAGGGAAGTATTGTAATCGGGATAAAATCACCCTCCGAGATTTTTTTAGATCCTTACGTTTCAGGATCCCTAGATGCTGAAAAACATGTTTTCTCAATTCTTTCGGCCCGTCTGTCTGTCTGTCAATTCGCAGCATAACTAAAAAACTTCTGGTCAACAATTAAGGCTTATACAGTGACCGGCAAAGAGTTTGCACCAAATGGGATTTTTATTATATTATTATATTTTATTTTAAATTTTATTCTTAATAAAAGTTGGTGCTTGAAGGCTTGAAGAGATACTAGTTTTGATTGCGTCAAATCTTAGGTCGGATGTACAGGGTGTTCAAAAAAATTAAAAATTAGACTTCAAGATTGGTAAAATTTAAAAAAATCACTACAGCAGAATTATAGGGCACAATAACTTTTAAATAAAAATTAAGTAATTTTTTTTTATATTTAGTGTAGTTAAAGAGAAAATTTGTACTCTAAAATCCAAAAATGATTGCTTTTTCAATTTTTGAGTCTGATTTTCTCTTTAACTAAACTTGATATAAAAAAAACTTTACTTAGTGTCCTATAACTCTGTTGCAGTGATTTTTTTATTTTTTTTTAATTTTACGAATCTTAAAGCCTAATTTTTAAATTTTTTGAACACCCTGTACATCCGACTTGAGATTTTACAAAATTAGTTTTTCTTTAAGCACCTTTTACAAGAATAAAATTTTCTGAGAAATTAATAATAAAAAAAATCCTATTTGTTGCAAACTCTTTGCCGGTCACTGTATATAGGGATGACCTGATAACATTTTGGCGAAAATCCAATATAACGAAACAAAATAGCGGCCTAGTGAAATGTTTATTATTACTAAAATCTACTTATCCAATTTATCTCGAATTTTGCACAAACATTTTGGTACGAATCCAAGATGGCGAAATAAAATGGCGGCTTAATAAAATATTTAAAAATTCAGCCTGAAAAAAACTACTTAATCGATTGATTTCAAATTGTATGCGATAACTAATTGTGGTATAGAGATATCTAGTAAAATTGTGGTACTAATTCAAGATTATGGAACAAAATAAAATCGTTCGTAATCGTGAAAACAATCATCCTCTGAGGTTTTACGTATCTTTACCTTTTATCGTCCCTAGACGTGAAAAAATATGTTTTATCAATTCAACAGTCTAACAGCTCACGGGATAGCTTAAAAACCACTTATCTCAAATCTTAGTTCAAAATTAAGAGCCATGTGGGGATGATCTAGTATTATTTTGATAAAAATTCAACTTGCCGGAACAAGACGGTGACCTAGTGAGACGTTAAAAGTTATTACTAAAAAACTAAGTTTCTAATTTACCTCAATTCTTTTACAAAAGTCAAGTTTTACGTAGGAATGAACAGGTAATATTTTGGTATGAATCCAAGATAGCAAAACAACATTGATTTCAAATGTTGTGCAATATAATTATGGTATAGAGATGACCGGATAAAACTTTGGTACGATTTCAAAATGGCGAAACAAAATGGCGGCCAAATAAACTGTTGTAATCATGAAAAAATCACCAGATTTTGCATATCTTATATAATATATGTTATATCAATTCCGTCGGTCTATCTGTCGGTCTGTCAGTTCGTGGTATAGCTTAAAAAATTACCCGAATTCAAGATGATGGAAGAAAATGGTCCTGAATTAAATAATTTAAAATTCAACCTGAAAAAACTAGTTGATGAATTGATTTCAAATTATGTGCTATAACCGAGGCTATAACCAATTTTGTGGTATAGAGAAAAACTGGTAAAATTGTGGTACTAATTCAAGATGGCGGAACAAAATGGCGGCCCAATAAAATGTTCGTAACAGCGAAAAAAATTACCCTCTCAGGTTTTACATATCTTCACGTTTTAGTGTCCCTAGATGCTAAAAAATATGTTTTATTAATTCCGTCTGTCTGTTTTGCAGTTCGCTGCATAGCTTAAAAACTGCTTACTAGATTGACTTAAAATTAAGTGACATATAGAGATGACCCAGTAATATGTAGACGCTTATTTTCCAAACACAGGATAAGGGATAAAATCTGTACCTCCAGCATCGAATTGAATTCTATGAACGCGAAAATCTAAATTTCAAATATATTTACAGTAAACACAGTGATTAAATATTTTACTATATAGCAGCTACCCGCTATTTGACTTTTAAAACAGAATATTTGCTATACCTTTTGGCTTAACCATTAACGTAATAAATAAAATAATATCTAAACTTCGAAGTGCACCAAGGTAACTTTTACTGTAAATTCAAAACGAAATATTTTTAATACAGATGAAGATTTTAATTGCGTTTTTCGGCTTTTGTTTGATTAATATCCATAGTATGGAGCCAGATAAATGCAGCCTCAGGACACCATCGCAACCGTCTTATACAGGGGGTTATATAAGACCCTGACATTTTTTTAAAAGTTTGTTCGACCAGAATTCTTACTATGGAAGATTTGTATTTCTCTTTGTGCAACCAAAATAATCTAAACCTAGGTAAGAAAACACGATTTCTAGCGATTTTGAAATTTTTTGTTCGTTTCAGACATATGGTTTTTTTTCGAAAAAATGATTTTTTTAAAATAATCTGCTGAACAAAGCCCACTTGTAATCAATGGTATTTCTATCAGATTATGAGCAAAGTTGGCAACCTTAAATTTTCCAACATGAATATTGTATACAGAGTTCACCAAAAACTAAGAAGTGGACGACAAATAGTGATTTTTTGGTTTTAGTTTTTCTTGCAGTTTTGAATTCGATGTTGCTGCTAATGCCAGTTACATTTGAAATTTGCTCTAGTTCTTTCACAGACATTGCCTTTAATTTAAAACAGATTTGTTTAATAATGGAATTAAAAATCGCCTTTTATCGTTGATATAATTCTCTTTTTCCCAATAAACTACAGTTTCATATGTTATTTTTGTTTATACAGACTTACTTAAACTGTTTACCCATCATTTCGAATTAACTGAAAACATGTCCCAATAATACAGTGGGTAACAATGGTCTGGAAGAATACCAACATTGCGGAACAGAAATTCTACATTGTTAAAGTTTAGAATCGGTAGAGTTTTTGACGCACCCTGTATCCAATATTGAAATACTTAAGGGTACCAACCTGTTCATAATCTTATAGACCATACTGAATCTGATTGCCGTAAGTGGATAAGTCAGCTTTGTTCAGCAGGCCATTTCTAAAAAAATCAATTTTTCTAAAAAATTCCTGTCGAAAATGAAGAAAAAATTTCAAAACCACTGGAAATTATTTTTTTGTACCTACCTCTAGATTATTTTGATAGCACAAATAGGAAAAGAAATCTTCCACAGTAAGAGTTCTGGTCGAACAAACTTTTCCAAAAATGACACGGTCTTATACAACACCCTGTATAAGACGGTTTTATATAGTTCTTAGGCTATCCTTACCGGGCTGCATACTCTAGGAATTGGTCGATCAAAGGCCGAAAACCATAAGTCAAAATCGCCATCCGTATTGAAAATATATCATTTTGAATTTCCAGTAAAAATTTCCTTGGTACGCTTCGAAGTTCCAGCAGTGTAGTTGAAGGGCTACCGCAAAATTAAAATTAAGATAATATATTTCGAGTATTTATTTAGTTATTATGTATCTAATACCAAAAATTCCCCTTAAATTAAGGATTAGTAATAATAGTTCATTAATATACCGACAACAGTATACAACCTGCGGATGTTCATCGAAAACTAACAAGCCCTCCCAAATTTCGGAACATACAAATTAATTTGTTATACCCTTTGTTACCCTTATATTATAATCCACTTTATAAAAGTGGAAAATTGCCCTTTGTGACAGTTTAATAACATGAGGGGATATCTGATATTTCCTCCCTTATATTTAGCATTAGCCTCGATAAAAATAACATATGAAAAAGGCAGGCCCGTAACCAAGATTTGGTTTCGGGAGTCTATGATACATTGGTCATTTATATATTTTTTTCCTCACACAGTATTTTTCCAACGGAATAAATCATTTTATCAACTAGATAAATTTTGGAAACCACCTTCTATCTGTCAAACGCCGAAGCAGTGCTGGGTACGAGATAATCTATTTTAACTTTAGTGGATTCAAATCTGAGACATAATAATTAAAAACAAAACGGTTCGAAGTTGGTTCTAACGTAATTTTGTTTAGGCTGCCTGGCTCACCCATTTAAGGTTCTAAAAATTACAATCAAAATTTTTAAACACCACATACTTAAGAGTCGAAATGATATTAAAAAAATTCGGTAAAAACCCGTTCACTAAAAGATTTTGATGATGCCATTTAGATAAAAAATTCAAATTTTAGGATTAAGGTTAAGTCAAGGGGTACTTCTTTTTTGAAATATTTTCAACTTCCTGTCTTGCTTATTTTAAATGGAACACCCTGTATTTTATGATATTTTTGGATTCTACCGAGAATTTTAATGCTATTTTATGTAGCATATCCTATACCTAGGTTCAAGCGTTCTTAAGATATTTGACCTTGAACCGAAAATGAGCCTTCGGGGGACCAAATTTTAAAATCTCATATGTTTGTAGGTTTTGAAGACATAATCTTCATATTTAGCAGACGATCGGTAAATAATCTTAGGTTTCTATTTTTTTTATTGAATTTGTCTATTTTTATACAGGGTGTCGTAAATTCAGCAGCAAACATTCACATTTTCAAAGCCGCTAAAGTCCGTTTTTTTAAATGGGACACCCTATAACTTTATGCACTATCAAATGTAGAATTTCATTTTCTATTGAACTGTATTAAGGTTCCCTATACCTATTCGTAACCATTTTCGAAATAATTGAGTTTTATAAAAATATCGTATGTATTTGCTTAAATGTTTACATGTTCATCCAATATCCAATATGACAGATGATTAGTATGCGTTATTTATCGAAAGCTGTCAGTGATAAACTAAATATTCTAAATCGAAATGGAAGAATACTCAAACGCTGCTATTCTCAATCTATTTTATATTCATGGAGAATGTTATAAAATTTTGGAGAGAACGTGTCGTGTGTTTAATGTGTGAAACGCGTTCTCAAGAGAGGTTTAGCTTCAATGTTTTCGGTATAGTATTAAATGATCAGATGCGGTACTGTATTTATGAAAACAATTTAAACAGTGATAAGTATTTGGAAATTCTACGAGGGACGGTTCCTGAATTTATAGAAGAAATTCCTATTGGTGAGCTGCAAAATTATTGGTATCAATTAGATGGGGCACCAGCACATAATTCCGCTGCAGTTCTCCAATTATCTCGAATTTTTGATCGCTGGATTGGTTCCAATGGCCCTTGGAGATGGCCCCCGCGATCGCCTGATTTAACACCCCTAGACTTTTATTTATGGGGATTTATCAAAGGTAAAATCTTTGCTTCCCCAGTAAATAACCAACAAGATTTACTGGACAGGATACGATCAGCTTTTGCCGAATTAGAAAACGGACAAATTCAACGGTCCACAGCAACTGTACAAAGAAGAATTGAAATGTGTCTTCAAATGAACGGACAGCATATAGAACATTTGTTATAATTCAATTTTATTGTTTTATTTATTTATTGTTGATTGTTAGGTTGCTATAATTTTTAATTTCACTAAAACAAGTTTAGAACAGTCTCGAACTTAGTAGATATGGTTAAAAATAATGTAAACAATTTATTACATTTTTTATAACTTTAACTTTTCCGAAACGGAAAAATTTCGTTTCAATCCTCTTCAATTTTCTCTTGTTCATTGGCGATAAATGAGGATGTTTTTCATTAAAAACATGGCACGTTCTCTCCAATATTTTGTAACATTCTCCGCGAATATAAAATAAATTGAGAATATCAGCTTTTGAGTGTTATTTTATTTTAATTTAAAAGTTTCAAATCAGCTGTCATGTTGAATAGAAAAGCACAACAATTGTTTTTCCATGGCTTACTACTGGAAGGTGTAAGCATTTAGCAAATACATATGGTAGTTTAATAAAAACCTGATTATTTCGAAAATGGTTACGAATAGGTATAGGGAACCTTCACACAGTTCGATAGAAAATTAAATTCTACATTTTATAGTGCATAAAGTTATAGGGTGTTTCATTTAAAAAAACTGACTTTAGTGGTTTTGAAAATGTGAATGTTTGCCGTTGAATTTAGGACACCCTGTATAAAAATAGACAAATTCAATAAAAAATTAGAAACCTAAGATTATTTTCCGATTGTCTGAAAAATATGAAGGTTATATTTTCAAAACTTACAAAAATATGAGATTTTAAAATTTGGTACCCCGAAGGCTCATTTTCGGTTCAAGGTCAAGTATCTTAAGAACGCTTGAACCTAGGTATAGGACATGCTACATAAAATAGCATTAAAATTCTCCGTAGAATCCAAAAATATCATAAAATACAGGCTGTTCCATTTAAAATAAGCAAATTGATACCAACTTCCGGTTAAACCGGAAGTGACAGGAAGTTGAAAATATTTCAAAAAAGAAGTACCCCTTGACCTTACTTTAATCCCAAAATTTGAAATTTTTATCTAAATGGCATCATCAAAAACTTTTAATGAACGGGTTGCGTGAATAACCCTGTATAGTGTCTTTTCAAACATTTTTATTCTGCGCCATTGTCTTCCATCATATTAGATTCCTACCACTATTTTACCAGTTTCTACCTATGCCACACTTGATTTTTGGGCAGAATTTAAAATAAATTCAATAAGTAGTTTTTATATTGACACACAGTACGATTGTGTTACGTCATGTTGAATTCATACAAGTTTATCCCTATATCACATTTAATTTTTCAGCGAAATTTAAAGTCAATTCAATATTTGAACTCGTAACAAAACTTTACCAGTTTATCTCTATGTCTTAATGCTTGCACAAAATTTAAAATTCAAATTAGTAGTTTTTTCAGGCAGATGTTTTAAATATTTTATTAGGCCGCTATTTGGTTTTGCTATCTTATATTAATACCAAAATATTACCAGTTCATTCTTATGAAATACTTGATTTTTGTGCAAAATTTAAGGTAAAATGGATAATTAGTTTTTTACTAATAATTTTTTAACGTTTCACTAGAGCCACCATCTTGTTCCGGCGTATTTGATTTTTACCAAATTATTACCAGGCCATCCCCATATGACCCTTAATGTTTCACTAAAATTTGAAGTCAATCTGATGAGTAGTTTTTAAGCTACGCCGCGAACTGACAAACAGATAGACAAACCCGAAAATAGTAAACCACTTTACCAGTAACAGCTCGTTTGTATTGGGTCTCTTGCATATCCATAGATAAGAGTATTGACGTAAATATAAACAATGTAATTAAATAAATTTGCTGCAGGAAAAAAAATGGACGTTATTCTGTAACTATTTATTTATTATTTGCATAAGCTTTTCGGATTCCAAAAACTTGTTTCATGTAAAATCAGCGGCGGGGAATATTTTTCCAACATTTTTTTAAATTTCTACCAAAATGCTACTACATTGACCGGCACGAAAAAAGGGCACCTTATAATTTTGATGAATTTTAATGTTCAGTATATTTTTTTCTGGTAGGCTGATTTTAATAATTTTTAAGCAATTTGTAGCTAAGTTATTTGACTTTTTAGTCTCTTTCTAAATATGAAAGTTCCCATCTCTTTATTATACGAGGGAAAACAAAATGTTGTTATTCTCGACAAAAGTTTGAAACGCCATGTAGGTAGAATCATTTAGCGAAGTAAGGAACTTAAAACTCATTTTATTATCAAGGTACAACTTTTCTGGAAAATTTGTTTCTTATTTCATCTCAATAACTTTATTTTTATTGGAGATACAAAGGTCTAAACAAGATACCGACATTTTTTTCGTAACTTTTATTCTGATTATACATTTTTAAAGAATGACCTATTAAATCATCGGAAAATAAAACATACAATAAGAAATTTAAACCAGATGATTAGTAATACCGGGTATTACCCCCTCGAGCTTCAATGACAGCGTTTATTCATCTCGGCATATTTTCCACTAAATGTCGTATATCCTCCTGAGGAATAGCCGCCCATTGTTCTAGCAGTACCCTTCGCAACTCATCCAATGTTCCAGGGGCGAGTAATAAACTTTGAGTTTTCCGACCGAGTATATCCTAGACATGCTCGATAGGGTTTAGATCTGGGCTGAGTGGTGGCCAATCCATTTGTGGGATTTGGAGGTTGGACCATTTAAGTATTCCCTCACTATCCGCACTGTGTGAAGTCGCACGTTATTATGCATTAGAAGAAAATTATCCCCCACCAATTGTACATGTGGCATAACATAATTAACCAACAGTGGCGGCTCGCCAGGGGACGTGAGTGAAGCGCCGCTTCACCTACATTTTCCAATCAATTTAGTTAAAAATAAAAATACTTTTAAAATATTAAGCATTTTATAATCTACATTTCTATTATAAAAATGTAGTATGTTTTTTTATAAATTCACATTATTTCTTAATTATACCATTATTTTCTATCAAAACTAGTGCGTTATACATTCAAAAAAATAATAATGACTTAAAAACGTAGCCCGCTGAACACCTTTTCATAAGAGCGACCCGTTGAGGAATAACAATAACAATCAGCAGTTAACAAATTCCGCCTCAGACTCCCCCCTCACACCTGCTTTCGCGCTTACATTTGTTTACGGCAGTTGTTATGGCAATGCAATGGTGAGTATCCGTAAGCCAAATAGAGATGGGAGCGGCATAAAACTGCTGCTGCAGGCCTCAGGCGCTTGTTCGCTTGTTATGGAATTAATATAAATTAGTGCGTTCAAATCATCGGAGGCGGAAGCAGTTTTGCATCGTATCGTGTATCGTGGTATATAACTGTTTTCTAAGAACAAATATATATATTTAAAATCTTATAAATTCATATTATTTCCCCTATGTGTTAAAAAACGCTCCAAAGCTATGGATAATTAACATTATAAAAAGGTAAAAAAAAAAAAGCCGTTTTGGTCGCGGCACCCCAAAAATTTTTCGCCTGCGGGGCTGTGCACCTAGCTACGCTGCGCTTCGCCCTTTCTTAAATTCACGAGCCGCCACTGTTAACCAAAATTTTGTGTATGTACCTTTCCGCATTGATGGCTCCCCTACGAACAAGATACAAGTCGGTACGTGATTCCAAAAAAATTCCCGCCTATACCATAACTGAACCTTTCTGAAAACAAACAAACAAACAAAAGTAGGTATGCCTTATTGTCACGGGAAAATTGTTTCAATTTTATGGACAAAGCGAAATTTACCTTAAAAATAAAAAAACAAAAATAATGAAAAAACGAAATATTGACCGAAAAAAAATCATTTTTCGATAGGTCAATGCAAATACATAAATTGTAAATATAATATTCGTTATATTCCTAACATTGCCGTAAAGCGGTTAATGAATCCAGGTGACCTAGCAAAAGGAAATAAACAATATATATGCGATGTAAATAATTTCGATGACATTGAAATTAAAATTACGCGACCTTCAACTCTATTATGTTATCGTTAAACAAGCAAAACAAGTGAAGTTAAACAAAAAGTGCACTGAACTAATATAGTAATTAAAGTGTATTAGAAGAAAAAGAAAATGTATAACTTTAATCCAATATGTAACAAAAAATATTTATGTTAACGGACTATCAGACAGTTCATTCCTTATAAAATATTTTCAAATGCCTTGCAGCAACATGATTTAAGTAAAGAAGGAAATAAAAAACATTTTAATGATATCATTTATTATAAAAATCAATCACGCAGTAAAAAGGTCTTTCAATGAGGTACGCTTTGTGCGTAGTGCAAACATAGGGATTGTTTAGTTTTATGGCGTTGTACTTCTTTCTGGTAGGATATACGTGTTGTGTAGGCGGTAAAAAGTTTTTTAGCTTAGACCATTTTAGGTTGTTATTTATATTCAAACCCAGGAATTTAACCTACTCAACGTATTTAATATTGCTGTTAAGTAGCTGGTGTAAAAATCCCCTTATAAGATAAGGCCACTGTTTTATCCACATTGAAGCAAAGCAGATTGGAATCGGACCAAGCCTTAATCATAACAAGGTCGTTGGAAATATTAGATTGTAAAGACGTTGTATCAAAAATCATTCCATGTTATGCTTGTGTCGTCAGCAAGTTTAGGTTGGCGATATCATTAATATATAACAAAAATAGAATAGGTCTCAAGACCGAATCTTAAGGGACTCCACTTGTAATCAATTTATAATCAGAATCAGAACCATTTGCCCTTACAAATTGTTGCCTATTCCCGAGATAAGAAACCAATTTAGAGAAATACCCCGGATTCCACAAAAATTCAGGTTGCTTATCAAAATTTCATGACATTATCATGCAGTCAAAGGCTTTTGCATAGTCACAAAAAACTGAGGCGGTGGGGTGGTTGTTATTGAGGGATAAGTAAACGTCGCTAAGCAACGAGAACATGGGGCACTGTTGTTTAACGGGAAGTGACATAAGACGATTCTTTAGTAACCTTTCAATGATTTTTGATAGCACTGCTAATAGAGCAATTGGGCGATAATTGCAAGACTTAGTGTTTTCGCCCCCTTTATGAAGAGGAATAATTATAGCTATTTTAAGACATTCAGCGAATATACCTTGGATAAGGGATTCATTTATTAGTGTTGTAAGTGCCTCTATGATTGGAAGCGGGAGGTTCAGGAAAGCTTATTCTGGGACTAAAAACACATTCGGCATATCGCTCCCCTGTTCGTCTCCATACTCTTTCTCGACCATCTGGGGATCTCAAACAAAACCTTAATTCGTCGGTAAATAAAACATATCTCCAATCATTTTCAGTCCAATTTTGGTGTTCTCTGGCAAATCGCAGCCGAATGGTCTCTAGTTAGTTGTGGTCCCGAAGCAGGACTTCTTGTCATAAGATTTGCGTCATTTAACCTTCTTACAGTTCGTTCGCTTACATTTACGTGCCTTACGTGGTACAATTTATTACGAATTTGAACAGCTGACAAACAGCGGTATCTTTGCGATAAACTTACAATAAAACGATCGTCTCGATTGGAAGTTCTCCAACGTGGGCCTGTTCCTCGAGGTCTAGCCTATGAACCTGTGTCTAGAAAGTGTGCGTAAACGCACTGCACTGTACTTCGTGCATACCTGAATCTGTTAGCGATATAACTTTGATCTCTACCATCTTCAATTAAAGCAACAGTAGCCGATGCAATTTCTAGACTTGCAACCATTTCTGCTATAATAAACAATATTAATATGACCTTTTAGAGACAGTGGCATTACAAAAATAATAAACACTATTTCATTTCATATGTATGTTGATTAAGACCAAAAGCAAAATCACCCTTTTAATGCTAAAATAACTGTAAATCGTTAGCGTCTTTTTCAAAAGCGTATATCTATATTAAAAATAAAGTTATTAAGATGAAACTAAAAGCAAATTATCGAGAAAAGTTGTACCTTGATAATAAAATGAGCATTAAATTCCTTACTTTGTTAAATGATTCTACAGGGCGTTTCAAACTTTCGCCGAACGCTGTCATTGAAGCTCGATGGTTGGTCAACTGGTTTAAATTTATTATTGTGTGTTTTTATTTTCCCATGAATTAATAGGTCATTCTGTAAAAAATTATAATCAGAATAAAAGTTACGAAAAAAATGTTAGTGTCTTGTTTAAACTTTTGTATCTCCAATAAAAATAGAGTTATTGAGATGAGATAAAAAACAAATTATCGAGAAAAGTTGTACCTTGATAATAAAATGAGTTTTAAGTTCCTTATTTTGCTAAATAATTCTACAGGGCGTTTCAAACTTTCGGCGAGATAACAACATTTGTTATTTTGTTGTTCCGTCATATAATAGATAGATTGGAACTTCATTTTTAATTTAGAAAGACTAAAAAGTTAAATAATTTAGCTACAAATTGCTAAAAAAATCGTTAAAATCAGCCCACCAGAAAAAAATATAATGAACTTTAAAATTCATCAAATTTTTAAGGTGCCCGTTTTTCGTGCCAGTCAGTATACTTCATCCCCATGAAGTCAATTGGGAACGTAATTTTAAGCTATGCCGCGAACAGAGAGACAGACAGACCGACAGGATTAAGAAAACATGTTTTTCGGCATATAGGGATAAATCGCAAGATTTAGGTAAAATTGTTCTTCTTGGAATGGGGGTTGATTAGATAGTTTTTACCTGTATATAGCCTGTATTACTTTCGTAACATATTACTTATTTAAATATAAAATCACAGATTTATACTAAAAATCAAAATAGCGTTATAATATAGGTACTTAAAGAATATACTGTACCTGACATTTATGTATTTTCCATAGCCAAAATAAACTAAACAGTTAATTTCAATTTACAATCAAAACTCGAGTCCTGAAATCCGCAGAGCCGGCGGCATTTCAGCCGGAACCCGGATCCATGCAATTTCCTCCGATCACCGGAAACGTAATTAGGCTCCGGAGTGGCTTCGCGTTTTCGGCGGCGGTCCTAGCTTTGATCCGGCCCGCCGCCTACGATGGCGACGAATGCAAATGGCTGCCGAACGCGGGCTCCCGCCTCTACACCCGCGCCGCTAACGGTGTCTCGCGACGATCGATGATCTTGGGAGACTGAAAACTTACTGATGTCGATACCTGGTGTGATAGAGAAGTTCGTCTTATTATTGTATATTGTTGCCTGAAGTACATAGAATTGATGGACATATTTGAAGGAATCATTGTTTAATTCTCAATTTTCAAACAAAAAAAATAAAATCGATAAAATGCCTTGCGGAATTTCCCTTGTTATGTTTTTTTTTCATTTGTTAGGAATAGACAAGTGTGGCCCCAATTTAGTTCAGTACAGGGTTATTGATTATAAATGTCCCCCCCCTTTAACTTTTTTGTTTGGCATTTTAGGAAAAAAAATTAAATATAAAAGTTGCTTGGAATAAGTTAGATTTTTAAAATATTATATTTCTAAATATACAGGGTGTGTCACAAATGTGCAGCAACTGCCAACTTTGTTATTTTCAATACAATACCATATTTTTTATTTCATTTTTGGATTCTACGTAAAATTCTAAGCATATTTGATATGGCATATCCTATACCTAACTTGAACTGTTTCCAAACTACAAACAATTGAAAATTGGCACTTTTTGCACTTTGACTCATTATAAGTAGTGGCAAAACGGTTAAAGATAGAAAATAAATTGTACATTCCTATCTTAACTTTTTAAAAGCTATCTAATAACATAAATATACAGTGGGTACCATTGGTACCAAATTTGGTACCTTCGTTGGTACCATCAATTACGACCATCAGATAGCTCTTAAAAATTTAAGATGGGAAAGTGAAATTTATTTTCCTTTATCTTTAACGGTTTTGCCACTATAATGAGTCAAAGTGCAAAAAGTGCCAATTTTCAATTGTTTATAGTTTGGAGACAGTTAAAGTTAGGTATAGGGTATGCTACATCAAATATGCTTAGAATTTTATGTAGAATCAAAAAATGAAATAAAACATATGGTATCGTATTGAAAATAACAAAGTTGGCAGTTGCTGCACATTTTTGACACACCCTGTATATTTAGAAATATAATATTTTAAAAATTTAACTTATTCCAAGCAACTTTTATATTTAATTTTTTTTCCTAAAATGCCAAACAAAAAAGTTAAAGGGGGGGACATTTATAATCAATAACCCTGTACATAGTCACAGTATATATGTGTTACATATATTGTCTTTTCAAATATTTTTATTGGACGCCATTTTGTACCATCATATTGTATTCCTACTAATATTTTACCAGTTTCTTTCTACCTATGACACACTTGACTATTGGGCATAATTTAAAATAAATGCAATAAGTGGCCTTTGCATTGACACATACCATCATATTATTACGTCATCATGTTTCGTACCAGTTAATCCCATTTTCACACTTAATTTTTCTGCAAAATTTAAAGTCAATTGAAGAAGATTTTTTTACCTCGATTTTTAAAAAAAATTATTTGGCTGCCATTTTGTTTCGTCATTTTTCGTCGCACAATGTTGTGTGTTTTAAAAAACCTGGTTGATATCCTTTATATATATCTACAATTTCTGATGCTATTGTCTTCTATGCATTAAGGAGCATATGGATTTACCCGGGTTAATTACATATGCACGCCACTGGTAGAAATTTCAAAAATTGATTGTTAATAAAAAATGCCCTTTTGTGCATAAAAGACCTGTATCAAATTTCACACAGTTATTTATCTATAATAGCATCAGAATTAGGATTTAAAAAATATGTTTTTTTTTAAACCCTGTATCTCCAAAGTTAAGACTTTTAGGTTCATATTAAACTTTTTTTCTTAAAAAGGTACAAGAATCACCCCCCTTTAATATTAGCATGCAATTAGGAAACGCCCTGTATAGTACTTCACAATGACGCCCCCTGTACAAAGTAATATGACAGACGGAGACAAACGGTTACTTTTGGCATACCCGAATAGCCCAAATAATAAATCTTGTTCACTGGAATCAGTGCTGGCTCCCCTACTATAACTACATTGATGTGTTAATTTTGGAAAATATGAATTCTGTAGTTTTTCAAATATTAATTGCAATATTAGATATTTTTTGACACCCGGTATTGAACAGAAAATTAATTATTTTGAAGCAGTTTATTGACATCTACTTTATGAACAATTTCACAAAATATATGAAAAAAAAAACTAAGCCATATTTGAGGTTGACGGCTGTCATTCTAATGATTCGATTTCTTCTAAATCGTTGTTTTCCTCTGAAAATGATGAGGTTTCGTCGTCACTACTTGAAGATCCCACTGTGATAACTAAATCATCAATAACCGTTTCAATTTTGCCATCTACTTCCCAGTATTTATCTTCAATAGAACGAACATGTTTAACATACGTGGATTTCCAATTTTCAGCCGATATTGAGTCAATCGCTTCTAATATTATTTTATTTAAATCTTTAATTGAAAGTTCACTGGTGTTGCGCTCTCGAATATATTTTTTTATTCCTGCCCATGCAAGTTCAATAGGGTTGAGGTCGCACATGTATGGGGGCAGCCTTAAAGGTGTATGGCCGAGGTTACGTAAAAGACCGTCAATTTTATAATTTTTTTCTCTAGGCGTGTTGCTGATATTACTTCATAACATTGATATTTTCTCCATTTTGGATCACATACACCATAGTTCGATTTAAGCCACGATATCATATAAGCTTTTGTAGAGTATTTAGTTGGCACCTTATCTTCTACGTGAGAATGATAAGACGCATTATCCATTACCACGACTGATTTGGGAGGATTGTTAGGTAGAAGCTTCTCGGGCAACCACTTTTCAAAATTATCTCTATTCATCTGTCCATGATAGTCTCCAGTTGTTAGTCTCGAGCGAAAAACTAAAGCAGCACCTGGAACAAATCCGGCTTCTGAACCCAGCATAAACTATAACAAAGCGACTACTAGAGCAGATTCCCTGAACAACACCTGTAATACTTTCACTTTGCCAGCATTTGTTCACTGTCATATCATTATCAACCCAGGTTTCGTCTAGATACATAATATTGCGCCCTTCTTGCCTATATTGCCTTACAGTTGATAGATATTTCACCCGCCAGTGAAAAATGCTTGATCTTTCAATTAGCAATTTTCGTTTATTTTGGCACTTGCGTCAAACAAAACCATTTGATCGTAAAAGCCGATTTAAAGTTTTATACCCGTACGGAAAATCTATTTTGTTCTTTACCGCACGAAGTAGGGGTTTGCAGGTCGGAACCTTCTTCAAGTTTATATAAAAATCCTCTATTGTTCGTCGAATTACTTGAAAATCACCATTATCAATTTTATCTTTGTATGATAATCGGGGTCTTTTTTTACCAGGAGATTTTAAAGGTGAAGTAGAACATGAGCGATCATTATGTTCTCTTTGAATTTTTCTTACACTACTTTCCAAAACACCAGTGTAAAATGCAGCGGGTTCTGTTCGATTTTGAATTGGAATAGTCAAACTATTATTTTCAGCTTCTCTAGTACAGGCCTCTATAACGCTCGCAATAACTTCACGTGCACGACTGTGAATTGTTTTTCCTCTTTTGCTCGCCATCGTTACTTCGAAATAATAATTCAAATTCAACGCAACGCATTTATATAAAAATGAAAACAAATGCTCGAAATGTATAGGCGCCACTGGAAATAGCTAGAACCTTCTAGCGGCAAATGCATGGAGACTCATAGGCACATCCCAATTACAAGTGGACCAGTGCGAAATTTACTAAATCCTCGATTAATTTTCCGTACTGCTTAGCTGGCGCACTTTATAGGTGAAGCGGCTAACTATTACAACAAATAAAATAACATAAAATTTATTTGCGTACACAAATTTTACTTTTCCGCTTGCTTTTCGTGTCCCGCACTTTAACGGCTAAAACACTAAATGCTGCTAGTGATTTGTTATTCGGAATTGAAAACAAAAAGTATGCCTTACTTAATTCTTTTTTTAGTCGTTGCACGCTGAATTGGAGTTGACAGATATGGACCCTCTCTCTTACGAGGGAAGTAAAAATTTAAAAAACTTTACTTACTTGGGACCTCCCTACGCAGTAAATATACTGCATAATATATGCTATCATCTTTTTTAACTATAGTTTTAAAAATAGGAAAGGGTCTCCTTTTCGAGACTACCTTACATTTGTAGAAATAACTGTTCCCAGAAAATAGCCCCAAATGACATATTTGAAAAATTAAATTTAAACCCGCCCCTTGGCGTTAAAAGAACTACTTAAAAACTTAACAAACATACAATCCCAAATAGCTATGATAGTGCACAACTGAAAATGTCAAAAATATTTAAACAAAATGAAAGAAGAAAAATAAGTGTAACCATATTGTTCAAATAATATTTTCCCCTATGAGGTTTAAAATATTCAAACTATCTCAATACGTGTTGCACGTGCAAACAATTTTAAGTAGCAATTTCCTGTCAAGCCAATTAACAAGGGGATATAAGATATCTGATGAATTGTTTCACAAATTAAATCGAATTACTTGAGAATTTTAGGGTATATTAGAGGATGTTTTAGATATATTTTAATGACTTTGTTTAAGCAACAAAATTTAGTCGTGTTCTTTTCATTGTGTATATTTTCAACAGGTGGTTTTTAGGAACCTACCATGTAAGATACAGGACAAATTTCTAAGTTTAGCTTGAGTTTTTAAAATATATTATTTTTATCAATACACGATTATCTTACCCGGACCAGGTATTAACTTCCATTGATAGTTTTAGTAGGTTTTTTAACGATGTCCAACAATGTATGTTAGTATGCATTTAGGGACGTTTTTTAAAATTGTATAGATATCTTAGGGGTTACCACCTACAGTGTTGGACAGTAGAATATTTCTGAAACAAGAAAAAATATTTAGATGAGGCTTACCTAAGATAGAGAGGGTTGTAAACACTACAAAATTTCCAATATATAACTGTTCCGAAAATGTACAAAAACCATTTTTATTTTCTTATTTAACCCTTGATAAAATTGTAAAAGCAAATTGAATTTTTTTTAGTTTTTAGTAGTTTTCCAGATCGATTTTTTTTTAATTATTTTTTTTCTTACATATTAAGCTGTACCGTTTTATTAACCGCTTGTAACACAACCCTTAAGCCTTAATTTTTTAAAAATCTGTAGGGCCTGCTGTACGCAGAAAATATACAGGGTGTATCAAAATTATTATACGATTAGGTAAGGACGTAGTAGGGAAGTGCGGTGAAATTTTAAGAAAAGGAAGCAATTTTTAGAAACTTACCTATTTGTAATGTAATTCGATTCTTCGATCATTTGTTGCAAATTCGTCATAAAAACGTCGATGCTCCGACATATTTTGGAGAAGTTAATTTTCAATGGACAACAACGATGTATGCGAAAGTCTCTCCTGCCCCGTTGAATTCCTCACGAAATTTTTTATACGTTTAAGTGTTGAAAAATTGCGTTCTATTGATGATCTTGTGGCTGGTATTGTCAATACCAATTCACACAATTTCGACACTTCGGTGTAGGCATCTTCCAGCTCCTTGTCTTTTAAAAATTGCATTAGTTCCTTAGCGTTATTTTTTGCGCTAATGTCATCAGTTTCGTAAATCACTTTTAGTTCAAATCGCAGTAACACTCGGTCGAAGAACTGGCCATAATGAAGAAGAAGAGATTTAAACCCATCTTCTGGAAAAGTTTTTCCTTTAAATGCATCAAAATTGCAGAGGTCGAAGAATTTAAAATCATTTAAACCGTTAAATCTATAGTTTATTTGTTGCTGAATTTGATCGAGTATTCCATAAAAGAGGCGTCTGTATGATGTTTGAACATCTTCCACCTTATCTATTCGAAGACGCTTAGCTTGTGGCTCTACATTTAACGTCATCGTTTTCTCCCAAAATATTCCAAAGTCATCTCTTTTTCGGCTTAACATGGACTTAGAATCATCCACTTTTTTTAGGCAAAAAGCAATATCATTTGTTTCAGTTTGTAATATATTAAAAACATTGTCCGAGAATGGAAATATTTCTGAAAATATGTTCAACAAATAATTAAAATTAAAATCTCGTTTCAAACAGTTCAACGTTTCATTATTTTCTATTATATTCTCAAATAGTTCAATCAGGGATTCACGATTTTCAGATAGTGTTAACACAAGTCTTCCATTATAGTTCCACCTAGTAGAAGCTACTTTGGGCAACCGTTTGTGGACAATGGAGTCCGAAGCTTGTATATGGTTTGTTGACTTGGAAAAAAAGCAACCATGCCATTTAAAGTAACGAAAAATACTTTACACTCTTTAATGTGATTGATGGACTGGGATAAAACTAAATTTAATTTATGAGCAAAATAATGGACAAACACAGTACTTGGGAAAGTTTCTCGAACTTTAGCTTGCAGACCCCCCTAACTGTCCTGCCATCACTGCAGCTCCATCATAGCTTTGAGCAATCGCTCTTGATTACTTCCGTCTGTTTTAACGTAGCGTATTACTATAGATAATTGGCTAAAATTAGTGATATCAGTTGTTTCGTCCAGAACAATAGCAATGAACAGCCGCGCCTCGCCAATCTCCTGCTTAATTCTTTTTAGAATAATGGTTGCAACAGCTGAAATTAAATCATTCTGGATTCGATTCGACGTTCCTCGAAAATGGATAGATTGCTCTAGATGATTGTTCAAGCAATCGTCATATTTAGACATTATAAACTAAGTAAACCTTGAAAATTTCCTCTATTTGAAGAAACTCTTGTTTCATCATGACCTCTAAATCCTAATTCGTGCTGTCCGAGAAAACAAACAACATCGATAAGTCTTCTTAATATTTGCTTATTTTTATCGACTAGTTCATTGTGTTGGCGGTGACTAATTTCCAACTGTTTATTAAGGGCGTGTTCAATTCTGGTTTTGCCGAAGACATTTTCTTTTATGACGGCCTGCAAATGCGCTTTGGACATAATGTGTCTTTTTACGGCTTTATGGAAATTATTTAAATCGGAAAAACCAATTTTATTCCAGAGACCTTTTTCATTTTCAAAAAGTAAACATGGCCAACAAAATAATTTACTTTAGAACTGATGATGACGATGAATCCAAGCATATAACAATTCCATTAATAACTCCTCGTAAAATGCCTTACTTTGCTGAGTTCCTCGGATTATCGCACTAAATTTGTTATAATGTGATTAATTCATGTTCGTTACATCTTACTTATCAACAAAGCAAAATATCTTCCTGAGATTTAGTTCTATTTTATTAGTCATTTTTGTTTGACAATTTTCAAATAATTTTTTAGGTGTTTAGGTTAAAAAAAATGCCTTCCTTGAATTTTATTTACATGAAATAATCGAGCTCACACGAATTGCGGTTAAGATAGTATCTTGATAATTTTTATGTACTATTTCCCAAATTGAAAAATGCAGGAAAACCAGTATGTTTTAACTGTTTGGTAGATATTAATATAAACAATTCTGTTGGACCATGTTACCTTTAATTTGCTAAAACGCGCCACTACTAAAGATTGTTCTACTACCTGTAACAATATTGCCAAGGAAATACTAATCCTATTATTCTCTAACGTGAATTCCAAATAGACCGCCCCAGCCGTAAAACTACCCTTTCACTTTGGCGTTCAAAACAACCCTTTTATAAACTTCTAGGTATGAAATATAGAGTAGTAGACAAAATGGGTCATAAAATTACCATACTTTGTTGAAGGAGGCAATGTTAAGCAACCCAATATAGATTTGCAGAAGTTCTAGAATTTAATAATAAATACCTATTCAGGTTTTCTTCTTCTTCGGGTTCTCTGACCGGGAGCAATCTCACACATAGAAATTGTAACTATCGCCTACCAGTTTTTGAGGTCAACAGGTGATGACGTTTGTCTCGGCGTATATACACTCCCGCATTTTCATTTGGATAATCTTCACTCTCAGGAAGAGATTCCATTATACCTACTTAAGAGGATGTCGGTGTAAATTTATATTCGCGTCTCTGCTATTATTCCTAAAAATCACATGGCATTTGCAGTATAAAAGGTCGATCTCGGATATCGACAGGAGCCTCATTAGTTTAGCAAACGAGCTGGATGTTCGGCCAAATGCAACTTTGGCGGTTTACCTTGAAAAACAAGTCGTCGTTTAGTAAAAAGACGTTATGTTCTTTGAAAACGAGTAAAATATATCAGAATTTTAAAATAAATACAGTTTTTCATTAAAAAAAAGCCAAACTTTTTTAAAACAAAAAATTAAGTATGAAAAAATGCTTTCTAATAATCTTAATAAAAAAACAAAAAACTCTAGACTGGCCTGCTTAGGGATTGCTGGAGCAGTAAGGACTACTCCAGGCGCCGCAACGTTCTCTTAGCCTTCCCAGAGCTTCTGATATGGATCAAAAAGGAAGCCATGGCCTCGTGCAAAAGGATGGACGACTGCGGAACTTGGTATAAAAATCCAATAGGAACTGGCCACATAAAAATCGCCTCCTTAATGCTCCACGAGATCCCCATCTTGTTCACGAGGACGATTCTTTCAGACAAGGGCGGATCCAAGGGGAGGTTATCCCCCCCCTCCTCAAGGGCAAGACAAAATGCGTATCAATAAAATTCCTCACCTGGCTTTTCAGCGCCCGGTGGTTAGTTTTTATACTTATCGAGATAAAATAAATATCGATATGCCATTACCACCTCTATGCGTAATTTCGCGAGCGGCGTCGGCTTGCTTGATACCTGTGTCATACTCGAGCCACGACCAAAGACTATCGTATCCAAGGATATAGTTATCGCCGGCCCATTTTCACATAATTGCTCTTTTTAGTATATTTTGGAAAACATTGCCAAAACAATAATTTTTGCATCTTTTTTCGATTTTTTTTTAACTTGCCTAGGGCCTAGTAACTTATTTTATTAATATAAAAAGTTTAGGTATAATCTTTCTCGTAACTTATTTTATTATTAATTTAGTATAATCTTCGATTGGTGGTTGTGAAATAATTAATTAAGACTAATTATTATTTTTTCCAAGTTAACAAGGTAAACGAGGTACGCATTTTAAGAATCTATTTATAAATCAGTAACAAGGGTCTATTGTACTAATAATCTGAATTGTGTTTAAGTTATACGGGGATTTATGTGGACTTTTATTAAGATATTGGGAATTAGAGACATCCTCGGAGAATTATAAAGATTAGATTTACTGATATATGAATTGCGAAAAGAATCTTTTAGGCCTAGTTGCTGGATTTGTTACAAACCCCCCCCCCCCCCACCCATATTACTCTACACACACTGCTTATATTTCACTTAGGCTATCATTGTGATTTCATATAAATGTAAATAAATTTCACAGACCCCCTAAATGGATTTCACGACAGAATACTATGATCTATCAAGAGATTTCCACGTAGCTCAATGCCCAGAGTTGTCAGTCTATGGCGTATGACATCTTATCTGCTTTTTTGTTTCCCATTCGTTTATAGACCTATTTTACGCTACCCGGAAATTCTATTTGTCTCTTTAAAGCAAAATGTTTATACTGAACAAATTTAACTACATCACCCTTCTGACAACACTGAGTCAAATATTATTGGGTGCATGCTAATATTGAGATTAGCAATGCGAGTGATTGATGTTGCCAACTTATGAAAGTATTTCTTAGTCTAAAAGAGCATTCTTCATAGTTACCATCAATCAAACGAAGAAAATTGATTTAGGAGCATATCGACAGATGTTTCCAGAGACAGAGGGCTTCTTTCTAGCCATATATAACCAGGTAATCCCCACCAGAGATTACAAAAAATATATCACTAGAGACACCGCTTTACAAAACGACAGTATGCAACTGGTGGTTGCCAAGCGTTTGCTTCAACAGAATAAAAGGAAAGACACGATGCTGTGGCGAAAATATTACACCAAGAACTGGCAGGCAAATTGAAATTTCTACAAGCATGAAAAGGTACTTTGTTCCAATATGTCTCAGAACGAGTACAAGCTCTAGTGGGATCGTACCGTGCTTACAGACCATACCGTTCCCAACAACAGACTAGATATATTAATAGCTTTTAAATGTTTTAGGAAAACAACGCTCATTGATCTGGCTATCTCAAATAACAACAACCTGCATGTAAAATACAACGAGAATATTCAAGATTGCAGAGATCTCAAAATCCAAATAAAAAGGCAATGGGATACGGATAGCTAAGAAATAATCTAAATAATAATATCAACGACGGGTATCGTACCAAGGAATCCAGAACTCTAGAACTTACAGCTACTAGGACCAAGTTTTCAATAAAGTGATTTTGGGACTACTTTCGATTTAATTACTCTTGGGTTCTGAGTTTCGCCACAGGTGGCTATATGCTGCCCCGTGGTAATAGAGTATCAAGTTCGGCGACGATTTCGGATGTTCTTTTGGTAACCACAAATGTCGGTTTTGCTCCTGTTGGTGACTCTGGTGTGGTTTCGTGTATTAATTTTGACTCTAGTTGTACTCGTTTCTCAACTAGTTGACTGTACTGATGAAGACCTTAAGTGGGAAACATATATATTTATATATATACAACAATAACAATCTTGAATCTTAAAAATAACTTTTTAAGATAAAAAAAGGGGCTGTTGACTTTATGCTGAATAACTCTATAAATGTTTGTCAAAAAAATACAAATAGTTGCTTTTATTACAAATTAAAAGAAGATTCCAGGGATTATCATATATTTTCTTAAATTAGAGCCTCCAGACAATCGATAAATAATTTGTTTTTTAAAAAATATATTTTTAAATTTTTAAAACAATCTTACTGTATTTTTGTTTCACGTTACACCAACGTTACCATTATCCCTCTCTATAACATGTCCTGCAATGCCGCAGGCGCAACCATCCTTTTCAGTCAAATGACGGCATTGCAGGACATATTCCAGAGAGGAATCATAGTAACTTTGTTGTGACGTTGATATTACGTGAAACAAAAATATATTAACATTATCTTTCCCAACGCAGGTCAGGAATCAATAGTATAATTCAATGCCGATCGTAGTATTAGACAGCGGAGTAGTTGTTTCTGTAAACCAATTTTCTGTCTCCAAAACAATTTTATCACATTTTTGCAAGACTAATCTACTTTTGAAGTAAGCGATGACAATTAATTAACACCATGTACTGAACGCTATTTTTTAATTTAGCGAATTAATTCCCGTTGTATTAAATTCCGTCTAATGGCATTTAAATACAAAGCATTCTTAACAAATTAGTAACCGTGTTATCATCTACTTAAAATATAGATATAGTTATTTACGGCTATTTTTTTTTGGCCCAGTAATAAAATGAGATAAAAGTAAATCAAAAAATTAACAAGAATTTGAGTAACCAGGCTAAAAATAATTTCGCAAATCACTAATCAACAAGTGCGAAAAAAAAATTCCGACTGTTATTATAATTGTTGTACGTTTAAAGCATCCCGATTACGAATTCAACAGCCAAAATTGCCCACCACGTATAGATTTTGAGTTATAAAACGCAACAGTATTTTTATTCGATTCCAAAATTTTTATACATTTTTTAAATATTTTTATATATAAGTTCAAACCAAAAAAAAACGATCCAAGATATTTTACGGATAATAGATCGTATTGCAAAAATACACATGAAAATACATTTATAGTAAGTCTTTTAAGAAATCATGGTTCTTGGGATAAGATCGTGTCAAATTGGAATTACTATCCGACGTTTTGCCTTCGATTGCACGAGGCATCTTCAGGGATCTTTACTCCACGAGATCTGAACACTGAATGAGCTCGAAGAGATTCAGGCGGGCTTTTATACCCGACTTGTGCTCGCCGAACCCTGCGTTAAGATCGGTTTCCAAGTGTGAAATATACCGTAACCCGTGTCTCTGTTGAAATGTTTTGTATGTTTAAATATTTCAATAGATTCTCTAACTTTTCGTTTATAAAAATCTGGAACCGATGCTAGAACCTTGGTTTCCTTTACATTTATGAAATGGTTAGTGTTATGCTGTTGTTCAGGTACAGCAGATTGAACAATTTGTTTCTTTTTAATACATAGTTCATGTTCCTTAAGTCTAGTTGATATTGACCGTCCTGTTTCTCCCACATACACTTCTCCACAGGAGCAAGGAATTTTATATACTCCTTCCGTTTGGAAAAGTACAATCGTATCGGGGATCGTAAGCATTGTCCAATCTTCTTATGTGTATTGAAGATTATACGTATGTTGGACCGCCGAAGTAATCGTCTTATTTTGTCTGTGGTGCCATGTATGTAGGGAAGAACAACACTACCTAATGGTGGATCTTTATCATTCTCCTTTGGCGGAGTTGGCTATGGGGAGGAAACCAAGAAGGATGCCAAAACTTTTGACGATTTCCGGAACAGCAAGAAGAAGTTACTCTGCCAGTTGGCCTTTCTCCTTAGATGCCGAGATGAAGATGTAGTACCGAAATCTCAACAGGTGAGACATCACATTACTTCTAGAACTGCTAAGAATATTTATAAGCGTGCTAGCAATGCATTAGTTAGAGAAAGGATTAAGGCAACACGTCAAAAATTTCAAGCAACAAAAGAAGTTCGAAGCCCTCCTGAACAGAAAAAATCCAGTGAAACTTCCACAGAACACCGTTATCAACCTGTCATCGAAGCCGTTATCCGAAGCAGAACTTTCCGTCCTTTCCAAGGGCCCAAACTTTGCAATAGCACCGAGTAGCATTCCCGTAAAAGACATAGTATCTTCTGTTGAAGCAGCAATCAGAAGATTACCAGTGGAACAAGCCGATGAAGTCAGATATGAGACAGTGAAGATCATTAAAAACTCAAAGTCAAACCTCTCCGCAGCCGAAAAAACAGCAATGAAGACCTTAAACGAAGACGCAAACATTCTGGTACTTCCAGCAAATAAAGGCAACGCCACAGTCGTCATGGACAGAACAGAATATGTGGAAAAGGTTACTCAACTTTTGGACAACAACACCTATAAGGTTATGCAGGCAGACCCCACAAGTAGAATAGAAAGACGCATTACCAATTTGATCAACACATCCAGTCTACCACCAGCGGAGAAAAAATCATTAAAACCAAGCAGCTCCAAGACTCCCAGGTTCTACGGTCTTCCGAAGATACACAAGGACAACGTACCACTTCGACCGATTGTCAGTGCAATAGACTCGCCCACATACAAACCAGGTAAATATCTTTCAAATTTTCTTAATCCGTTTAACAGATTCTTTTATTAAAAACTCTGCACATTTCGTGGAAAAACTTAAGACAATCCAGTTGGATCCCGAAGATGTTTTGGTCAGTTTCGATGTAGAATCACTTTAGACAAATGTTCCTGTCAACGACTCTATTTCCATTATATCAGACATACTGGATAATAATAATCTCGATAAGAACTTAATAGACCTAGTGGAAGCTTATCTTACATCTACTTATTTCATTTTTCAACGAACTTTTTATGAACAAACTATGAAAAGTTAGAGAATCTATTGAAATATTTAAACATACAAAACATTTCAATAGAGACACGGGTTACGGTCTACATCACACGTGGAAACCGATCTTAACACAGGGTCACGGTTCGGCGAGCACAAGTCGGGTATAAAAACCCGCCTGAATCTCTTCGAGCTCATTCAGTGTTCAGATCTCGTGGAGTAAAGATCCCTGAAGATGCCTCGTGCAATCGAAGGCGAAACGTCGAATAGTAATTCTAATTTGACACTGTCTAATCCCAAGAACCATGCTTTCTTAATTGACCAAAGCCGTGAAAGCTTCCGTTCTAAGTAAGTCTTTTGCAGATAACTTTTTTGCAAATTCTGTCTTTCGTTCATATCCCCTTTCTTGTGAGAGAAACCAACAATAATCCCCCATCGTTGCTGGATCCCATCTGCCTTGGCAGCGTTGCTCGATTGTTAGTATACTTTAGTGGAACCTCTTTCTTTGCTCGTCACTAACACCTTTTTGAGGATCAACAAGAGGTATAATCTTTATGTTAACTTGACTTGGAATAAATTGATGTCCCTGGAGCCATTTTTTTAATTGGTAATGGCTGTATTGTATTGCTCTACTATCCCAAAGACAAAGAAAACAGTAATACTTGGTAAATCCACCCTAAAGCCTTAGTAACAGTACCTATGACTTTTAGGTCATCACGTATCTGCCACTTATACGTATCATAGCTTATTACATTTAGAATAAGTGACATATTTCGTCCTTTATGTTAACTGCACTGATGTATATACGTCCTTCATGTTAGCTGCATGCCCAAAATGAATTAAGGGTCTTTTTTGCCATTATGGGACAGAACTACTTTTAAACTTATTTTAGAAGAATCTATAAATAAGCGCCATTCGTCCGGGTTATGCGTAAAGCCTAATTCTTCTATAACATTATTTAGATTAACAGTAACACAAACATACATTTTATTCTGCTTAGTAAAAAACGAGGATAGCTCCTGGTTACGGTTCCTAAATATTCATAACTTTGGTTCCAGTGGCTAGTAAATTCCATTTTGGTAATCTTAAAACTAATAGTTCAGCATGCTTTTTGGCCAAGAATAGGTCTCGAACTAGATCATTTAATTCAGCTTGTTCTATTAAATGGGGCGCTTTTTCTTCACTTTCGGGAAAATAAGAACTGCCTTTTTTTGATACATTATCGGGTTCTGCCTTATCATTTATTCTATTTCATTTTCTATTGTCGCTCGGTCGGAGTCAAGACCGCATTTATTATGGGCTTGATAATTAAGATATCATTTTAGCATTTTTAATGTAAACTAAATTAATGGTTTCCTATTTCAAAAATTACATGTTTTGTAATTTTTTGGGGAAGCACTGCTTCCCTTGCTTCCATGGACTGCCCTGCCCCTGCTCTGCGCGTTTTATTCTATGATAAAAACAATGATGTCTATTAAACTCGATATTGATATCAGCAAATTTAGAAATTTAGTCCCCTCCTCAAAAGAAATTCTGAAGGATATCAATCAAAAAAGTCAAGGGTATTAACTAAAACTAATATTACAACATTCCTTCTAGAAGCGGATGACAAAAATACTTATTTATCAAAGAAGCATTGATTATTTTGGGCTTGCAGGAGCTTGCAGGCGAGAGGAGTTAACAAATTTGTTCTTGGAAAATGTCAAGGATGAAGGGCGATGTTTTGATTTTTTTTTACCAACAACGAAAACGAAGATAGCCAGGAAATTCTACGTAACATTTGGAAATGTTTAAGAGACAGACATGGTTCAACTGGTTCGAAAATAGATTAATCTTCGCCCATGTAACATCGAGCATGGTAGGTTTTTCATCCAGTTTCGAAACGGTGTGTGTATGAAGCAACCGGTTGGCATTCATTCTTCTGGATTCTTGCCAAAACAAATTACTTTGTATCTCAAACTTGTACATCCAGAACAATATACGGGGCATTACTTCCGAAGATCATCTACGTCGCTATTGGCAGGTTCAGGAGCTGACATTTCTAACAGTAAAGCGTCATGGTGGCTAGCGATCCAACACAAAATTCTTGGTAAAACGGGAGAAATTTTGGGCAAGACCCGAAAAAAAATTAAACAAAGCCATCAGACGACCAGTTTAAATAATGAAAACAATGTACTGACAACAAATTTATCAAACGTGGCTGCTTCGTCAGGAATTTATTTGAAAGATTGTACTATTAATATTTATAATCAATAATTTTTCATGTTTTGTTTATAGTTTTTAATAAAATAATTTTCTATATTACAAATTTCAAATTAAATAATAATGAATGAATCAAAATACGTGCGGTAATGAAGCAAAATGCGTGGGTTAAGAGTTTCTTAACTAACGGACCTAGATAAAACTTTTTTTTCGCTACAGTTACAATACAAAATTAAAATAATTAGCTGATAAGTTTAATATGCAGTCTTTAGTTCTGGATCCACTATGAAAGTACCCGAGGAACGACACTGAAAAATATCTGTTTTCTGGACGTTTCGGCGGGAAGTCTACCCCCGTCTTCAGCAAATCTAAAAATAAAAAACTAAAAGCAGAATATTTCTTATGTTTAGTAAAATATAACCAGAATGGGTAATCTCTGATAGAATTTCAATGAATGTCAATTTAAAGGTGTTATTTTTAATTGTTAAATAAGGTAAAAAAATATGTGTACCTAGAATATGTTTAATTCATTGTATCTTGAGATGTCCTTTTTTGCTTCAGTATTTAGCAAATTTAATCATCTATTATTAATATTAAAGGAACACGATGCTACACAATTATCTTTTTTTAACAATTTTAAGGCAATTTCTTTTAATTTATATTTTTGGAACATGGTTCTTTTGCCAAAATACTAGATGCATTCCGATTAATTTTATAATTGTTATCTAATGCTTGTTGGCAATTGTTTGATTTTTGAAATTCCCTATTTTTTTATGTATGTTTGGTGTTCTTTAATTCTTTTCGCTAATGGCCTAGAGGTTTCACCTATGTAAAATGTATTGCATTGATACGTAAATAACACTTCCGTATTTTCTTGTTCATTGATAGGTTTTTTTGTAAGTTTGCTTTTAAGCGCATTTTGTGTCTTAAAGATTGTTCTTATGTTAAAATTTACCTATTCGTTTTATTTTATCTAATAAGTTAGGTATGTATGGTATAAAGAGGTTTGTAATTGGTTTATTTTGGATTTGTTTGACCTTTGGATTCTCAAATTCATAAAATCATTTTTCAATTAAATCATTAAGATAATTATTTTGATTTAAAACCTCTATTACAAAAATTTTTTCTTCAACAAAATTTTGATCTTTGCAAATTATCTTTGCTCTGTCATATAAACTTTTTACAACTCCCTTTTCAGCCATAATTGGATGATTTGAGTAAAAAATTAAGTATATGTTTGTGTGTGTAGATTTTCTGAATACTTTTGTTTTAAAACTGTGTATGTCTTTTTAACAAATATGTCTAAAAATGGAAGTTGTTGGTCTGTTTCTTTTTTAAAAGTAAATTTAATTGTCTGTTGTTTGGTGTTAATATGATTTAAAACATCATTTAAATGTTGATCGTCATGTTTATAGATACAAAAAATGTCATCAATGTGTCTCCACCAAACAAGTGGCATATGATCGTAATTTGAATATAATTTTACTCAAAGTTTTCCATGAAAATATTACTTTGTAAAGGAGATAAAATAGACCCCATAGCCATGCCAAAATGTTGTTAGTAATAGTCGTTTTTATATTGAAAATAAGTGGTTTTAACACAAAAAGTTAATAATTATAGAATAGTATTAATATTTAATGATGTACTTCGATAAAAATTATAAAGTTTTATCTACAGGTACATTTGTAAAAAGACTAACGATATCAGAACTTACGGGTGCATTATTTATTATCATTAATACTATTCTAGAATTAATAACTTTTTGTGTAAAAATTTTGGCATGGCTATGAGGTCTCCTTTATCTCCTTTACCGAGTAATATTTTTATGGAAAACTTTGAGTTAAATTTTATTCAAAATTACGATCATAAGCCACTTGTTTGAATCTATGAACATGTCTATCACCATTTAAATGATTTCTTAAATCATATTAACATTAAAAAACCCACAATTAAATTTACTATTGAAAAATAAACAAACCAACAACTTATAAAAAAAACATTCACAGTTTTGAAACAAAAGTATACAGAAAACCTACACACACAAAACAGATACTTAAATTTTTACTGAAATCATCCAATCATAGTTAAAAAGAAAGTTGCAAAAATTTTATATGATAGAGCAAAAATAATTTGTAAAGAGTAAAATTTTGTTGAAGAAAAAATTTTTATAAAAGATGTGTTAAATCAAAATAATTACCCTAATGATTTCATTGAAAAGTGTTTTGATGAATTTGAGAATCCAAAGACCAAACAAATCCAAAATAGACCACTTACAAACCTTTTTACACCATACATACCTAACTCCTCTAATAAATAAAACGAATAGGTAAACGCTTTAACATAAGAACGATCGAAAAGACACAAAATACTCTTAGAAGCAAACTTGCAAATACAAAACCTAACAGCAAACATGCATAAAAAAACAGGGAATTTCAAAAATCAAACATTTGCCAATATGCACTAGATAACAATCATAAAATTAATTGGAATGTTTATGGTATTTTGGCAAAAGAACCATGTTCCAAAAGACGTAAAATAAAAGAAAGTGAATTAATATAAATAAAGATAATTCTGTAACATCTTGTTCGGTTAATATTAATAACACGTGGTTAAATTTGCTAAATACTGAAGTAAAAAAAGGACACCTCAGAATACAATAAATTAAAACGAAAATACTCTAGGTACATATATTTTTTCACACTATTTTAACAATTAAAAATAACAACTTTAAATTGACATTCTGTCAGAGATTAGCCGGTTATATTTCTGATACTAAACATAAGAAATATTCTGCTTTTAGTTTTAATTTTTAGATTAGCTGAAAATCATGAATCCTCCACTCGGTTTTCGTAATTATTTATCGAAATTTTTGCTGAAAAGATCATAACTCAAAAATCTTACGTGTTAGGAAGTTTTTACCACCATTTTCGCATTTAGCGACCAACAATTTATAAAAAAAGAACGTCACGCTAACGGGAAAGAGCGAGAGTAATTATTTGAATTAATGACCTTTTTAGCTCTTTCATAAACTAAAATATAATCTCATACCTATTTCTAAAATTATAATGTGAACTGTTCAGTAGTGTCGGATTTTATATTTGGACGTTCCAGTTTTTCCTAACAATTACACAGTCGACTGATAATGAATTATGACCCATTTATTAGTCACGCTTTAATAATTTTAAGTGAATCCTAAGCAAATCACCCCCTACAACAACCCCTTCGCTTGACAAATAACCCTTTATACAAATGAATTCCAGCTACAAATGGCTAACTTGATACAGTTTTACATTGTTGCAGACTGCGTCATAAAATTTGCAAATTATTATATGACGGCAAAGAGGCAAACAGTGGTAAAACTAGGGCAATCTGATTTGAACTGTTATAGATTTGCGACAGTTGTAAAGTTTGGGTAAATATTGGGCAGTAAGGTCAACTGAAATACAAATAACTGTTTTTCAAAAACGTTCCAAGGGTGATTGACGACTTCTTGTAAGGAGAAGTTTATGGGATAAATAGAATTATTTTAGAAGTTTGTAATAGCAATAGGAAATGTTTAATAACAATAATTTTAGGAGTATTAATATGGAAGGAAGTAATTTGCTGACCAGAATTGAAAAGCTACTGCCACAATTATTTATGACGTAATCGACAAAAAAATGTATACCAACAGTGGTTTATGCTGCCATAATATATTTAATTCAGCCCTTAGGGGGTAGTTTACTCTTGGGAATTTTATAAAACAATGCTATTACCGTCGTTTTTTATCCAAAATCAGCAAAATGTTACCTTCTTTTTACCACTTAAATACACAAAAAAGGTCTCGCAAAATTTTGATTTTTAGTTTCTATGACAACAAAAGATTTGCGGGAGAAACCGCGATACATAAAGCAAGTAGTCTATAAAATATATTATAATGAGCCTTATTATTTTCCTCCTTTAAAAGGTATTATTCTAGGAACCAAAATTTTACATAATATTTAAACAATTTATTAGACCACCATTTTGTTTCGCCATAAAGCCTTTATACAAAAATTTTACCAGCCTTTGACACTTGATTTTTTACCAAAATTTTTAAGTTAATCGGATAAGAAATTTTGCTTTGTCGCGACAGACCGACAGATTGACGAAAATAACAAAATGTTTTTCGGGGTTCAGAGACCCTAAAACGCAAAGGTCTGCAAGAATCTGGCAGAGTGATTTTTTCACCATTAAAATATTTCCGTGACAAGCAATAAATACATCAATAAGACCGCGACAACTTTATTTTTTTTTACAAACGGAAGAAATTGTGGTATCAAATTGTTATTTAAACATACTGTACGTAATTTTTGTATAAAAGAAGGTCCGCTGAAACATATAGCAGTCTGATGATGCGGCATAATAAATTTATCCTTTTTTTTACGTCCAGATCAACACTAAGAAGCTGGAAAAAAAGTATGTTATGATAATTTATGTTTGCATGATACATCTAATCTAATAAACCATATTATCAATCGATAATCCCAAGCAGAATTAAAAATGTCGTTCATCTTCCATTTTATTTCAGTATTTTTTGCGGTAGGATAGTGTTTTGGCATTTTTTGAACAATGATGCGTTCTTACCACAAATTAAGAATATATTTTTTGAGACCGTGATACAATAATGCAGAAACGCATTTCGACTTCCTTGGTACTTCTTAAAAATGCGTAGCAGTTCGAAATCCAAAAAGATTTCGTTCATTTTACGAGCTGTAAGGCATTAAATATATAGTTGGTTCTAACAACATAATACCTAATAAAACTTTTATACGTTTTTTATTCGAGGTCACCCTTTATGACACTGGACTTAAAAAAATGAGATTTCTTGGTAGCAAAAGCATTCAAAAAAGTTTTAAATTTTATAGCCGTTTTTTTAACACAGTCGTAAATTTGCGTTTTACGAATATGTGAAATCGTTAAACGCATTTATTTATTTCAAACGTTAATAGAAGGATTTGTAAAATAGTTTTTATTTTTCGGATGCTTCTTGAAATTAAAGTTTTGTTAAGCATTTAAACCAGTTTTCATAGGTATTGTTCTTTTTCGTTGGTCTGAATAGCTTGGAACCAAATCTTTTCATTGTGTCACACGAATAATATGTGGTATGAGGATAATGTTTTTACTTCCTTCGTATTGTAATCGTAAAAAGATCACCCTCCGAGATTTTCTCATATATTTTCTCAATTTCGTCAACAGTGGCGCAACTAGACATCGACTTTTGGGGGGGCTCAAGCCCTGTCACTTATAAGATAATATTGATTATAGGATAAAATCAATTTTAACCATTGTTTCGTACCGCTATGATTTAATTATAAACTCCCGATAATGTCTAAGTTTTTATGTTTCGGCTATATACGATTTGATTATTATCTATGATAGCTGTCAAAAAAATATATTTTTTTTTTGATAAATTACGACACTTAGAGTTACATAGAACGATGGAACTCGTATATAAAATATTAGGGAGTTCAAAGTTATCACTTCTCCTGTATAACATAATATATGTTTTACTAGACCTGTTAACAGGAAACCAGCCAAAGCGCCTCCTCCTTTTTGGTCTACCCTGTGTACCAGCCCAAGTAGCACATATAATAATATATGGGCTAAAATCCTGTGATATTCGCAAAAATCTCTGGCTAATTAGCTAAAATTGCTAGCCAAAATAACAGTTCTATTACAGTATAAAGACGGAAATATGGCTAAAGTGGCGAATAATAATTTGGCCATAATGGGGTAAAAATGGCCAATTGGCAATTATACGACCTACTCTTTCGATTTTATGGTTGGGTTTATTAGCTACTTTTTGACTTTAAAATCGAGCTTTTTTAGCTGAATTCTGATTAGTTTTTTAGCCGAAATTCGAGTAACATTTTTCCGAAATTTACCTGAATATAGTTGGCGCATTACCTTTCTGGAATGACGTCACGCTGGTTTCAAATAACGTATTTCTTATATTATTTATATTTCAGCGATGATTCCTAAGCTAAATGTATGCAGTGATGTAGATAGGAGGGGTGCGTTCAGCACTGGCTAAAGCGAATTTAAAATTGGCATTTTCTGTACAGAAAGCGCTGCAACTTGTCGAAAATGGCTGGCAAAAAATTAATACTCTCATTGCCATAAAAAAACCCTCATTTTGCACACTTAATACAAAAATAACTATTATAACTTCAAAAACTAAAATTATTTTGCAAATAAGACTTTACTAATATAAATTCTTTCATCTTAGTCTTATTCTTTGTTTGCAATGTAATAAATTGACGCCAGTTACCCATTTTCATCAAAATTATTTTAATTCTCAATTACAGACAATACTGAAAAAATATTAAGAAAAGGGGAATAACGAACGATGAATCCTTTACCTCCAGAATGTTTCAAAAACAAAAAGAGGTAAAAACAAAAATCACAGATTACTTAAAGAACAAAATAAGAGATATGATCTATTGCGTGTATGCTAAAAATGAATATGTTACAATGCAGACTTTGCTTTAAAAACTAAAAATAAAAACTACTCCCCTTCACTGTCTTCAGAATCAGAACTAAATTCTTCATCGTCACTGCTGTCTTCGTCGGTACTAATTACAAGTGGCGCAATGTCTGAAGCATCACATATCTGTATTGTCTTCCAAGCTTCTTGGATTACCCTTTCTGTGTGGCTGACATAATTTTTCCAATGCTCTGAAGATACTTCATTTATCGCTTTTTCCCACATGGCCAAAACTTCCGATGGTGTTCCCTTCAGACTAGCAATGTATTGGTCGTATTTCCTCTTACACTCAGACCATACCATTTCAATAGCATTAAATTGACAATGGTATGGAGGAAGTCTTAGTATTTTGTGGCCCAAAGGTTTCACATATTCGTCAAGGTAGAATGTTTTTTCAATGTTACAATTTTTTTCTACAATGCTCCATATTTCATCCTTCATGGCCCTCTCTGGGAAGTCAATGTTCTTTTCTTTTAACCATCCAATCAATCTCTGCTTTGTCCATGATTTTCTTGGAATATCCTCTAAAAGGCCGGAATGATAGCTTGCGTTGTCCATCACTATCAAACTTTTTGGAGGAAGATTTGGTACCAGCTGATTTTTAAACCAATTTTCAAAATTTTGCTTGTTCATATTGTCATGATAATCTCCGCTTTTTAGTCCACTTTTAAATATTAAACTGGCCCCCTTAATATATCCTTCCTTTGATCCAGCGTGAACTACAATATATCGATGACCTTCACTAGCTTTTTTAGAACTTGTAGACATAGTGTTATCCTGCCAGCTGTTTCTAAACGAACCTTTACTAAAAATCCAAGTCTCATCAATAAATACGGTGGTATAAGCATCTTGTCCTAGATTTTGATTTTTGACATATTCCCTCAAGAAATTGATTCTCTTGTGGACGATGTGGGGCAAATCCATCAGGTATTTTCTATTATTTGATTTTTTCCACTTAAAACCAATACTTTTTACGTATTTTCTTATCGAGGTGATGGAAAAATTAAAATATTCATTTATCTCTTTTAGTTTTTTAAGCAAAGTCTGCATTGTAACATATTCATTTTTCGCATACATGCAGTAGATCGTATCTCTTATTTTGTTCTTTAAGTAATCTGTAATTTTTGTTTTTACCTCTTTTGCTTTTGAGACATTCTGGAGGTAAAGGATTCATCGCTCGTTATTCCTCTTTTCTTAATATTTATGATTGTTGTATGGCTAAGTTTTGTTGCATTTGAAGCTCGTTCAATTATATTATCAGTTTGCGGAAGGATTCCATTTTTAGCTTGCTCTTTTTCCAATTGAAAAAAAGCCAAGACATTCAAAACTATTAGCTGTGATTGCTGATTATATCTTCGCGGCATCTTGCAAAAGTTTAAAAAGAATCACAACAAATCAATGTCAATTTTGACGAATATATTCTGAAAGACACATAACCAAAACCGGCATTGACTGTTGTAAAGAAACGACAATGAGTTTTTTCAAAATGTTTTTGTCACTGTCAGTTAACATAAATCAAACAAAAATAACCAAAAATGACGTCATTCCAGAAAGGTAATGCGCCAACTATAATTTCTCATTTTTTGCCTTTTCTTCATTTATATGATAAATCATCAATTGTTTCAAATTATGTAGAAATAGTATTAACAGAGCAATCAGTGTAAGAATTTATGAGCCAAGAGGAAAGGCAAAGGTAACAAATCATGGTTTCGTAGAAATACGTACACTATGACTTATTGTGTAAAATATTCATTTGACGGTTGGTGGGGACAAACAACACTAGGGTATGAACTTTTGCTGTTAAAATAATCTAAGATAGGCATGTAAAACACGCGCCCCTTCTTGAAACTAAACAATTTGTTTTACTACAATTTTTTTTTGAGATGTAATTTACTAAGAAAATTCATTAAAGAGTCTCTAACGTAAAAAAAAACATGCATGAAATTACGTTCTTATTGGTACAAAGAATATGTTTGTTTAAAGTGGTGAGGTAATGGCTGCTAGGAAATTAGTTTAATTTTAATTTCAATCATGACGGATCACAAAAAGCATTGGATTATTTTTTAAGCAAATATTCCTTGTAAGCAAATATTTATCAAATGGGAATAATTATCAAATGTAGCAACATTTATTAAAATTTTTATTAAAATTTTGCCAATAAAAATGCCTACTTGGTTTGCATTTCGTACTCGCTACAAAATGGCTAATTTAAGACCCTGGAACCAGCGTAACAAAATTAAACGACGATTACCCCAAGTCGTCGTTTTTCTATAATATATGGTGAAATATTTAATCGTTTTATTAGACATGTTGTATGGTAAATAATTTATATTTCGTTTTTCTAAATAAATCTTCAGTTTAGTTAAGTATAGTTTTATAGGTTATAAACCTAAATTTGAAAATATGGCATTTTTTGGCAATATTAAAGCGAAAAAAAGCGAAATAAAACTATCCAATTTTAGTTTAATTTTGAAACAAAAATATAATAATAAAAGCCATATTTTTTCCTCTCAATTTTTGTTGTCTTAAAATGTCATAATCTGGCATTCTTATGTACCTCTAATTAAACTTAAATACTTGCTAAAACATGTTTGGTTGGCAGTTGGGAAAAATGCCTACTTATTAATTACACTGCCGGGCATAAAATTAGGGTCACCCTGTACTTTAAAATTAATTTAATAATTTTTATTTTTTGTTGTTGTTTTTTTGTTGTAACATAGTTTCCTAACTTTTTGTGATGATTTTGTCGTGATTGCTTGAATAAAAAAAAATGTTTGTTGTTTTGATAGGCGTTTGGAAAAAAAGGGTCCTTGACCGAAATTCATAAAAATCATTAACAGCATACTTTTCGTTTCAGTGGCTTTATCTGTCTATTGCAAATTGTTTGTATAGTATTGCTATTGCAGTAAGCGTATTGAAATGGCCATAAATCCTGTTGTTGCGGAGCGAATTGTGGCGGCTATAGAAGATGGCCGCGGTCAGCGCGAAACTGCGAGAAATGTTGGTGTAAGTCTTTCTAGTGTGCAACGAGTATTTCAACGGTACGAACAGACTGGTTTCCTCACTCGAAGACCTGGTTCAGGACGAGGAAGGAGTACAACGGCTAGAGATGACCGCTTTGTCATTTCTAATGCTTTGAGAAACCGAACGGTCACGGCAGTTTCCTTCGAAATCATCTTCAAGAAGTGAGAAATGTAAACATAAGTGAGTGGACGGTTAGGAGGCGACTTCATGCTGCTGGATTATCTTCTCGAACTAGAGCTACTGGCCCGCCGCTTTCTCGTGAACACCGGATTGCAAGATTGAATTTTGCAAGAGAACATTTGGCTTGGACAATAGAGGATTGGAGTCGCGTGTTGTTTTCCGATGAATCGCGATTTTGCCTGACAGGCTCAGATAGACGTGTAAGAGTGTGGCGACGACAAGGCGAGAGATATGCTCAAGCGTGTATTGCCGAGCGACTTCCATTTGGTGGAGGATCAGTTATGGCATGGGGAGGTATATCTTTTGAAGCTCGCACGGAGTTAGTCTTTATCCAGAATGGGACGTTGAACGCACATAGGTACCTGACAGAGGTTTTAGAAGACCACGTTGTACCGTTTATGGTTATTCTTGGTGAAGACGCAACCTTCATGCATGACAATGCACGGCCCCACACTGCTCGGTTAGTTACTTCTTATCTTGACGAGGTTGGAATAACGCGATTTGTTTGGCCTCCTCGCAGCCCAGACATAAATTCCATTGAGCATGTTTGGGATGAGATGGGGAGACGTTTAGCGGAGATATGTGCTGACCCAGGAAATTCTAGAGAGCTTTGCGACATATTGGTGCAGGAATGGAACAATATTCCGCAGGATGTGATCCAAAATCTAATTCGAAGCATGCCTCGTCGTTTGCAAGCTGTTATCACTGCCAGAGGAGGAAATACTCGCTACTGAAGTTCTTAAAAAAATTGTAGTTTTCATTTAGAGCACATGAATTGAAATTGTATTTTTTCTTATTTTTTATAAACTTCAAAAAACAACAAAAACTTTTTTTTATTTAAGCAATCACGACAAAATCATCGCACAAGTTAGGAAACTATGTTACAACAAAAAACAACAACAAAAAATAAAAATTTCTAAATTAATTTGAAAGTACAAGGTGACCCTAATTTTATGCCCGGCAGTGTATATTCTGACTCGATTTCTATTGCATTGCAAAATGCCATATTCTGGCATTTTAAACCGCTATGCCCACTATAATTTAACTTCAATACTTACTAGAATATATCTGGTTACATTGTGGCAACAAAATTAGCAGATATTTCTACTTTTTGGCCATCCAATATTACAAAAATAGTTGGAGGTTTAATTATCCTATAAAAGGTATTTTTGGCCAAGTAATCGCTATAGCCTATGTACAGGGTGTCCAATTTTTAGGGTTGAGGTTTTCGCGACACCGTGCCACTTTTTTGTCAAACTCAAGCTGCCGTAATTAGATTTTCCATAGCCAGCCTCGTTTCGGAGGTACAGGGCCACCAAAAAAGCATTTTGGAACACCCTCGTATCTCGGTTATT
>JAUTXW010002743.1:0-48966 GCA_030620095.1 Kuschelorhynchus macadamiae | reverse complement strand
CGTTACAAGCACAAATTAAGTCCAAACAGCATTTTTCTTCAGCTTATTTTACACTGTAAAATCCTTTTTTTGCCATCAATATTGGTACACCCCAAAAACTAAACAAAAATTATAGCAAAAGCTAGAAGGTTCTGTTTTATCATGGTGGAGTTTTATAATCTATGACGTAATAATGTTAGACGATGGATTAAATATGTTTCATCCATTAGAACATCTTACGCAACTTCCTGGCTACGGACAGAACCTTAGTTGTTAAAAATGATTATTAATCTGTCATATTTAATTTTGTAAAGTCATAAATCGGTAATTATTGCAAATCTGGCATTTAATTTGCAAATTTTCAATGCCATATCACTTAACTCTTTTAATTTTGCGAGGCGGACTCCATCTGTTAAAAAAATTCGCAGAGCAGATGTGTCGGTAACTTTTTGGATTGATCGCAGACACACCATCTGACCTACTGTTTTAATAACATTAATTTACTTGATTAATGACTACTGTCTGATTTAGGAGACGATTTTTATTGTCCCGAAATGTTAGACAAATTGAACTTTATTATTTTAATCAGAAAGAACAGTTTTATTTTTAAGTGGCAGAGAAAAAGGCAAATGAACCAGTTAATTATTACATACCAAGTAGGAAAGTATTTCATTACTGTCGAAAAATTTATTTTGAAAATAAAAATAATTAGTAGAAATGCCAAAATTTGTCATTTTCTATTTTGACGTTTTCATAGATATTGTCATGCGCTGCTAACTTGTATGTCTTGTGTTTGGGATCATCTTCTGTTTTGTGCCAGCTTACGCTATTACGCCTTTTGGATCATCGTTGATATATAGAGGTTATATGTCTTGTTAATGTTCGGTACTTATATACACGTTCTACGTAGACTACCTCCGTTGGAGAGCAGCACATTAACTATGTTACCATGGAAACGAGGAGGACAAGCAATAACATGCTTATTAATAAACGGCCGCGAAGCTCGTTTGTTAACAAGCTCTCACACTCGCGGACAAAAACATAGTGCCGGTCGTGTTCTTTCAGAAAACCGTGTTTTTCGACCTCTCGGTAGGTGTATTTCGAAAACTATTAGAGATGTCAAAGTCAAAGTCAAATCAAGCTTTATTGTTTAAAGAAATATTCCTGTTAACAAAGCTTTAAAAAAAAAATAAAATGTGTTAAATTTAGCCCAACATTAACAAAGTATAGTTAAAAATTATTCAAAAAAATATATATAAATAAATGTAGGCAGGTAGGTAACACTTAAAATAGATTAAAGGTATAGAGACAAACGATACAATATTTTTAGTTTACTAACACTACAAAGAGCATAAATGTAAAAGGTGCTAGAAATTACGATAAAAGGATTTTTAAATAATAAATATACAAGTAAAAAATTAAAACATGTCGCTAGTTAAGCCCGTCTCGAAAGAAATCGTCCAAGGTATAAAAAGGTCGCGTGATAAGAATTGATTTTAATTTCGTTCTGAACACACTCTTATTTTGTTCCTGCCTTAAATCTAGTGGAAGATGATTGAAAATTCTCTTACTATTATAAATGATGGAATTTAAGGTCTGTGCAGACGATGGAATAGGAAGAGCAATACTGTATGAAGAGCGCGTATTGTGAATAGACTTGCTTCTAATTGAATCTTTAAATTTCTTGTGCATCATACAAGCAGATTCCAAGACAAAAATACAAGGCAACGTAAGAATTCTTTGGGAAATAAATAAAGGTCGACAAGAGTCCCTCACTTTAGCCTTACACATGTATCGAACTGCTCTCTTCTGAAGAACAACAATTGAGCTGAAAAGTTGCTTTGAACAGGATCCCCAAAAACAGATATCGTACCTAAGGTGAGAGTCAATCAAAGCAAAGTAGGAGTTTCTAGCTATGACATAGTCCAGTTCGTTACTAATTACTCTCAATGCATAGCAGTTGGAAGACAATTTTTTGCTCAATTGTGCAATGTGACTTTCAAATTTTAACTTTTTGTCGATATAGATACCCAAAAACTTATTCTCTGTCAGAGAATTCAATGTAAAGTTATTAAGGGACACTTCATTTAAATCACATTTAAACGACATTACGCAAGTTTTATTTGTGTTTAATGTAAGATGGTTTGCGACACACCAACTTTTTATTGTAAGCAGATCTTTACTTACTAAAGCATTCAAAACAGTGGCACTAGTATTATGCCAGAGAACAGTGGCATCATCAGCAAATAGTGTAAACGCACCCTCTATTTTTACCGACGACAAGTCATTTATATATACCAGAAAAAGTATGGGGCCCAAAACCGAGCCCTGAGGTACCCCATACTCAACTCTAAGACCATCCGATGTCTGGTCATTGAAACAAACACTTTGTTGTCTTCCAGTAAGATATGATCTGAACCACTCTAACGATACCCCTCTAAAGCCATAGATCTCTAGTTTTTCCAATAGAATACAGTGATTAACGCAATCGAACGCCTTAGAAAGGTCACAAAAATCAGCCGCAGCTGATTCCTTGTCGTTCAATTTTATATATATTCTTTCCAAAAAGGAAAATATAGCTTCATCAGTGCTTTTATTGCTTTGAAACACAAACTGCGCGCGACTTAAAATCTGTTGTGATTTCAAAATGGTCAGCATACGTTTTTTGACAATTTTTTCTATAATTCTTGCAAGTGTTGGAAGTAGAGCAATAGGACGAAAATTTGAAGTGCTTTTGTGATCACCGCCCTTATGAAGAGGAATCACAATTGCTGATATCAAGCACGATAGGAAGTCGCCATTGACAAATGAAAGATTTATGGCCTCAGAAAGAATAGAGAAAACATTGTCCGGCAGAGCCTTGAATATTTCGATTGAGACACCATCCCACCCAGAGGCGTGAGTATTTTTTATATCTAAAAATATTGATTTGAGCTCAGATGCGTCGGTAGTTGTCAGGAAAAAAGAATCTCTGATGTTTATATTTGTTAGAAAGTCGCAAAAATTTCCATTACTCTTAATTTTATTAGACATATTGGCTGCTATTGTACAATAATATCTACTGAAGTCATTAGGTGTTAGGTTAGTATCAGCTATGTTGTACCCATTTTTGCAACTAATTTCATTAACAATGCGCCTCGACTCTTTCTGCTTATTATTGCTATTCAAGACTCTATGTCTGTAATAAGCTTGTTTTGCGGACTTAATTGTACATCTATAAATGTTTCTATATTTATTAAAGTATGAGCTGAAAATTTCATTGTAAATAAAAAACTTTCTAATATAGTGTAAAGAACGCATATTTCTGGCAGATACTTTAAGCCCGCTGGTTACCCAAGCCTTACTCCTTTTACTTTTTAGCTTTCTCACAGGAAAAGATTTATTGAAGAGGTCTACCATTGATCCATGGAATGCCTGCAACGGATTGTTCGAAAGAAAAATGCTTTGTCAGTCTGCTTGTGCACAGCTTTGTGTAAATTTTGCGTAATTTGACCTAGTAAATAATCTTCCCTTCCCAGTTCTTCTTTTAAACTTACTATGCTTAACATTAAACCTACAAAAGACTGCTGCATGGGCCGAAACTCTAGCAGGGACCACCCTGCACTCCACCTCGCTCTTCGGAAGGTTACAACACATATGAATACAGATAAATTTGAGATGTGTTTTTAGAGGAGACGTAGATCTACAATTCGTTTGCAGATTTTTCTGTACCATATTTGGTACCGGAGATGTGGAAAAGGTGTTAAACACTAACTTCTGTTTTGCTTCCCTCGTAAAAGGGAAGTATTGTACTCGTGAACAAAATCATTCTCCCAGATTTTTTTAGATCTTCACGTGTCAAGATCCCTAGATGACGAAAAAATATGTTTTCTCGATTCTGTCGGTCTGTCTGTTCGTGTTATAGCTAAAAAACTACTTACCCGATTGCCTTCAAATTTTGGTCAAAAATTAAGGATCGTATGGAGATGACCTGGTAATATTTTGGTCAAAATCCAATATGGCGAATCAAAATGGCGGCCTAGTGAAGTGTTAAAAAATTATTATTAAAAAACTACTCATCTAATTTATCTTTTTGCAAAAACGTCAAGTATTATGTTGAAATCAAAAAATAGTGGTATTAATTCAAGATGGCCGAACAAAATGGCGGCCAAATAAAATGTTTGTCGCTCTGTCTGTCAGTTCGCGGCATAGCTTAAAGACTAATTACCCGATTTACTTCAAATTTTTATCAAAAATTAAGGTTCATATGTGTACAACCTGGTAAAAATCCAAAATAGCGAAACCAAAGGGCGCGTAGTGAAATTATTACGAAGAAATTGCTTTTAAATTTTGCATTAACATTAAGAATTATGTTGGAATAAACTGGTAAAATTTTGGTACGAATCCAAGATGGCGGAACAAAATGACGGTATAATAAAATATATAAAAGTTCAGCCTAAAAAAACTACTTAATGGATTGATTTCAAGTTGTGTGCCACAACTAATTGTGGTATAGGGCTCAACTAGTAGAACTATGTTAGTAATTTAAGATGGCGGAACAACATTACGGCCAAATAAAATTTTTGTAATCGTGAAAAAATCACCCTCTCACCTCTCTACCCGATTGATTTCAAATTTTGACTGAAAATTAAGGGTGATGTGGGGATGGCCTGAAAATATTTTGGTAAAAATCCAATATAGCTGGTAAAACTGTTTGTTAGAGTAGTGTATTATTTCGAGTTAAAATCCAGTAAAAAAACAAATTTCTTTTTTTCAAATTGTCGACGTTTTGCTACTCTATTGCTGCATTCTCAGGATATATATATATATATATATATATATTTATATATAGAGTTGTGGTCATAAAAACAGTATATAGTCATTAATTACAACTTTCTAAAAAAAATTCGTAGTTTTTGATAAAAACTAATTAAGATATACATAAAACCAGAAGTCATAAATAAGTAGCTCAAAAACTGCAACCTTTTAAAAAAATAAGTTGATATTTGCTTGGTCATTAAAATAGAGCCATGATGTAATCACTGCTAACTATAAAATGGCTTTGGAAATAATGACACTTATAAGTCAAAATCAGTAAATAATATTCCTTCAGGTTGTGGTTTGTGGTGAATTTATCAGCGCAATTAATTTAATTGTTAATATATTTTTTGCGAAAATGGGTCGTGGTATACATTGTTCATCTGCTGAAAGAATGACCTTTTTAATATCGCGGAAAGAAGGAAAATAGCTGAGAGAAATTGCAAGGGTCCTTGGTCGTTCAAAAAAAAAGTGGAAAATGCATTGCAGACGCAGTCGATCCGTGAAACCGAGGAGCAAGGAGAAAAATAACATCTTATACTGACAGACAGATCGTTCGTATTTCAAAAAACGACCCATTTAAGTCGTCTACAGAAATTAGAACTGAACTGGAACTAAAAATAAGTTCAAGAACAATTCGAAGAAGGCTTCAGAAAGTAATCTACACGGTAGAGCAGCAAGAAAAGTACCTCTCTTATCATCCAAAAATATTAAAGAACGTTTAAAGTTTGCCCAAGATCATTTAAACTGGAATGGTGAATTGGGAATCAAGAAATGGCGCAATATTCTATGGAGCGATGAAACGAAAACAAATTTAATAGGTTCCGATGGTAGGCGATATGTTAGAAGACCACCCAACCAGCAGTTATTGCCAAAACACACCATTAAAACAGTTAAACATGGAGGGGGTAACCTAAAACTATGGGGAGCTTTTTCTTGGTATGGTGTAGGACCGATTTATTTGATCAAAGAAATTATGGATTAAAATGAGTATGTCCACATTCTTCAGGACATCATGTTGCCGTTTGCAGAGGATTATATGCCCTTAATATGGAAGTATCTACAGGATAATGATCCGAAGCACACGTCTAGAAACGCGAAACAATTTCTTAGTGACAATAGTGTGGATTTATTGTCGTGGCCTTCCCAATCGCCAGAGCTCAATCCCATTGAGAACTTATGGACTTATCTCAAAAACGCTGTTGGCAAACACAAAACGAAAAATAAGCAAGAACTTTGGGAGATAATTAAAGCAGAATGGGAAGCAATACCATTAGAATTGTGTCAAAGACTTGTGAACTCTATGCCCAGAAGATGCGCAGAAGTTCTAAAATATAGAGGTTATAAAACTAAGTTTTAGTTATTTAAAAATTGTTTGTGTAGTATTTAATCATGTTATAATTGCTCAATATTATAAGATTAAATCTGTACCCCGGGTGGCTCTATTATCTTTTTAATTTATTTGTTAAACATTCTGTTGATGCAATTTTTATGCTAGGTTTGTTATTAATGTTTCGCTTATTCATTACATGTGTATAATAAAAATTGTTGCACAAATTAGATTTGTTATTAGGAGTTTATTTGTCAGAAAATATATTATATTGCACTGGCTCTATTTCAATATATATATATATAACACTGTATATATATATATATATATATATATATATATATATAAATATATAAATATATATATATATATATATATATATATATATATATATATATATATATATATATATATATATATATATATATAAATATATATATATATATATATATATATATATATATATATATATATATATATATATATATATATATATATATATATATATATATATATATATATATATATATATATATATATATATATATATATATATATATATATATATATATATATATATATATATATATATATATATATATATATATATATATATATATATATATATATCCTGCATGAAACCTATATTATTGGTCTTTAACTACTACGTTGGTCCGCAGATTTCTAAATGGTTTCTGTTAACGATCCTCTTGTTTTTATGTTAGAGTGGTGTATTATTTGGGGCTAATATCTAGAAAAAAAACAAGAGCTTTTTTTTAATTGTCGACGTTTCGCAACGTTACTGTTGCATCCTCAAGACACATAAATTTTATATCCTGCATGATACCCATATTATCAGTCTCTGTACTCTGTTGGTTCGCACATATTTCCCAGATATTAAATTTCTGTACGGTTATTTGGGGTTAGGAAATATATGCTGACCAATGGAGTAGGTAAAGACTAATATAGGTTTCATGCAGGATATAAAATCTATGTGTCTTGAGGATGCAACAGTAAATTGACAAAACGTCGGCAATTTAAGGAAGGGCCTTTGTTTTTTTACTAGATCCTAACCCCAAATAATACACCACTCTAATATAAAAACAACTGGATCGTTAGTGAATCTGGGAATATCTGCGGACCAACCAATGACGTATAAAATGGATAGACTCAGCATTCCCATAAGGAAACGCTTCAAAAAATAGATCAGTCATTGTTTGACAGACTTTGCATGAGTGGAAGAAAGACGGACTGATCTCATAAACAAAGTATAGAGTAAATGACAACGTGGGTCCTAGCATCACGACCTGATTTACCAGTGGCGTAGTTATTTCACAGCAAATTCAGTTTTAAGAAGTTTTCTGTTTCCGCTATATTATGAATTGAACGCTAGCATTCATGTCAATTTATTAGTTTGCGGGAATAACATATATCAGTTTTAAAACGGATTTAATTTTTTGCATTGCATTTTACACTCGGCTTTTTGTGAGAATTTTATATGGTTTGAAGTTGCCGATGTTAAGCTTGATCTTAATTAGGTCTGTTCGTTTAACAGAATATTGTAGACTTAATATTCTGCAACAGAAAAGCAATTAAGGATTTCCTGCCCTTTTTAGTATCACAAAATATGATTAAAATAGAACAGTACGTATTTGTTGATTTTTTAAAGTGTAAATATTTAAGTCTATTTCAACTAATCTAGGAACTGAATAAGATTGAGAAGAAAAACAAGGAATTCAAACAATATAATTTATTATATTTATTCTATGGGATAATATATGCTGGAGAAATTAATATAGGTACACAAGTAATTAATTAATATACAATATAAAATATTTATTAAATCTTAAGTACATGTATACAAAAAAATATCTTTTTGTCAAGCTGAGGGAGCTTGCAAATAAAACCGCCCTAGAGATAAGCATATTTTCTTTGAACAAGAATCGTGTTACTACAGTAAGCTATGCTTATAGTAAGATATAAGATAAGGCAAATACAGAAAGAGATAAATACACACTTGGTGCACATTCATTTTATCTACAGAGCAGCCTGAAGTAAAGGTGGGATATGACTCGGATAAATGCAACAGTGTCAAATATTATTCCTTCAAGCAAAACAAAATTAATAAAAACGAAACGATAAAATAAAAGTTTTCTCGGTTTGTTTGTTATTAGTTTATTTAAAGTTATTTTGGTACTAAAATGCAATAATAACTTTCCTAAAGGCAGTATTTTTGCCACTAGCTTCGTGAATTAAGACCAGTATTCACAAAATCTACTGTCCAGCTTTTAAATGTAAACAAAGGGCTCTATTCTTTTTATATGTCGTTGGGACCAACGGAGTAGGTAAAGACTGATAATATGGGTTTCAATCTAAGGTGGCGAAACAAAATGACGGCCAAATAAATTTCTTAAAAATCAACGTAAATTTTGTTCAATTGTTTTTAAATTTTGCAGAAAAATTGAATGTGAATATGGCACACTTATTGAATTTACATAATGGTGCCCATAAAAAGGAAGAGACAGTATATGTAACACATATATACTTTGACTATGTACTGAACAGACTAAAATGTCTGAAACGCCAGAGCAGCTCTTGAGTGTTAAGTGTAGACTTTTACCTCTTAAAATATTTCCTTTTCTCCCTGTATATTATTCATATAGGTTAATTCTAAATAGCATATACAACCTGTGTTATCTGTGTTAGTTATTAAAGGACAATCTATCGATTTTTATTTGTATTGTTTTTGATATTATTAAGTTCCAAGATGTATTACCGTTAGTCATGAACCAGTAATAGACCTTGGCTGAGATTTATGGTATATGATTTTTCCGCTCTGGTTAATTTTCATAAGTAATAGGTATCTGACTATATCAGGACATAAAACAGATGTTCAAATATGTTCATTCATTGCTTTATAGTTATTTTAAGAAGGATGTGAAATCCATTTTCATTCAAAATGTTAGCACACATTAAATCTTTTATGTGATTAGTTACAAGTGTTAATCCAAAAAGATATAATGAATGAAATTCATTCAAAAACATATTGAGAGTGAAATATTTATTATAAAATATTTCCTTCCAATTTGAAAGGACCAGAATTAATCTTTGAATTCGTCATATGATAAGATAAATTATAATCATTTGATAATATGTGGAATTTAATATATTTTTTTAAAGTCTTTTAGATTTCCTGTTATTGTCATTCTGCGTCTTATAAAAAAGTTCCAAATTTGGCTATTATTTACTTTTGGTCATACACTATTGCAAAAAGTATGAAATAAAGGTATTTTTAAACGCATTTTAATGATACAGTATATCTCAATTTTTTTAAATGTTAGAGAAAATCATAATTTGCCCGTTTGCAAACGATATTCATTCTATTTTCTTAGCTTTATTGTGTGAAATTTGATACACATTTTATAGGCATCGAGACACATTTTCTGGTGTACAACACTATTTCTATTGACAAACAAAAATCTTTTTTGGCTTTTTCGCAACTGAAAAAAAATATTTAACTTTAAATTAATTGAATCAAATATTTAATATAATTACATACCTCAACATGTAGACTAGTCTGTCTACGGAATGTTTCGATACATAATATAAACAATATTATTTAAGCAAGCATAAGAAATTATATCATTTACCTTAAGTTTTTTTAGACACAAATAATCTGAACACATTTAAAAATACTATTTCTATTTCTAACAGTGGCGACCATACGGGATCTGAATTGCATATTTTTGAAGAAAATACGCCACTGACATTTTTTGATTAGGATTATTTTTTGGACAGCCTAGACATGGCTGCATAAATACTATCTCTTGCGTTTTTTTCATCAGATGTACCTTTTAAAAGTTATTTAGCAAGATTTTTTGGAGTTTTGTTAAGTAAACTTATTAGCTATGCACTAATGATTATTTTGCCAAATAACTTCTAAACCGTAGAAATACTGAAAAGTTAGGGAACAGAATAGGGAATTTGAATTTGATACTCATTGTCTAAAATAAAGAGCAGTTGGTTATAAACGTTGTTGGGTCAAAAGTCAACAATTATGGATATATTGCGGTACAAAGATGGTGAAAAATTAAATATTTTTATTCTTTGTCTTAGAAACGAAAAGCGATAGAATAACGAAATTTGAAGGGAGTAATACTACTATGGAAACGCACTATTGGCATATTACTCACTTTTTTAAAATGAGTGGATAGGGTTGAAATAGACTACCCCTCTTATTCTTGTTACCTAAGAAAAACTTACGCAACGAATAGCAAAGAAATAAAGCCCGTTTTGTTTAAAAACTTTTTTATTTCTTATATTTTTTTCATAAAACTTACCGATTTGAAATTAAAAAATAAAATGTATATAGTTACAATTTTTTAGAAAAAAAAATCTAGTGGGCCGCTGTCACTATTTAATGCGTGCTTAATATTGCTTTATTTGACATTACTCAGTTAGTTTAAATAGAATATTTTACGATTAATTTAATCAAAGATTTGTTATCTGATCTGTTTAATTGCGCAGTAATAAGAGTTTTAATTAAATCAAAAGAACAATATCAGTTAATTTCACGAATGTAAAAATTGCAGATACGCATTTTTATGTACGGGCATGCAAAAGGGAATTCCTTGAAAGCTTGTCGTCTTTATACACAAGCGTATCCCAATGGTAGACCTCCTCATTACAGCACATTTACCAGGCTTCATCAAAGGCTACATGAATCTGGAACTTTCGAAAAAAGAAGTTTTGAAACTGGCCGACACCGCGAAGTTCTAACACTCGAACTGTCCTAAATATTACTGTAATGCAACCTCAGGCAAGTACCAGGAAAACTGTAGCGGAATTAAATACTGATGCATCAACTGTATGGAAGATATTAAAAGAACAATAATTATATTCATACCATATACAGAGGTTTCAAGCTCTCTTACCAAAAGATTTCGAACCGAAAATGTTTTTTTCCCAATGGTTTCACCGAAGGAATACCTATAATCCCTTTTTTTGTTCAAAAATTCTCTTTTCGGAAGAAGCTAGCTTCTCAAGAGGTGCAACTGATAACAGGCATGTATAGGCTAAAGATAATCCACATTCAATAACAGAATATAGACATCAGTATTAATTTTTCGTTAACGTTTGGATAGGAATTGTCGATTGGGCTACATTTTCTATCTCTAAGATTAACTGAGTCATATTTTCATTTCCTACAAGAAAAATTGCTTTCTCTACTAGAAGAGACATGTATTACATGCATGATGGTACCCTGCACACTTCAGTTTAAATGTGCGAAGGTATTTAGGAATCTTACAGATGAAAATCGCTGGATAGGAAGAGGTGGGCCTTATCTTTGGCCGCCTCGATCCCCAGATTTAAATCCTTTGGATCATTGTATCTGGGGATATCTGAAAGAATTAGTTTACATTAACCCAGTACAGGATATCCAAGGCCTGAGAAATCGCGTAATTGCATCATGTGATGTTATAAAAAATAGCCCTGGCATATTTCAAGGTATTAGAGGCTCAATGATGCGTATTATATCGCAAGACAGGCTTTTTCAACACTTGCTATAAAAAAATGTACTCGTTTTTGCGTAGGACGTTGTGTTTTTATTTAAATGCAATGTCTAAATCATTTTTTTAAGTAAGTTTTTTTTAAGAACGATATTATTGATAGCTCATACATTAATATATAGAGGATAAGTTAGTTTGAGAAATATTTGTTAATCAATTATTTTTAAATTTAATATTAGTACAAAATGAAACTCTGTTTGAAAGGAGCCAACTAGATTATTTTTCTAAAATAAATTTCTTTGTCCGTAATGCTTTACATTTAACTTTTTAATGTCAAATCAATAAGTTTATGAAAAAAATACAAGAGGTAAAAAACTTTCTAAATAAACCAAGCTATCAAAATTTACTTTTTTCCAAATCGTTGTGTAAGCTTTTCTTTAAATTTAGTTAATAAGAATAATTGGGGTAGTCTATTTCAACTGTTGCTTTTTGTTTTTAAGATAAAGACTAAAAACATTATTTTTCCACCATCTTTGTACAGCAATATCTTACTAATTGTTGACTTTTGACCCAACGTTTATAACAAACTGCCCTTTATTTTAAACAAGGAATATCAAATTCAAATTTGCTCTTCTGCTCCCTAACTTTTTAGTCTTTCTACGGTATAGATGTTATTTGGCAAAATGATCATTCGTGCATAGATTTTGCTTAAGAAAACTCCAAAAATTCGGACATTTTGCTAAATAACTTTTAAACGGTACATCTGACAAGAAAAATGCGGGAGGTACTTTTTATGTGAAAATGTCTAGGCTAGCCAAAAAATGATCTTTCCAAATGAAAAAATGTCAGTGACGTACCATATTGTTCTTTAAAAATTTTCAATTCAAATCCCGCATGGACGCCACTGGTAGAAATATAAGATATCTTGAATGGTATCCCAAGTTTTATTAAAAAAAATATGTCTTTTTTGAAAGGTTTAACCTTGTATTTCAAAAGTTATGAGGGTTAGGACATTTGGTGGTTTAAAAATCCTGTAATATATATATATATATATATATATATATATATATATATATATATATATATATACTATATATATATTATATCATATATATATATATATATATTTATATATATACAAGTAGAGCGAAAAATAAAAACAGATTTACAAATAATAGTAGAGTGGTTCGATTCTAATTTACTTACTATAAATTTAACAAAAACAGTTTATATAATGTTCTCAAGTTATAAAAGAGGATTACCTCAAGCGGCATCAATTGATATAAACTTACCTCTGAGAAATCACGTCTGGACTCTACATCGCTCTAAAAATACAAAATATCTTGGAATATTTATAGATGAAAATCTAAGATGGGATACTCAAGCTGAAGCCCTTGCAAAAAAACTGAGATCGCTTATGTATCTGTTTAAAACTATGTCGAAAATTCTTGACGCTAAGTATCTCAAAATGATGTATTACGCCCTTATACAGTCTCTGTTAGAGTATGGAATAATTGGATGGGGGGCGCATATCAGTCAAATCTAATTCCTGTAATTATGGCACAAAAGAAAATTCTTAAAATAATGTTTAAGCTTGAATGGCGATATCCTACCCATCTTCTGTATTCCCAAACGAATATGTTGAGTGTAAGGTCTCTTTATTATAAATCGTCTATTTTATACTTGGCAAAAAAACATATGCTTAGCCAAAACAATACTCATAATTATCGGACAAGATTTAGGGAAGGACTAAATTTGACATTGCCTAGACCAAACAAGCAAGTAGGAAGGCAACAGTTTAACTATATTGGCCAAAAAGTTTGTAACTTAATGCCTCAAGATCTGAAAAATAAAATATATAATAAATACTTTAAAAAACACTTAACAAGGTGGCTGATAAGAGAGGCAACTATTTTATAGGTATCTAGTTTTTTTTTTCTATTTGCTTTTTTGTATCATCGATCATTAGATAGATGTATGTTTGTAATGTTTTTTACTAAATACTATGTCGCATATCGTTCTTTTATGTCTTAATAACATTTAAACTAACAGTTATGTGTATATATATATATATATATATATATATATATATATATATATATATATATATATATATATATATATATATATATATATATATATATATATATATATATATATATATATATATATATATATCTGGGTTTATATATATATATATATATATATATATATATATATATATATATATATATATATATTATTATTATTATTATTATATATATATATATATATATATATATATATATATATATATATATATATATATATATATATATATATACTGTAAACGCCATGATTTTCTAAATTTATCTTGTCTTTGGGATTTCTCAGTAAGGATCCTATTGTTCTTTATAATTTGTAGGCTGTAGTGATCTTATGTTTTCGAAAAAGTCTTCCTCTGCGGTCTGTAGTTCCCTTAAGATAAGGAAATACGGCTGTTGCTTTTTTTTTGCATGTTACTGGCATTTTTGATTTGCCTCTCTGATGATGTTCTAGATCTTTTTTAATAGTCTATGTCTTGTAGCCATTTTGTTTCAGTATGGCTGTAATTTTTTCTATTTCTTTTTGTTTGATTGAAATATCTGTAAGGCGGATAGATCTTGAGATGAGTGTATTGGCTACTGCTTGTATTTGGGTGTGTGTGTGGGCTTTCTATATACTGTGTGGTTTAGATGTCCTTCTGAAGTTTTCTTAATAAGCACGTTCAAGAAAGGCAGCTGATTATTTTCTTCTATTTCTATGGTAAACTCGATCTGGTGGTAAATGGAATTTAGAAAATCTAGGAATTTAAGGAGTTCGTCTTTGCCAAAAGACCATACGGCAAGTACGTCATCAACGTATCGAACCCATAGTTTTGGCTTTAGAGTAGCTTCGTTCAACGCTTTTTGCTTAAAATATGTCATAAAGAGGTTGGCTATGGCTGGTGATAAAGATGATATACTTTTGTAGTTTATTCACAGGCGAGTTGAAAGCACCTACAATTGGTATGAGGGGAACATTGGGCTAATGAATTTTCGAAAGTTTGGGGACACCTGCTTGATTTTTCTCTGGGAATAAAGCTCTTTTTGATTTCTGGGTCAATCGGAGATTCGATGATTTTGGTTTTTGTAGTTTTCTCTAGATATGTAGTAGGATCTCGACCCACTGGTTTGTAGGATGGATATTCGAGTATAGTTTTCATTTTTAAGGTGTAATCTTCTGTATTCATGACGACGGTTGCGTTGCCTTTATCTGTAGGTAGTATGATGATATTCTCGTTTTTGTTCAAATTCTTTAAGACTCGGTGTTCGCTGACTGATACAAAAACCAACAAACCACATCGGCTCTTTTCCATCATCAAAACAAGGCATAAAATACATTTTAATAGCTGCATACTAATATCAGACACAAAGCATTATAAAACCAGAATAATTCGAGAAGCAATAGAAATTGAAAAGCAAGGTACTTTAAACAAAAAAGACGACGATATCTTAGTTTACCGACGAGAGTCAAGAGTAAACATCGAAAATACTAAATAAGATTTTAGTGAAACGCTTGCAAAATAACTTGCAAACCACCAGAAATGAATGGATAAACTCCCGGATATGCCAAAATCCATATACAGTGTGTCTATTTAAGTTACTTAACAAGAAACGGAGGTCAAGGGTTGCGAATGACGACACTACAAATCAAGCAAGGCTCTCTATAACGTAGGTAAAGATACAGTTTCAAAAATATTGAAAGAAAACAGTTTTCGACCTTACAAACCAAAACTTATACATACTTTGAGACCAGGAGGCTTTGAGCGACGGTTCGAGTTTTGCTGTCTGATACAAGGGGAGCTAGAAGATGATCCTTTTATGGCAAGACAAATTATTTTTACCGATTAAGCAACGTTTACTTCCAATGGGACTGTAAGTTCGCAAAACTGTCGTTGGTGGAGTGACGTTAATCCTAATTTTGTTATACAAACTCGTGATCAGTATTCATTCAAAACAAAAGATGGAGTAATTGGACCAGTTTTTTTTTCGACATAATTTAAATAGTCAACGCTACTTGGATTTTCTAAATACTTACTTGTACGATTTTTTTCATGAACTACCCATAAGTGAGAGGTTCCAAATATGGTACCAGCAGGATGGCGCATCATGCCACGGAGCAAGGGATGTAAGACAATACTATATATATATATATATATATATATATATATTATTTCATGAAAGTTTTAAGAGAATTTTCTGTAAGAACGGTTACCTGTATGGAAAGAGATGGTGGATATGTTGAGGCAAATGTGCAGTGACGGAACAGTTACTTTTTATTGTTAATTAAGTTATTTACACGTAATGTTTATTAGAATTAAAATTAGTGAAGTTATTTTCTACATTTCCAAAAGTCTTGAATTTAGTTAGAATATTTCCCACTGTTTTGAAATGTATAATTTTATCTGGGTGTCTGTTGTTAAAAATGTCTGCAGCTTCTCAAAATGTTTTATAATTTTCTCCGACAATTAAAATTATTTCAATTTTATCTCCTTTGCTTAATTTCAGCGGCATTTCTTTTTACTATAATATTGAAACTGGTGTTTCAATAAAGTTATACACTATTGTAGTTGTCAATGGCAGTGACAATGTCATTATCAACGATCGATAAATAAGGAAATTTTGCTGGTGTGTAGGTAGGAACAAAAGTAAGAAACTGGACTTGCAAGTAAGAAGCCAAAGTTTTACATTCCTTAAGAAGTGATTTCAGATAGGAAGTAACGAATCTAGTGCTAGATATGTTTTTTTATTCTAAGTAAGATTTTGTAATACATTTTGCTATAAAATAAAAAATAAAGGTACTTTTCTCTTGAGTCAATTTCGATTTTTTAGAATTTTTGACCACCCTGTATTGAATTTGTGAACATATACGGGGTGTCCCATTTAAAAAACCAGACTATGTAAAGCATCCTGTCTAATTGAACTTTGTTTAAGTTATGCATCTTGAAAACCCAAAAATATTTTCTTAAGATATTATTTTTAAGTCTCCTACCTTAACCAAGATATTCGATATTTTGAAAGCGTTTTTCGTCTGCGGATCGTAAATTCTTTAATAATTGTTTTATCATGAATAATATCACAAATACCACACTATTACAATTTTTAATAATATTCAGCGCTTCCAATTCAAATCCACGTAAAGTCGAGAGTGTTTGCTACAAACTACAAAGCTTGCACTTACTGGAGAAGCCCGTTTCCTTTTACCGACCGGTCACACAAATTAAAAAAAGTTTTAATTTATTTCGGTTTTATAGGTGTGACCCGCTCTAATCTGAAAAAGTTGGAACAAATTGGAAAGTCCGGGAAGCCGTTAGTTCTAAAGCAAAGCGTATACCGTAATGGGGTCTCGTTCCATTAGACATTGAGATTGGAACCTGTTTGCTCATTTTTTACACCCGGTCTCTAGATCGGGGAGTAATTTGAACTGCCTTTGCTCCGACTGTTTCTTTATCGATGGCGGAATAAAAGCTCGCACTTGATTGACTGAGGTGATAATGAGGAAACAGGCAAAATAATTTTGATATGGGTCGTTTTTAATTTGAGGTTCGTTGAGTTTTACGGCTAATTAAGTAGGTACGTGGATATACTATTGTAATAAATTTCTCGGAATAAAACTACCTTTGTTGATCCCATTTTGCAGACAAGGGCTCGGTAATAGACAAGCAAAAATAGTAGGAAGGCCGAATTGATGATAGTTTTTAGGTATAAAAAGATCTAAAATTCGTTCTGTTGTAGGCGTTAAAAGATAATTTTTAAATGTTTTCATTGTTTATTTATAGCAGATATTTTAAATACAATTTTGAAAAATTGAATGTCAGTCTTTATTTCTCACATGAGGCATTCAGTTGTATTTCGATATCATTATACGAGTATTATAATTTATCTTTTTTGGTCTCAATAACATACAAAACTATGTCTTCTGACGTCAATTGAGTCAAACATTACGCATATTTTGTTTCCGTTTGGTTTCTTTTAATGCGACTATGTCTATACTAAGGCTTTTCACTTCCTTCATCATAATCTCCAGTTTTCCAGGCAACGATTTTACATTCAATAGTGCTCGCCGAACCGAATTCAACGATATAAGATATAGTCGAATGCGGTCTTATCGTGCGGGTCCAAAGGTCACCAACATTGTGAATCAAATCAGAAAACACAGTGAATAACAAAATGTTGTGTGATTTTTTATCGAACTATTAAATCTCGATGGGCTGTTTACAAATATACAGGGAGAAAGAAAATAGTTTTTTTTATTATATTACGCAATATTATTAAGATAGTCACTTAATATTATTTTATGTATTAAATGCCGAGGGACTAAATAAGAAAATTCGCTAAATATGTATTTGGTTAAAATTTTTTGGTTGGCAAAAACAAAAATACACAAAATGGCAAGCGCTTTAATAAAGTCGGAAGGCGGTTTGCATCAGTGGCACAATCAGGATATGTTCTGTTTATACAGTCACTTAATGGAAGTGAGATTTTTTTATCAATCACCAAAAACTATGAGCCCCGCTTGACCTAAAAATCTAACCACTTATACAGTGTCATTTATTTAAATGCGGGCCACCCCCCTGTGCAAAGAAAACTTGTTTTTTTTTGTATTGTGATAACAAAACAATTTTATTTTGCAAAAATATTATACACTTTTGTTAAAAACAGAAGATAATTAGTTATTACTTCCCTCGTGAGATTTTTTCAGATCTTTGCGTTTAAGGGTCTCTAGATGCCGGAAAACATTTTCTCAATTCCGTCTGTCTGTAGGTATGTCTGTCCGTCTGTTCGCGCCATAGCTAAAAAACTACTTATCCGATTTCTTCAAATTTCAGTCTAAAATTAAGGGCCATGCATGCGAAAAATACAGGCTACATATATATATATATATATATATATATATATATATATATATATATATATATATATATATATATTTATATTTATATATATATATATATTTATATATATATATATATATATATATATATATATATATATATATATATATATATATATATATATAGCCTGTATTTTTCGTTAGCCCCGAGTTTCCGGTAAAGAGATTTTTCCGATTTTTATATATCAATATTTGTCTTATAATTAATAAAAAAATTTACTTATTTTGAACACGCTTTAAAATTGGTACAAGTATTCTATAATTATTTATTTATTGCCTACAAAATTACAAATTTACGGAAGCGTAGAAGGGCCACAATTTTTTTTATTTTTTAATTCTGAGTTTAAAGTCGGAATTTAACAAAATTCTGAGTTTAAAGTCAGAATTTAACAAAATTCTGAGTTTGAAGTCAGAATTTAACAAAATTCTGAGTTTAAAGTCAGAATTTAATAAAATTCTGAGTTTAAAGTCAGAATTTAACAAAATTCTTAGTTCAAAGTCGGAATTTAACAAAATTCTGAGTTTAAAGTCGGAATTTAACTAAATTCTGAGTTTAAAGTCAGAATTTACCTAAATTCCGAGTTTAAAGTCAGAATTTAACAAAATTCTGAGTTCAAAGTCGAAATTTAACTAAATTCTTAGTTTAAAGTCAGAAATTAACTAAATTCTGAGTTTAAACTCGGAATTTAACTAAATTCTGAGTTTAAAGTCAGAAACTAACCAAAATGCATTTTTGGCGTCTCCTGCCAAACCTGAAATTGGTGTCAGAAGATAGACAATTAAATATTAAGACAGATAAGTGAAATCCATTTCGTTGCAAGTAAACTCGTTTGAGATTTCTCGAGCTTCAAAGGTTCAAAATTGTCATTGTTATAGCGCCATTTTCTCGAAAACAGTTAAATTTAGGCATGAGAAAAGTAACTCAATAAGTACTTGGATTTTTTAGAAAAATATAAAAATTTAATAAAATATAGGGCATTTCATTTAAAAAACGGATGATGCCTCCGGTTTGAGGTAGAAGCGGCAACACCGCGCAATTTAAAATATTTTATAATCAGAGTATATTATGTTCATCTATGGCCAAAGCGAAATTCTCAAAACATCCTATTCGTTTATTCTCCAGATATTTTTAATAGGACACTCAACTTGAATCACCCAGAAACAGAGGGGGAGCTCTGTCAGTATGTTTCGCGACACACCCTTAAATCGTTCAAACATATATGAACCATTTCTTAAGACTCATTAATCGTTTTGTATTACCTTTTTTATTTTGTGAACCTTTTAATGTATATGTTTTCTTGTATACATTTTGGCTTTTTTTTTCAGCAATAGAAATAAATAAAAATACATAAAATGAACTAATTAAACATGTGTTTAATTTGTCAGGGACTTATTTAACACTCAAAAATCAAAATAGGAAACTTTTATTTTGTACCCTCCCCCTTTTTTCATTTTTTTAACTATCTGTAGTTTGGTGGAACAATTCATAGCACATTTGCCATTATTCAAACAAGAATATTGAACTTGTTTTTTTGGTTCCAGTCTGTTATACAATCGTACAGACTAAATTCTGACTTTAAACTCAGAATTTTGTTAAATTCCGACTTTAAACTCAGAATTTTGTTAAATTCTGACTTTAAACACAGAATTTAGTTAAATTCCGACTTTAAACTCAGAATTTTGTTAAATTCTGACTTTAAACTCGGAAATTAGCTAAATTCTGACTTTAAACTCAGAATTTAGTTAAATTCCGACTTTAAACTCAGAATTTTGTTAAATTCCAACTTTAAACTCAGAATTTTGTTAAATTCCGACTTTAAACTCAGAATTTTGTTAAATTCCAACTTTAAACTCAGAATTTAGTTAGATTCTGACTTTAAACTCAGAATTTTGTTAAATTCTGACTTTAAACTCGGAATTTAGCTAAATTCTGACTTTAAACTCAGAATTTAGTTAAATTCCGACTTTAAACTCAGAATTTTGTTAAATTCTGACTTTAAACTCAGAATTTTGTTAAATTCTGACTTTAAACTCAGAATTTTGTTAAATTCTGACTTTAAACTCAGAATTTTGTTAAATTCCGACTTTAAACTCAGAATTAAAAAATAAAAAAAATTATGGCCCTTCTACGCTTCCGTACAAATTTACTAAAAAAGTAAGCAAAAAATTAGTGTCAAATCTAATAAAAAAATTTTTAAATTAAAATTCACTGGCTAATATCCAGGGGCCAGTGGCAAAAGCTCTGAGAATCGATATAAGGAATGTACAGAAACTTGTGCATGAATAAAAAACATAATTTACTTCCGAAGAAGATTAAAAAATATACACGAAAAAATCAAAGACTAATATAATCCGTCAGAAACTTTTTAATATTATAGACTGAAAAATATCATTATCACTTAAAAAGTCCCCATCTTCTGAGTCGTCCTCAAATGGCGCAATGATCATTGGTGCTATTTCGACATCTGGAACTCGTTCTCGATTCTACCAATCCCATATTAATTTCTCCGTATGTTCCACAGATTTGTCCAGTACTCCGGCGTAATATAATTTAATGGATCTTGCCAAACAATTTGCACTTCATCTGATGTAAGACCATCGTTCACGTGTTTTTCGTAATATGATTTTGCCCCAGCCCATATTAGTTCTATTGCGTTAAACTGGCATTGATATGGCGGCAGTCGTAAAACCTTATGTTCATTTTCCCGTAATATTTCATCTACGGCATATATTGTTGGTCTTTTAATAGATTTTGCCACTAAAAGAAGTTCTAGTTTCAGCATATTGGGTAAAGGATTTTGTTTTATTAGATTTTAGAAATTAGTCATAAATATCACTTTTCTTCCAGGATGAAGTAGGTTGTTTATTTAAGATTCTTGAATGATAAGATGTCCAGAATAATTAAAGATGGAGCATGTAAATTTGGAATCAGTTGTTCTTTTAACCACTTTTCAAACAGTTCACATTTCATATTATCATGGTAGTCCATATTTTTGTATGTTGAAGAAAACAGTAAACTTGCACCTGCGAGAAATCCTGTTGAAGGACCTGCATGTAAAATGATGAACCGTTTTCCCGTCCCACATCCCTTTTTCCTCTTGACACTTTTTACAGACTCGTCCTGCCAAGATTTCGAACCACTTCCATTAGAAAATATCCAAGTCTCGTCTAAAAATACTACAAATTTTGAATTAACATTTTCCGTGTATTTCTTTAAAAACTGGATACGCTGACTTGCTATATGTGCCAACTCGCATAAAAATCTTCGATTACAGTCCTTTTCATATCGAAAACCCAACGTTTCTATTAATTTTGACAGCGATTTTAGTCCAATTTCCAATATGCCTCAATTTTTTAAAGCTTCTTTTAAAACTTGAAAGGTTATATTAGTTTTTGATGTGTATAAATCGTAAATTGCATTACGAACATCCATTTTTACATTATCACTTAAGTCTTCTGTCTTTGGCTTTTTTCGTGTACATTTCTTAATATTCTTCGATAGTAAATTATGCTTTTTTTCATGCACATTTTTCTGCTACAGTCTTTATACCGATTCCCAGAGCTTTTGCTACTGTCTCCTGGATATTGGCCGGTAAACTTTCATTTTCGTAATATTTTATTAGATTTAATAGCATATTTTTCGCTTGTGAATACAAAAAACGCGAAACTTGTCTTCTATTACTCATTTTGTCACTGACTTGTCAATCTGACTTTGAAGTGACATCGCTCAAAGATTTTTGCAACTGCTGGTATTTATATGTTTATCATCATTTTTGATATGAAAATATCATAGATCTATCTAATTCGTCTTCCGGATTTTATGCGGAGGATATGATTACACCTAATAAAAGAAAAACAAACTTAAAAAGTTTGTTGTTGATAAATCGTATGACCCGCACGATAACACTGCTTTTGACTATATGATGGGCTCGTTGTTTTAAGTAAAATTTTCTCCTGAATGAGCTTCCAGAACTTATCGAGGATATTCCTTTAAACGAACGTGCCTGATTGTGGTGGCAACAAGATGGAGCACTCCTCCCTCCTCCCCATTTTCACCGTGAAGTAACCCAATATCTCAAAAAAATATTCCCAATACATTGGATTGGAAGAAGCGGTACAAAACATTAACCCGCGCGGTCCCCAGATAATGAGCCATTGGGTTTCTTGTTACACCTGCTATGATTAAAGCAACATGCACAAGAAACCTTAAAAACAGATTTGATCATTGTATCAGCAATGGTAAAAGTCAGTTTGAACATTTGTTAAGGTAATGTTTTCTTAACTCTTTTTAATTCTAAATGTTAATATGCAGTTATTGTTCCAGTAGTTCCAACTAAAATTTTTATTTTACTTATGTTTATTTGTGGAAGAACCGTTAATGAAAAACTCATCAAATCGGCTCGGTGAGCACTATCGAAATCCGTGAAAATGTACCGGGTGTGCCATTTAAAAACTACACAGAAGTTTGGTTTGCTACGACTTTGTGAAGCAACCTGTATAATTAAATTTTTGTTTAAGTTATGCATGTTGATAAGCCAAAAATATTTTTTTTAGACATTTTATTTTTGGGGTATATATGTATATAATTATTTGCTAATATTTTTACACAAATCCTACAAACTGCAATTTATTAAATTTTTTTTTAGTTTTTAATTCATTAATTATTGTTAATATAACTTTTCTTTATATAGTCTATAAAAAATAAATTATGTCCCTTGTAAAAAGGTTTTATTCCGGACAATGGAGCGTTACCCAATATTTACACATTTTATTAGGCCGCCATTTTGTTTTGCCATACAGGATTCGCACGAAAAACAAAATTCCAACCTATCCCTGCCGCATTCTTTATTTTTGCAAAATTTCAAGTCAATTAGATAAGGACGCCATTTTGTTCCGTCATAATGATTTTACACTAAAATTTAACCATTTATCCCTTTAATTTCGAATTACATCCGTAGTTTCTTAATAATAATTTTATTTACATTTGTCAATTTACAATTTTAGTCAAAAAGTAAGGGTCGTATGTGGATTACCTGGTAACATTTTGATAAAAATCCAATATGTCAAAACAAATTGGTGGCCTAAGGAAATATTAAAAAAAATAATATTATTAAACGACCACTTATTCATTATTGCACAAAAATCGAGTATTATGCTGAAATCAACTGGTGAAATTTTGGTACGAATCCAAGATGGCGGAACTAAATGGCGGCTTAATAAAAAATTTAAATATTCAGTCTGGAAAAACTCCAGAAATGACTTACAATTTTCTGCAATAATAAATACTAACTCTGCTTTTTCTTTTAAATTTAAATCTAAAATTTAAATTTAAAACTTTCAAACTTTGATCATTTTGACATTCGAAAAGTTGACGGCTATAGTTATGTATTTTGTTTTTCCAAAGTCACCTACCCTATTTCATAAGAATAAGTAGTACTGCATTTTTTACATATAGTGTTTTAATGCTATACCAATTTTGATTTTGATGCTAATATTGAAAAAAATTAAATTACATCAGAGAGTTCAGAGAGCGTAGGAATAGCAAAAATTGAAAACCTTGGGTTTTGTTTTTTTTTTGGTAGTGTGCAACAACCCTAAATATGAAGTTGACAATCGTACGGCAACTATAAAAATTCTCCTATGAACAGTACGTTTACTAAATAGCTCGAAAATGAATGAAATTTTTTAAAAAATTCCAGAGGCGTATCACCTAATTTAAAAAAAAACTATAAAAATTCAAAATTGAAGATTTTCAATTCTATATTTGGGCATGTATTTTAATTCTAAGCAATTTTTCTCTATTTTGAGAAACCTTGAGAATTTTTCATATTTTTGATCCTCCCTCGTATACTGATGAATATTTTGGAAAAACCTTTATTCCCCCTGTAGTGTCAAACTTTTATCAAGAATAAAATTTTCTGAGAAATGAGACATGAAAAAGTTTTCCTTTTGTTGCATACTTTACTGGACATACTGTATATTATTTTTTGCATTCTCGGAAACAAAATTACTAAATAATGTAATTTATGGGTGCAAATTTAAAACACCTCATAATCTGATGAATTATTGCAGGTAAAGATACACATTTGATTAGTGTGCTTTGAAATAATGAAGTCACGTATTTACAAGATAAATAATCAAGTTGTCAGTGTCATTAATTGCGTGATTATAAATCGAAATGGAAAATTTTGATTTAAAAAAAGCAGGTGAAGAGGCGCTAGAAGATATTTTGCCGTCCAAATCAAGAAAAATATATTAAGCGCAATATCAGACATTTGCAAGATGATGCTGTGAGCTAAACGTGGACAATTTCAACGATGATGCGGGACACGAAAGAAAACCGGGCGGAGTCAATCGGTTTAGGAAGGTCGGCCAAGAAATCTCTTTAAACCGGTGGTGTCCCGTCGTTCTTTAAATAATATGGCACTCCTTTTTGACTATACGCACTTCAGATAATTAAAAAATGTAACTATGCTTAATGAATCTTTATCTATATTTGTCTGTTTTCTTTCGTGGACCGCACTTCTATATCTCTTTTGTGTTGCAAAAACGGCGAACTTTCGAATTTTAAAATGATTTAATTTTGATTTTTCTTGATCGATTTACCTATAAATATATTTTTTCTTGAGTTCTGTCATTAACGGTTCCCGGGCTACTGCCTACGTCCACTATTATTGGACCACCCAGTATAGTGATACACGATTTACAAGTCCAAGTTTTACAAGAGCAATCAGCATCAGATCCAGTGAACGAGATTTATCAAAATTTTAATTGATGCAGTTCGACTTTAGGCTACTCGGGTATGCCAAAAGTGGCCGTCTGTCTCCGTTTGTCATATTACTTTATACAAGGGCCGCCCTTGTGAAGTACTATACGTTTCCTAATTGTGTGCTAATGTTAAAGGGGGTGTTTTTATGTCCTAAAAGTCTTAAATTTGAGATACAGAATGGTAAAGTTTAAAAAGAAAACATTTTTTTTTTCATCCCAATTCTGATGCTATTATAGATAACTGCATGAAATTTGATACACGTCTTCTATGCATTAAGGAGCATACGGATTTATCCAGGTTAATTACATATGCACGCCACTGGTGGAAATTTCAAAATTTGATTGTTAAAAAAAATGCCCTTTTATGCATAAAAGACGTGTATCAAATTTCACATAGTTATTTATCTATAATAGCATCAGAATTAGGATTTAAAAAAAAGTTTTTTTAAAACCCTCTATCTCCAAAGTTAAGACTTTTAGGTTCATATTAAACTTTTTTCTTAAAAAGGTCCAAGAATCACCCCCTTTAACATTAACACGCAATTAGGAAACGCCCTGTATAGTACTTCACAATGACGCCCCCTGTACAAAGTAATATGACAGACGGAGACAAACGGTCACTTTTGGCATATCCGAATAGCCCAAAGTCGAACTGCATAAGTTAAAATTTTGATAAATCTTGTTCACTGGAATCAGTGCTGGCTCCCCTACTACAACTATATTGATGTGGTAATTTTAGAAAAATATGAGTTCTGTAGTTTTTCAAATATTAATTGTAATATTAGATATTTTTTGACACCCGGTATTGAAAAGAAAACGAATTATTTTGAAGCAGTTTATTGAAAATATATGAAAAAAAACTAAGTCATTTTTGAGGTTGACGGCTGTGATTCTAATGGTTCGATTCCTTCTAAATCGTTGTCTTTCTCTGAAAATGATGAGGTTTCGTCGTCACTACTTGAAGATCCCAGTGTGATAACTAAATCATCCATAACCGCTTCAATTTTGCCATCTACTTCCCAGTATTTAAATTCAATAGAACGATCATGCTTAACATACGATTTCCCATTTTTAGCCGATATTGAGTCAATCGCTTCTAATGTTATTTTATTTAAATCTTTATTTGAAAGTTCACCGGTGTTGCGCTCTCCAATATATTTTTTAACTTCTGCCCATGCAAGTTCAATAGGGTTGAGGTCGCACATGCATGGAGGCAGCCTTAAAGGTGTATGACCGAGGTTACGTAAAAGACCGTCAATTTTATACTTTTTTTCTCTAGGCTTGTTGGCTGATATTACTTCATATAATTGATATTTTCTCTATGTTGGATCACATACAAGATTGTTCGATTTAAGCCAGGATATCATATGAGCTTTTGTAGAGTATTTAGTTGGTACTTTATATTTTACGTGAGAATAATAAGACGCATTATCCATTACTACGACTGATTTGGGAGGAATGTTAGGTAGAAGCTTCTGGAGCAACCACTTTTCAAAATTATCTCTATTCCCCTGTCCATGGTAGTCTCCAGTTGTTAGTCCCGAGCGAAAAACTAAAGCAGCACCTGGAACAAATCCGGTTTCTGAACCAGCATGAACTATAATAAAGCGACTACTAGAGCGGATTCTCTGAACAACACCTGTAACACTTTCACTTTGCCAGCATTTGTTCACTGTCATATTATTATCTACCCAGGTTTCGTCTAGATACACAGTATTGCGTCCTTCTTGCCTATATTGCCTTACAGTTGATAGATATTTCACCCGCCAGTGAAAAATATTTGGTCTGTCAATGAGCAATTTTGGTTTATTTTGGCACTTGCGCCAAACAAAACCATTTGATCGTAAAACGCATTTATATAACAATGCCGAAGAAGTGATAAAAATCCAAGTACAGGACTCCTCTTCAATTGAATTAAAAGCAGGTATTGCTAACATTAAGAGCAACCTAACTTGTGTAACTGACTTGGTAAAGGAGTTATACTCCAAATATGAAAGCCAACATAAGTGTAAGCATATCAAAAATACATACCCTACCACCATACCCTTGCTTACACCAACTATGGAAACTACCTGCTCCACCGCCTCTACACAAACTGAGGTAACACCTCGGATATTCCCAGTACTACTGAAGGCTCCAGCAAGCTTGCTTGTAATAATACACAACGGTGGCACTATGTAGTCGTAAGAAATCTTCCTGCAGGGTTTACGCCTAACAACATAGTTCACTACGTTAAGGAAAAGCTTGGGACTACAGAGTTTATTCGATGCTACCACCTAATCAATCATATCTCAAATATTGATTTTAAAATAGGAACTCAGTCAAAAAAGTCAGCTGAAAAGCTTTTAGACAGCAATCTATGGCCACATGGCGTAGTAATAAAACGGTCAGCTGTATCCGAACTTACAGAAAAATCTACACCGAACCTCCCACCTCCCTCCACACCGAAAAAACTGCCCAACAACTCGAGCTCCGTCAGTTCACTGGTTGTCTCCTCTCCAATTTCTCAAAAGGGCACTATAATATCTTCTGACAAAGAGGCCATTGCTGCCTGCAAAGCAAATGTCTTGTTGAGCGACAACTGCTACAGTCTTTCCAAGAAAGCTCCTACTGACCAAGAACCTATTTTTGATCCAATGTCTCCCCCAACAGTGAAGCTTACGCGAACCGAAAAAAGTTCTGATAACCGTTTCCTCATGTCTAGACTAAGAGAACCAGCCATTTTAAAGGCCTTCAAGTTATATCTCGCCTTCCTGCACGACCAACCTGCGCCAATTCACTTTGAAGGGTTTACAAATACAAGCACCAGGCAGTTTTTGGCTTCTGAAGGCATTCCTATAGATTATAGAACCCCACATAAGATATATTTCGATTTTCATGCTGCTTACGGATTTAACGCAGCAGAAGTGGAAGCGGATCTTGCAGCCTATGGATCCTACATATCTTCGGAGAGATCGATTCATCTTCAGAGGACCAGAGAATGCCATAAAAACTATTTTACCAGCAATTCTCCCAAAAAAAATTTTTAGAAAACACGACGTGTCCTGAGGAACTAGATTCCTCAAAACTTCCTGTTGTTACTAGTCCTAATATGGTTCTAATTAATATTGCTTCTCTAAGAAATAAAACTGACGAGTTGTACCTATTTCTGGAAGAATTGGAGTTCCCCCAACTTGTTGCAATTACTGAGCACTGGCTGAATCTAAACGAATCCTTTTATATTGAGAGGTATACCACAGTAGCTAGATATGACAGAAAAAACTCAGCTCATGGGGGAACACTGATTCTATCCCTAAATGGAGATTTCATGTCGGTATCTAAATCATTTGTTAGCGGATAGCTCTTTTGAATTCTCTATAGTATATAATCAAAACCTTGATCTTTATGTAATTTGTATTTATAGATCACCAAACTCTGATGTACAATCATTTTCAAATAGCCTGGTAAGTTTGCTAGACAGCCTACCGATTAAAGGTAAAAAAATTCTATGCGGGGACTTTAATATTGACTATGCTACTATTTGTGCCATCCAGAAATATCTAATTTCTATATTCGACTCTTTCGGTGTTTCAATGCATGTATCCTCGCCAACTAGAATTTCAAAAAACTCTTCTTCTATCATCGATTACATGGCGTCTGATTTTTCTCCATCAGAGGTGCAATCACAGGTCTATAACTCAGGTCTTTCCGATCACGAGGCGGTAATTTCCAGGTTTAGTTTACCTATTAGGCCCTTACCAAGATCTCGCCATCGGGGCAGAATTTTCTCGGCCGCAAATTTCTTAGTATTTCATAATATTTGCTTTAACACCAATTGGAATTTTGAATCTGATAATGTCAACACAAACTTCAGAACTTTTTTAAATAAAACTTTAAGTGCTTTTAACAAGGCCTTCCCGCTTAAGAATATCAAACCTAAGCGGCATAAACCGTGGACCACGAAAGGAATACGAATTTCTGCTAAAAATATGCGCTCGCTCTCATATATAAAAAAATTCACCGACTCCTTTCTTATTCTCGACTATATCTCTAATTATAGGAGGATCTACACTACTCTTATTAAGTCAGCAAAAAAAATGCACTACCGAAAACGTCTAACAAACTCTAATAACGTTTCAAAAGAAACCTGGTCCATCATCAATAACCTCAGAAACAAATCAAACCCTGTGACTCAGATCTTGCCAGGGGCTAATGATCTAAATGATTATTTTATTAATGTAAGCAAAAATGTTACCTCTAGTATCTCGCCAAGTTTGGACCCTCTTTCGTTTCTCCCTCCTTCAAAAAATTTAGCTGATAGCTTTTTCTTAAGTCCCGTTAGCAACACTGAACTATTGAAGGTAATACATAATATCAAAAGTAAATCTTCGTGTAGCACTGATGGCCTATCAATTAGAATATTCCTGAACTTGCCACTCCCAGTCATAGAGGCCCTTACAACATTAATAAATGAGTCCTTTATAAAAGGTGTATTCCCTGATTGCCTTAAAACAGCTATAATTATTCCACTTCATAAAGGCGGCGAAAAAACTAACTCTTGCAATTATCGCCCAATTGCACTACTACCAGTGCTATCAAAAATCATCGAAAGGCTACTGAAGAACCGTCTTATGCCATTTCTACTGAAACATCAGATAATATCCCCGGAGCAGTTCGGATTTCTACCCAACAAGTGCACCAGTGACGCCATGTTCACGTTGCTTAGAGGCGTCTACTTATCTCTCAATAACAACCACCCAACTGCCTCAGTTTTTTGTGACTATGCGAAAGCCTTTGATTGTGTTAGTCATGAAATTCTGATAAACAAACTAAATTTTTATGGAATTCGTGGTACTTCTTTAAATTGGTTCAAATCTTATCTTGGAAAAAGGCAACAATTTGTAAGGGCTAATGGTTCCGATTCTGATTGTAAGTTGATTACAAGTGGAGTCCCTCAAGGTTCAGTCTTGGGACCTATACTTTTTTTGTTATACATTAATGATATCACGAACCTTAAAATTAATGGAAGAATCTCCCTTTTTGCTAATGACACAAGCATAACATGGAGTGATTTTGATACAACGTCTTTACACTCTAGTATCTCCAAAGACTTGGTTATAATTAAGGCTTGGTCCGATTCCAATATGCTTTGTTTTAACGTCGATAAAACGGTGGCGTTATCTTATAAGGGAACTTTACAACCACTTCAGGTACATAACAGCAATATTGAATACGTAGAGTCGGTTAAATTCCTGGGTTTAAATATAAATAGCAACCTAAAATGGTCTAATCATATTGACACCTTAACTAAAAAACTTTCTACCGCCTGCTTCGCCATTCGATTAGTTTCAAAAGAACTAGACGTTCCTTCTGCCAGACTTACTTATTTCTCTTTATTTGAATCCCACCTCCGCTATGGCCTTCCCTTTTGGGGCTGCTGTACCACCGAGCAATTTCGTAGTATTTTTATGCTTCAAAAGAGAGCCATTCGTTATTTGTTTGGTCTAAATAATAGAGCTCACTGCCAATACTATTTCAAAAAACATGAAATATTAACACTTCCTGCATTATTTATTTTGGAAACGGTATGTTTGCTGAGAAAACATATAAACACCCTCCCAGAAAGGCCACAACATGTATACCCTACCAGAAACTCTAGGCATGATATTTATCTTCCCATTCCTTCCACAGAATTAATAAAAAAATCAATTATTTACAACGCCATAAAACTTTACAACAATTTGCCAGTACATTTAAAATCTATCCCTATGCTTGCACAATTTCGAAAAAACATCAAAGCATACCTCATTGAGAGACCATTTTACATCGTTAATGATTTTTTTTTCAGTGAGTAAGTCCCTTTAAATTGTCACTAAACTCGCTTGTTTACTTAAATCTTTTGTGAGTCATGTCCTAGCTCGTAGCATAGAATTTTGTAAATCATTATATAGGGAAAAGAACTGTCGAACATTCACTTAAAACTTAATTATTTTTGTTAGGTATTGGATTAAAAACAATTTAATTCTTTTTGTATACTACATTCTACACTAGTTCAATATACCTTCTGTTTAACATCACAATTATTTGTATAACTATAATAACATAGAGTTTAAGGTCGCATAGTTGCAATTTTGATTTCAATGTCATCGAAATTATTCACCTCGTACATGTGTGTTTGTTTACTTTTATAAGGTTATCATGATTCATTTACTGTTTGCAATGTTATGTTATATTCTAGCGTGTGTTTTACGATTTGGTAAATTGATAATTTACATTTTTAAAAAAAAAGCACTGACCTGTCGAAATTATTTATGTTTTGATATGTCTTATTTTTAGGTATATTTTGCTTTGTCCATAAAATTGTAAAATTTTTCTGCGGCAATAAAGCATACTTTTGTTTGTTTGTTTGTTTGTATAGAAATGAAAACAAATGCTCGAAATGTATATAGGCGCCACTGGAAATAGTTAGAACCTTCTAGCGGCAAGTGCACTCTAGGCACTCTAGGCACGAGTGGACCAGTGCGAAATTTACTAAATCCTCGATTAATTTTCCGTTCCGCTTAGCTGGCGCACTTTATAGGTGAAGCCGCAAACTATTACAATAAATAAATTAACATAAAATTTATTTGCGTACACAAATTTCACTTTTCCGCTTAAGATTATGAACCTTTATTTTAAGGACCGCCCGGTTTTCTTTCGTGCCCCGCGCATTACTTGTGTTTTTCATCTAGGACTCTATTATCTTCGACGTTTTGAGCACCAAGACTATGCTCAATGTTAAAAATAAAATCGACATTAGCAAATTTCACAAGTTAATTGCTCTGCCGAAAAGAAGAAACGAAGTATGTAATTCAAAAACAACCAAGATCATGACTAGTGACCAGGTTGATGAATTGTTAATGGATGCTCCAGACCAGTTTTTAATGATGAAGGTAGCCCTTTTCTTTGGTGTAGTAGATGCCTGTAAAAGTAAGGAGTCAGTTGAGTTGACGGTGGAAGGATTTGGATCACTCAATTATGATTACCATTAAAAATTCAGGTCGCTTTACTGAAATCTGTCATATACTTGGCTTAAGAAAAGCTGAGACTCCTCATTTGCGATTTTTCATTCGTTACCAAAACAATCAATGTACTACGCAGTCAGTTGGTAAAAATACGTTTGCAAAACTATCCCAGAAAGTAGCAGCATTCTTAAATCTTCCAAATCCGTGGATTCCAGATAGTGGACATTATTTTCGACGAATATCTGCCTCTCTATTAGCTGACGCTGGTGCATCTTTGAATGTTTTAAAAAGGCATGAAGGATGGAAACAGGCAGCAGTCGCCGAAGGGTACGTCGAAAATTCTATAAATTATAAAAAAACTATAGCCGAAAAAAATGTTGGACATGGTGATGTGAATACATTCCAAATTGGAGCTGCAAGAAATCCTTCCCTTGCAAGTAGCGTTATTAAACGTACTGTTGATGAAACAAATTGATTATTTAATATTTTATATTGTACTAATGTAAATATTCATCTAAATAAAAATAAATTAATTTATTCAAATTTTTTAATTATGTGTTGTTAAAATAGATTTTAGTCCCTTATACTTAAGTCCCGAAAGTACAAAAAATATATTATGACCAATCCGATCTTATCGGCACTATAACAAACAAACGAATTATGTAAAATAAAGAAGGCTTTCTTTACGATCTTAAAAATCATGTAATTTTATTTAAATTGTTGTCAAGTAATTTAACTCTATCACAATTTTAGAAAGTGAGGAAAACGTTCATTCCTCGTTTATGGGCCCACTTATTCGCCTACAAATGGCCATGTAAATTCCAGAAACAAATCGATGAATCCTCCTCCGTTTAACCCATTCCGGAAATTTTCTCGTTTGCCGATTACTATATTAGGGTAACTACGTCTTTTATTGGGGTAATTCGGGAGAGCTGATCGGTCCCCATCCGGGAACGTGAACTCGACGTCGCAGCTCGCCGCCTTTGAAAACCTCCGCAGCTACTACACGTTTTTGGCAATCACGTTGCGAGGTTTATGTGTGTTTTCCCAGGGTTCTTGTAATAAATTATACCCACAGAATTTGGCAATTTTGAAATACATTTATTTGTAAAATTGCAACAACTTTTTTTTTTTTTTTGAAAAAAAAGTCTAGTTTTCACCGAAACTTCATACCACTTAGACAATTAATGCGATAATTTAATACTGAACTACATATTTCTATAACATCAACAATATCGCGTGCCGAAGGCGTCTATTTCTACTATATAGAGTATTCTCGAACGGACATTGGTTGTCTATAGATAACCATCCATACAAGAAAGTGTATTGCTGGAAACTTACCTTGCCTATTATTTAGAATTTTCTGTTGGAGATACCTTTTTGCTTTTCTTCTGAAACTCACGTTTTCGTGGGCATGTTCAATGTTCTATAATAGTGTCTTTATGAGGATATTATGTGGTAGAATAATTCTCCATGATCTTGTTTTTCCATTAGGTTTTAGTAGTTTTTTTCGATCACGTGAAACTCTGATGCGCGCTCAGCCACGAAAACTTATTGAAGGAGAATAACAAACATAGAAAAAGACTCCAAGTCCCGGTCTCGTTAAATTATAATTTTACAATCTACAACAAACATGACACGTGTTTCGCCCGTTCGAGCATCATCAGACCTACAAACAACAGAGAGAACCTTAGTAAATAATCACACTCACAAATCCTAAAACAATAACTTACAAATAGAATAAAACACACTAAAGCACAACAAAACAAACAACTACTTACACATATTTGATGGACATTAAAATATTAAAAAAGATTCATGTCTCTAGGCGGGATAGAACCCAGACCGCCCGAGCGAGACGCCGAAGCAACCACCCACAGACCACTGGACTAGTCGAAGAAAACAACTCTGGCACATAAGATCAAATCCAACGATCTGATTTGCACCAATGCCGATAAAGGCTCTTGTTTGGTAGTTATGGAAAGAACTGATTATGTTGACAAGGTTATTGGTTTCTTGAACTCTGGTGAAACCACCCACAGACCACTGGACTAGTCGAAGAAAACAACCAAAAACTCTCACTCTGTGAATTAATGAATGAAATGAAGGTTGCCTACAGTTATTATTACATTAAATTGTTAAATATTAGGGTTAATTCAAAATTAAAAACATCGTTAACGCAAGTGAGAATGGAAATTTTTATAGCTTAAACTCTATCCTACTGTGTTTCCGCGATAATAAAAGGTCAAGAAACGATAGTTTTCCCTCATCTTCCATTTCCAATGTAAACTCAATTTTAGGATGCAACGAGTTAACGAATTGTAAAAATTCTTCATTTCACACAAGGCAAATATCATCCACGTATCTTTTATATGCTTTTTATAGGAAGGAGGCAAAATAACTATTCATTATCCTGTTTTCCAAATTGTTCATGAAAACCTCACTCAGAAATGGCGACAAACAGGAACCCAAAGCCAGCCCAGACCTTTGTCTATATAACTGTAAATTAATTTCTATATAACTGTAAATTAATTAAACTAAGGTAAGAAGAGAAGTGAGGCCATCAACGAGTAACTGTGGCAAAGAAGATCTCGCCAATAAATCCCTTACCGACTGAATACAACCTGCGGGAGGCACACTAGGAAACAAATTCTTGACATCCAATGAAACTAATAATGCAACGTTTTTCAGGTGATTGGCAAAGTCGATGGAATTCCTGGTAGAATATGTGCTATGAAAACCCGTTACGTCCCTAAGAACTCTATTTAGCCAAGCTGAAAGCTTATAGCATGGGGAATCAATAAATGAAGCCATAAAGTAAGGGTGTTTTCGGGTTCATAGGATATAATTTATATTTAGTCATGTTAAAATATTTTAAGGTTGTTAGAAATGTGTCCAGACTACTTTTTAACCTCGTAAAAAATGAGTTTGTTGGGTCTCTGTTTATTCTTTCAAAATCACCAGAGTTCGAGAAACCAATAACCTTGTCAACATAATCAGTTCTTTCCATAACTACCAAACAAGAGCCTTTATCGGCCTTGATGCAAATCAGATCGTTGGATTTGATCTTATGTGCCAGAGTTGTTTTCTTCGACTAGTCCAGTGGGTGGTTGCTTCGGCGTCTCGCTCGGGCGGTCTGAGTTCGATCCCGCCTAGAGACATGAATCTTTTTTAATATTTTATTTTGTTTATTCACGTGAAGCTTAACCTCATTTTAATGTCCATCAAATATGTATAAGTAGTTGTTTGTTTTGTTGTGCTTTAGTGTGTTTTATTCTATGTGTAAGTTATTGTTTTAGGATTTGTGAGTGTGATTATTTACTAAGTTTTTCTCTGTTGTTTGTAGGTCTGATGATGCTCGAAAGAGCGAAACACGTGTCATGTTTGTTGTAGATTGTAAAATTATAATTTAATGAGACCGAGACTTGGAGTCTTTTTCTATGTTTGTTATTAAAACTAGGTCTCTTTGAGCAATATGGACAATTTCTTAGATTTTTATTGAAGGAGGTCCGGAACGGTTTCATTCTCTCCTTGCTAGTTAGTTTGTCTAAAGCCTGATATGAATTAAGTCTTCTTACAATCATATTTATGAAAATAGGGAACTCGTAGATATGTTGCTAATTTACGGGAAGTGAGGTTGCAGCTTCGCGGTTATACGCGGACCGTTTTTCCTTAAAAGTCCATCCCAGACCCTGCTGTTTTATAAACCTTGTTCAGAGGGCAAGAGAAGGTGGTGATTTAAGGAAACATCGTGGAGGACATGCGGGAAGACCCAGACGACCTGACATTGTGCAGAAAGAACAAGAAATTTCAAATATTATCGATGAAGAACCATCAAGAAGCACTTAGTACGGGCAACACTGAGGAAAAATGTATATACAACACTAAGAGAAAATCAGTTGTATCTATTTCACGTTCAACGTGTCCAAACGCTACTATCTGAAGACCATCCTCGCTGACTCCAGTTTTGTGATTGGCTCCTACAAAACCACGCAACTGATCAAAATTTTACTCGAAGAATACTTTCCTGTAAACGAGGTATTATTTACTCGAAATGGGATCACTAATTACAGCAGTACGCATATTTGGGCTATTGATGATCCCCTTGCTATTCAAAGAACAAATTTTCCGTAAATATACGGGCATTCACATTTGGGGGGCCTCATATCTTACCAGATCGTTTAACGGGCGAAAACTATCTTCAATTTTTGCAAAATCATCTGCTTAATCTCTTAGAAGAAGTACCATTAAATAACAGGCAAAACATGTGGCTTTTGCAAGATGAGGCACCTCCTCATTATAGAAGGGAAATGTTTTAGTTGGTACTTTCCCAACAGATGGATTGGTCGAAATGGGCCAGTTGCGTGGCCACCTCGATCACCAGACCTTAGTTCATGTGATTTCTGTTTATGGAGTTGCATGAAGAGTTTAGTTTTCAAAACGCCGGTAAACACAAGCGAGGAAATTATTAGGCGCATAGAACAGACTACAGCAACAATAAGAAAAAAACCAATTTCGTTTTTACACGCCGTCAACATATTATTTAACTTCGGCTCTAGATATTGGATCTGTCTTATTAACATACTAACAGAAATTTATTTTCCTTTATAAAAAGATTTTATTCCAGGACATGAAATGTTAGCAAATATTTAAATATTTTTTTGCTTTGTCATATACGATTCGCACACATTGAAGTTTTTTGTTACTGGGTTTTTTATTTATTAGGCCGCCATTTTGTTGCGCCATAATGGATTTACACAAAAATGTTATCATGTTGGTTGTCACATTTTATTTGACAACCTTTGACGTCAATCGGATAAGAGATATTTTTTGAGATCCAGGGACCCAAAATCAGAAACGCAAAGATCTGCAAGACATTAGGATGGTAATTTTTTCAGGATCACACTACTTCCCTCTTCGAGGGTAGTAATAAATAATATAACAAGCTTACAAAAATCAAACAGCAATATAACATCGAAACAAGTTAACAATCTTAACAGTTTATTTTAACCCAGAAGGCCGTGGGGGCTCCGCCCCATACTTAGCTGGGATCTGGGGGGCTGACGCCCTCGAACCCCCACGGTTCTGCCGCATATGCCGATAAGTTTTCAAATAATTGATTTGCAGCCATTTGTTAAAAAGTAATAATCAGAGCGACTAATTTAAACGCGTCTATTAGTATTAACATCAAAACTTCATTTACTTTATGACAAAGCAGTGACAATGCCATTTTTGACAATCAGTCCATGGCTTACTATGAAAAATATAGATAGATATTATTACAAACCTAAATTGCAGCCTTATTTTTTAAAATAAGTATAGATAACCATATATTTGTGAAAAGCTCATAATAAGACGAATAGGACTACGTAAAAATATACAGGGTGTCCCATTTAAAAAAACGCGACTTTGGGTCATGTATCAAAAACGAAGGCCCCGAGTAAAAATCTGTCTACGCCACTGGATTCGACGTAAAAAACTCTATAAGAGCCAGTTTTTACTTTTTCGATACGTTAAAAGATAACCGAGATACGAGGGGTGTCCCAAAATGCAATTTTTTCAATTTGGCCCTGTATCTTCGAAACGAGGGGGGCTATGGAAAATCTGATTACGGCAGCTTGAGTTTGACAAAAAAGTGGCACGGTGTCGCGAAAACCTCAACCCTAAATATTTGCAAATAACGGAGATACCTTGCATTTACAACCAAAATTGGACACCCTGTACATTTTTTTCTGTAAAAAACCTACAAAGGTAGATTTTTGTGAATAATTTCAGTTTTAAACCTAACAGGTGCTGTTAACTTATTTCTAAATACTTTATATTTATTTATATTCTCCTTGGTTGGGTTGTTGGATTTAATCCTAAATAATTTGTTTTTACCGAGTTTAGATGGCCGTTTGTTATCCGTGGAGATTTTTTATTTGAGTGTTATCATTTTGCTTTTATTAGTGCATTCAGAGATAAATTGCTTTAATTTATTTCTCGTATTTTGTACGTTTTTTTTTATAATGATTTATTTGTTCCAGGTAATTGAAACATATTTGAATAAAAATAACATTATTACAGTTAAATATTATTTATATAAAAACTAGCTAAAACTAGATAAAAGAAAACTTACTAGTTGGCACAACAGGTAGGATTTTAATTATTGAGTAATCAGTGTTCCAATCCTACCTCACGATTAATAGTTTTGATATGTTTTTTAAATGATCTCCTTTTTATTTCATAGGTAATATTATTATAAATTATAGAACATATATATTTAAAATATGATTTATATTTTTCTGTTTGATGAACAAAAATTTCCAAGTTATTTTTATTTCTAATATTTAAATTATAAATATTATTTTGAAATTGATTTTTTCATATAAATAGTTAGGCAATTTGTTATAATAAAGGACATTTATATCAATAATAATAATAATATTCTTTCTCTGTCTTAATCCACTCTCAAACACACTTCGGATTCCACATTAAACACCAAAAAAATAACCTTTACAAAATAAACCATCTATTGTACATGGATGACATAAAATTATACGCAAGCACAAAGGCACAGCTAAATGAACTCCTTAAAATCACAGAAACGTTTACCCTGGACATCAACATGGAATTTGGTATAAGTAAATGCAGGCTGTTTTATATCAACAAGGGACAGTGGAAAGACCACCCTACGACGGAAACAATCAACAATGAAACCATAGATAACATGCTCAAAGAAGAAACATTCAGATACCTAGGCTTCCATCAAAGCATCAAAATTAACCACACTCTATCAAATCAAAGCTCAAGACGGAATTTAAAACCAGACTCAGAAAACTACTAAAAACAAAACTGAACTTCAGAAATCTAACGAAAGCTATTAACACCTTCGCCATACCTATTCTTACGTATTCGTTTGGTATCATTAAATGGTTACGAACAGACATAGAAAACATTCACATTCTCATACGGTCTGAATTCATTAAACATAGGAAGTTATATCCTAACGCATGCATAAGACAATAATGAAAGCAGACAAGAATTTTATAATAAAAATATATGGAACCACCAAAGAAAAGTCCTCTACAATTTGGCGTTTGACTCATCAAAATCGGCCAAACCGTTTAGAGAATATGCGCGAACAAACATAAAAAAAATGCATACAGGTCGAATTGCGAACCTCCTCCATTTATGAAGTCGGTTAAAAGATTTGTCTATAGTTCATGTCAGAATTCACCGTTTTTATAAAATGCATACGAATAGGTATTCGCATTTCACATATCTCGTATGCTGCTTGCCAACAATGTAAGGGTAAAAAAATGGCAAAACTTTGCAGACACACGTCCCCATTTTTTATACGCTCCAGCTGCACGTCGAGAAATACATTAACAGGAAACAAAAGCCACACAGACCGCAAAGTCGGAGGATATTCGAAATATAGTCACGTGCGCCTCGGGCTGACAAATAGGAGGAACGCGGTGTCGGTAATACGAAATATTCCTTTAATCTGACGTTTCTTCCCGTTTTTAGCGGGCAGAGACTTAACAGCATACACACACACACTCGAGGAGCGGCGAGATATCAATCAGTCGCACGTGCGATTTTTGTACCATTTTGTAAACCTCCGAGATTGCAGGGTGCACCTAGCCAGAATGCTAAGCATCTTTTATTAACACACCAACTACATTTGTTATACAGACAGTAAAACAAAAATCGGTAAAATTTCTTTACCCGGAACTTCCCTCGTTATAAATTATTACTTTTATTGGACGAATGATCCAAGTTAGTTCAGTACATAGTCACAGTATACAGGGTTATTCACGCAACCCGATCATTAAAACTTTTTGATGATGCCATTTAGATAAAAATTTCAATTTTGGGATTGAGGTAAGGTCAAGGGGTACTTCTTTTTTGAAATATTTTCAACTTCCTGTCACTTCCGGTTTAACCGGAAATTGGTATCAACTTGCTTATTTTAAATAGAACACCCTGTATTTTATGAGATTTTTGGTTTCTACGGAGAATTTTAATGCTATTTTACGTAGCATGTCCTATACCTAGGTTCAAGCGTTCTTAAGATATTTGACCTTGAACCGAAAATGAGCCTTCGGGATACCAAATTTTAAAATCTCATATTTTTGTAAGTTTTGAAGATATAATCTTCATATTTTGCGGACGATCGGTAAGTAATCTTAGGTTTCTATTTTTTTATTGAATTTGTCTATTTTTATACAGGGAGTCCTAAATTCAGCGGCAAACATTCACATTTTTTTTTTAATGGGACACCCTATAACTTTATGCACTCTCAAATGTAGAATTTCATTTTCTATCGAACTGTATTAAGGTTCCTTATACCTATTCGTAACCATTTTCGAAATAATTGGGTTTTAGAAAAATATCGTATGTATTTGCTTAAATGTTTATATGTTCCAATGGTGAGCCATGGAAAAACAATTGAAGACTACAGGGGAAGAACGATCTAAGTCCAAAATTTTAAAATATCAGATTTTGCATCATTTCGACGCCTTTTCCCTTGTACTTTCAGAGGCCATATAATATTGATCGGAATACCGATCCTAGTCCCCTAAAATCAGCGATAAAAATATGGTATACTTTGGAATAACGATCTAAGTCCCCGCGACTTTTGGGAACAACGATCCAAGTCCAATACGTGCCCACTGAAAACGTTTGAAATTCGTTTAGCATCTTAGTAAACAATCAGCCGTCGTAAGGAAATTACTGTTGGATGTGTTTTTTGTTAGATCGCTGGTAGAATGTCGGAAAAAAGTAGTAGTAGTGACAGTGATGTGCCTTTGAGTGTTTTGAAAACTAGTAAAAAAAAACAAAAACATGGACGTGTGAGTGATGCGGCAAAATGTATGAGAAACCATACGTACGAAACCGGTAAACCATGTGGATGTAAAAAATTTCGTTGTTTTGAGATTATATCAGCTGAACAGAGGCAGAAAATTATACAACATTTTAATAAATTGGACAGCAGAAATACTCAAAACAATCATTTATGTGGATTAATCGGGCTTAAGAATATTCATAGAAGAAGACCAAGGCAAAATGAGATAACAGCAAGGCTTAGAGATCATTCGTATACATATAAGGTAAGAATTAAGCAAAATGACGCTGTTATTAAAGAAACTGAGGTATGTCAAAAAGCTTTCGTGTCGTTACACGGGATTACTAACCGCCGTATCATAACTTTGAAGGAATATTTAAAAAAACACGGGCATAGCCTTGCAGATATGAGAGGAAAGCATAAGAATCGCCCTCACAAGTTGAGTTCTAAGTTAATTGAAAATGTTCGTAACCACATAAAATCTTTTAAGGGTAGGAAGTCGCATTATAGCTTAAAAAAGTCTTCAAAAATCTATCTTCCTGAAGAGTTGAATGTAAAAAAGATGCACAGGATATACGAGGATAAGTTCCCTAATGCATCAATCAGTTATGAATCATATTGACATATCTTCGTTAGGGATTTTAATATTAGTTTTGGTTTCCCTCGTTCCGATACATGTAGTTCATGTGACGAACACATGGTTAAGCTAAAGTCACTACAAGAGAGACTGAAGAATACATCCGAAAATGAGGTAAAGTTGGATTTACAAAATCAAATTATTCGATCGGAAAATGAAAATAAGTTACATAAACTTAAAGCAGCTACCTTTTACAACAGAAAGCGACATGCTAGAATACAATCAAGACAAAATGAGTCTATAGAAGCTATTACTATGGATTTTTCAAAAAATCTTCCCACCCCCAATATTACTACAAATGATGTATATTATAAGAGACAGCTTACTTTTGTTAGTTTTAATATTCATCAGTTATCAACCAATGAGGCCGTTTTTTATACATATCCTGAGATCATTGCCAAGAAGGAGCAGATGAAGTTGCGTCTTTGCTTTATCATTTTTGTTATAATATTCTACCAGAGACTGTTACAATTTTGGAAATATTTTGTGACTCATGTGCCGGACAAAATAAAAATTACACCATAATTCGCTTCCTACATCATTTGGTGCATAATGAACGTAGATTTCATAAAGTAAAAATCACATTCCCAATTCGAGGGCATTCTTATCTAGAATGCGATAAAGACTTTGCTCTTATTAAACAGAAGACCAGAGTTGAAGTTCCATCTCAATGGATCGAGGTTTTTAAAAATGCTAGAGTTAAACCGAGTCCTTTTAAAGTCATTGAGTGTACAACAGAGTTTTTTCATGCATGGACAAAATTTTTAACACCTATGTATAAAAAAACTTGTCCATTTCCAACCAGGCCAATAAAAGAGCTAATAATAGATCATAATCATCCACGCATGTTAGAAACGAGAGAAAGTTACAATGGAGCTATGTCTACTTTCGTTGTCAGAGCTCTAAATCCTTGTCATAGGAAAGCTGAAACACCAGATAAACTCTACACACGACTGATTCCTATTTCCAAAGTGAAGTATGACCAGCTGCAAGAACTTCGGAAGTTTGTGGATGAAACTTCACAAGAGTACTACATCAATTTGCCTTCTGCTGGGAACAATAACAATGCGAATGATGTAGATATGGTAAGCCATTATCAGTCAAACTAGTTCCTCCTTCCTCATGGTTCCGCTATTTCTTTTACAGCACGAGTAACTTACCAGCCATACCAGTAACGGTGTCCATATTGCCCATGAATTTGATGAAAATATGGTAAGCGATTACGATAAACAATAATTCAGGTCATTCAGTAATTTCGGGTTTTGGTTACAGCTGTGTGTGGACTTGGATCGCTATTCGGTACAGTGGAAAAACAATGTTTTACGTTTTTTTTCCTAAAATTCTGTCTATTATTTTTTATAACTTATAATAATAAAACATGGTGCCTATGTTTATGATTTTTTATTAAAAAAAATAGTACGTATCTTTTTAATTCATCTTACCTCTTTTAGAAGTCTTAAAACTTTTAAATTGATTTTTCTCGAAACTATGAAAATGTGACTTAGATCGTTCTTCCCCTGTAGTCTTCAATTGGGATCCAATATCCAATATGACAGATGATTAGTATGCGTTATTTATCGAAAGCTGTCAGTGATAAACTAAATCTTCTAAATCGAAATGTAAGAATACTCAAACGCTGATATTCTCAATCTATTTTATATTCATGGAGAGTGTTATAAAATTTTGGAGAGAACGTGTCGTGTGTTTAATGAACGCCACCCTGATTTGCCGCCAATGAACAAGTCAAAATTCAAGAGGATTGAAACAAATTTTTTGCGTTTTGGCAAGGTTAAAGTTACAAAAAATGTTCCCAAACCAATGACAAATGCCGAGGATAACGTAATAAACACATTAGCTTATTTCCACGCAAACCCGCAAAGTTCAATACCGCCTGCAGAAAACGATTTGGGAATTTCTTCTTCATCTGTCCAAAGAATCTTGAGCGAACATAATATGCACCCTTATTCCTTCCAAAACGTGCAGGCCTTTAGACCTGGTGATGACGTCCGACAAGTAGAATTTTGCGAATTCATGTTTTTGAAAATTCAAGAGGACCCTCAATTCCTTTCAAAAATATTTTGGACCGATGAAGCGAAATTTTCTAGAGAAAGAATAGCAAATAGAAGAAACGAACATTTCTGGGCAGCAGAAAATCCGCACGCTTTACGCGAAACGCGTTCTTAAGAGAGGTTTAGCTTCAATGTTTTCGGTATAGTATTAAATGATCAGGTGCGGTACTGTATTTATGAAGACAATTTAAACAGTGATAAGTATTTGGAAATTCTACGAGGGACGGTTTCTGAATTTATAGAAGAAATTCCTATTGGTGAGCTGCAAAATTATTGGTATCAATTAGATGGGGCACCAGCACATAATTCCGCTGCAGTTTATCTCCAATTATCTCGAATTTTTGAAGATCGCTGGACTGGTCCTAATGGCCCTTGGAGATGGCCCCCGCGATCGCCTGATTTAACACCCCTAGACTTTTATTTATGGGGATTTATCAAAGGCAAAGTCTATGCTTCCCCAGTAAATAACCAACAAGATTTACTGGACAGGATACGAACAGCTTTTGCCGAATTAGAAAACGGACAAATTCAACGGGCCACAGCAACTGTACAAAGAAGAATTGAAATGTGTCTTCAAATGAACGGAAAGCATATAGAACATTTGTTATAATTCAATTTTATTATTTTATTAATTTATTGTTGATTGTTAGATTGCTAGTTCACTAAAACAAGTTTAGAACAGTCTCGAACTTAGTAGATATGGTTAAAAATAATGTAAACAATTTATTACATTTTTAGTAACTTTAACTTCTCCGAAACGAAAAAATTTCGTTTCAATCCTCTTCAATTTTCTCTTGTTCATTGGCGATAAATGAGGATGTTTTTCATTAAAAACATGGCACGTTCTCTCCAATATTTTGTAACATTCTCCGCGAATATAAAATAAATTGAGAATATCAGCTTTTGAGTGTTATTTTGTTTTAATTTAAAAGTTTTAAATCAGCTGTCATGTTGAATAGAAAAGCACAAGCAAATGTTTTTCCATGGCTTACTACGGGAAGGTGTAAGCATTTAGCAAATACATATGATAGTTACGAATAGGTATAGGGAACCTTAATACAGTTCGATAGAAAATTAAATTCTACATTTGATAGTGCATAAAGTTATAGGGTATCCCATTTAAAAAAACGGACTTTAGCGGCTTTGAAAATGTGAATGTTTGCCGCTGAATTTAGGAAACCCTGTATAAAAATAGACAAATTCAATAAAAAAAAATGGAAACCTAAGATTATTTACCGATCGTCTGAAAAATATGAAGAATATATCTTCAAAACTTACAAAATATGAGATTTTAAAATTTGGTACCCCGAAGGCTCATTTTTGGTTCAAGGTCAAGTATCTTAAGAACGCTTAAAATTAGGTATAGGTCATGCTACATAAAATAGCATTAGAATTCTCCCCAGAATCCAAAAATATCATAAAATATAGGGTGTTCCATTTAAAATAAGCAAGTTGATACCAACTTCCGGTTAAATCGGAAGTGACAAGAAGTTGAGAATATTTCAGAAAAGAAGTACCCCTTGACCTTACCTTATTCCCAAAATTTGAAATTTTTATCTAAATGGCATCATCAAAAACTTTTAATGAACGGGTTGCGTGAATAACCCTGTATATGGAAATTTCGCGAAAAATGTTTGGGTCTTATATTGTGTTCAAACTTCGCTTCTATGCTAATTTAATACCCTAGAAACCGAAAAAACGTTTATTCGTTCGTAGGACGAACCGTGGAATTTTTATAGCCCTCGGGAAAATCGCGACTTTATGCACGCCATCGGAAATAGTCGATAGCTCGCGAACCGTTAGTCCTAGAAGACCGCCAGAAACAGATTCTGAATCTACGGAAAATTCTCTATCAAATATTAGGTTTTACGGTACATTTTTAGCGACGCAAAAATTACCTAGCTTTTTTTGACAAAATGACGCTTACATCGAGTCGAAAAAAAATTCATATCTCGAAAACTAAGTCAGATAGAGACGTGCGATGTGCACTGTTTTATTAACAAATGATCATTTTAAAACATATTTAACCGGTGTCTTGCTAAATTAACAAAAAATCCAAAAAAAAAATTTCAAAGTGAAAATTTAGTCATACATCCGAAAATATTGACCCAGGTCGCAATGGATGGTTTTAATGCATTTATTACCTCAAATTTCATATAGAAACGTACTTTTGCCACGCATTTTCCAAAAAAAATCTTTTTCGGTATAAAAATTTGAATGTATGGAAATTTCCCGAAAAATTTTTGGGCCTCAGATTGTGTTCAAACGTCGCTTCTATACTAATTCAATACCCTAGAATCCGAAAAAAACGTCTATTCGTTCGTAGGATGAACCGTGGAAATTTTATAGCCCTCGGAAAATCGGGAAAATCGCGACTTTATGCACGCCTTTGGAAAATAGTCGATATCTCGCGAACCGTTAGTCCTACAGTCCTAGATTCTGCATCTACGGAAAATTCTCTAAAACATATTCGCGGGAAAATCGCTTTTTTGGTACATTTTTAGCGACGCGAAAATTACCTAGCATTTTTTTGAAACAATGGCGGACGCGCCGCTTACATCGAGTCGGAAAAAAATTCTTATCTCGAAAACCAAATGAGATAGAGGAGTGCAGTTTGCACTGTTTTATTAAGAAATGATAGTTTTAAAACCTATTTAGCCGGTGTCTTGCAAACTTAACAAAAAATCCTAAAAAAAATTTTCAAAATGAAAATTTAGTCATATATCCAAAAATATTGATCCCAGGGCGCAATGGATAGTTTTAATGCACTTATTAGCTCAAAATACATATAGAAACTTACTTTTTCCAAGCATTTTCCAAAAAAAAATTTTTTCGCCATAAAAATTTGCATGTACAGGGTGTTCCAGCGAGGACTGAACAGGGACCTATTTTCGACCTTCCTTGTATTTTGGAAAAATTCAAAATAGCCAATCGATGTATTTTTTCTTGTAGAATCCAAAAATATCATCGAAAAAATATTTGAACCAGAAACAAAAGAGTTACGCTATGCATCAGGTGTTTTTTAAATGGAATGTATCGTTTTTTATACGATTTTTGGAAAGAGTGATTTTTTTATGTCCGTTCTGATTAAAAGATTTGATTTTGCGATAGCTATTTATATTACATTTTAATGTTTTACAAACTAAAATTTTAGCTTCACCTGTTTAAAATATACGATAGGTTGGTATAGGTGATCAAGGTAAAATGACGTTTGAATGCTTTGTCAATAAAAATTGACATTATTTTAATTATTGTCGAAGTCTTCACCTAAAAAATATATATTTGACTCTGATCGAAATGAAATAAATACTCTTTGGACGAGAGACTACAGATTGTTATGCTATTTTACAAGTGCCAAGAAAATGCAAGAGAAGCAAGAAGAAGATTTATTGCAAATTTTCATAGAAATATATCCATCAATACAATTCTAAGGATAAAAAACCTATTTGAGGAAAATAAAACTTTACATGATAGAAAAAGAAATATACAAAGAAGAAGAAATCGAGACCAGGCCATAATAAATTATTTTCAAGTTAATCCAACCAAATCTATTTCGGATGCAGTTCGGGAAGTTCAGTACGGTGGCGGTGTAAGGCGCAGAAGAGTTACCCCAGGGACTGTTCACAGGACTCTGAAAATTCATAAATTTAGGCCTTTTCGTATCCTTCCACTTCAGCACCTAACACTGGCTTAAAAAGAACTTCGCTTCCAATTTGTTTCTCAAATGGTAATTCGGCAAGAAAACGAAGACCCTGATTTATTCAAAAATATGTTTATTTTATTATTTAATAATTATTTTTTATTGAATTTCTTTTTCTATCATGTAAAGTTTTATTTTCCTCAAATAGGTTTTTTATCCTTAGAATTGTTTTGATGGATATATTTCTATGAAAATTTGCAATAAATCTTCTTCTTGCTTCTCTTCCATTTTCTTGGCACTTGTAAAATAGCATAACAATCTGTAGTCTCTCGTCCAAAGAGTATTTCATTTCGATCAGAGTCAAATATATATTTTTTAGGTGAAGACTTCGACAATAATTAAAATAATGTCAATTTTTATTGACAAAGCATTCAAACGTCATTTTACCTTGATCACCTATACCAACCTATCCTATATTTTAAACAGGTGAAGCTAAAATTTTAGTTTGTAAAACATTAAAATGTAATATAAACAGCTATCGCAAAATCAAATCTTTTAATCAGAACGGACATAAAAAAATCACTCTTTCCAAAAATCGTATAAAAAACGATACATTCCATTTAAAAAACACCTGATGCATAGCGTAACTCTTTTGTTTCTGGTTCAAATATTTTTTCGATGATATTTTTGGATTCTACAAGAAAAAATACATCGATTGGCTATTTTGAATTTTTCCAAAATACAAGGAAGGTCGAAAATAGGTCCCTGTTCAGTCCTCGCTGGAACACCCTGTACCTATATGTATGGAAATTTCGCGAAAAATTTTTGTGACTCAGATTGTGTTCACACATCGTTTCTGTACTAATTCGATACTCTACAAACCGAGAAAAACGTCCATTCGTTCGTAGGACGAACCGTGGAATTTGTATAGCCCTCGGAAAATCGGGAAAATCGCGACTTTACGCGCGCCTTCGGAAATAAATTAGATTATTTTTACTTTTGAAAAATAAAAAATGTGTGGACTTGAGAATGTACTCATTGACTTGTTTTATTTACAAGAAAAGCTGGTAACAAACTAAGACTAAACTCTAACGTGAGGTGAGTATATATAATATTTTTAAAGATAAATCCTGGTATGAACTGATAAAGTACGAGAAAATGACAATTTAACTATATTCGATTTATATCTACATTTGATAATGTTCAGTATTTAAAGATAAGTTACGGTAATAATATAATTCAGCTAAAACTCGGACGTTATCATTTAATATATTAATGTCCATGTTAACAGATAAACTACGGTGTTTAGCAATTCATCAGTTCCTCGCATTTTATCTTGGTGCGGTAGTCTGGTCAGGGTTGGATTCAGGCTGGTTGTCTCGTTATACGTAACTCCTCCCAACGAAGATAAAGCCTGAGGGTTGGATTGGTTGGTTAAGGCTCTTCCATCTCGATTTCAATCTTCT
>JAUTXW010002742.1:0-48632 GCA_030620095.1 Kuschelorhynchus macadamiae | reverse complement strand
CATAGTATGACATAAATTAGCCTTGAACCGCTTTATTTTTTTATTCAAAAGGTCATATAGGATACAAACAGGCATGGGTAACCAAGCAATATTGTTAGTTTATCATCGCTTGTAAAAGGTTGGTTCAGCTTATTTTATAAAACCTCGTTAAAACCAGTTTGCTATAATGATTACTCAAACAAACGTCACTCCTTAAAACCCCGAAGTGCCACTTCTAAGAAGTTTGTAAGGACTTATTATAAAGCTTTTTATAAAACCATAAAGCACTGATCAAGCCTACATAAAATACACGCCTTAAAACTAATTGACTGGTTTTAAAAAACTTTTTTGTCTTAACACTGACTTTTTTTAAATACACTGATAAAACACTTTTTGCGAATTTGTATACAGCCAGTTTCTCTTTTACTTGTGACTGTTATGATCTATTTATGTTATGTTGATATTGAAATCAAAAGTTATAAGAACAAAGATCTCCATATTTATTTACTAAATATGTGAGTTATCATAGCAACTAAATTACAATAATTTGAACAAACGAATGCCATTTTTGTGATAAATGTTTATTAGACATACAAAAAACGAACGCCATCTAAATGTTACGTTTGACATATTTTTTTGGAAATACAAATAGTGGAAATTAAAAAAAAACTAAATTACTCAAATTTATGCAAGATGGAATTAAAATGGCAGGTTACTATATCATAAAACACTCGAAAGCCTATGAAAATTAAATTCAACAGGTTTTTAGGATTTTAGGATGTATTAATTAATGGCGAATTTCTGATAGTGGGAAACATATATGGCCGTCATACTTTTAACACCAATTGTTTAATCCTGAGATCTGATTAAAACACTTAAGCTTTAAGAAAAAATTTTATGGACGATTCATATTACCTCTAGAAGAACACCTTTATTTAGGATTTATACAGCAATATGGTAAAAATAAAGAAGAAGACGCAAGACAGCGTTTATGACAGATGACAGCCGACTATAGAGAACGCAGATCTATGCTTAGATAATATCCCAGAAGCATGGGAGTATAAAGGTGTTTTATGATGGCTTAACCGAAAAGGACAGTCTTCTGAAAAACTCACTACTGGATAAAAATAAATAGGAAAAAATTATTTGCGTAGTCAAAAGAAAGTACGACATTTAAAGAAAAAGAAAAACAGTTAGAGTTAATAGAGGAAAATGCGGACACTGAGGTTGAACCAGCAGTACCTCTTTAAAAAGGAAGCTAATCTTACATACAAGATTAAAGGAGCCCGAAAAAAAATTATTGATAGGTCTGACTTCAACGAAAACCTTTCAATGCTTCAAACAAAAATGCTTTATCGTTGACTTAAATATAACAAAATATACCACTGAAGAAATATAGCTTTATGAAGGTTTTGTCGAGTACATATACCCGATTTCCTTAAAACCATTTTGAATATTTTGAATCAATGTTACCTAACCTTGCCTAACCTAAGTATGTCATGGAGGTTTTAGGAGCAAAGGCAATTTAATGCCTCCTATAGGGCTTGTTTAAAACCAATTTTTTATGGTTAATGTTAAAACCTTATATTAAGATCATTTTACCTTAAGGCGCATTTGGTTTGCTTTAAAGCTTCTTTAAAACACCACTCTTAAGTAGAACCTTCTTAAAACCTACATAAAGCTTCTTTGAAACTATTAGCTGTGCAATTTACAACGTACTTAAGACTAAAACTATGAGACTATTTCTAATTAAAAGGAATTCTAATAGATAAAGAGCTAACCTTAAAAAATTAATAAATTTCTTTTTTCTAATTTAATGTAATTTTTTAATGATATTGGAGATGCAGTGAAAAAGTCGATGTCATCTTTATTAAATGTTACCGTGCCTTACTACTCGACAAAGAGGCGAGTTCCTAGCTGAATATATGTGCCTAAAGACAGATGAACTAATTCATACACTCTTAGAGACCTCTGGGGAACATTAATATGTAATAATTGAAGAATATCAGAGCATCGTACTAGGTTATGAAAGACAAGAAAAATACATCAGAAGTTATTCTGCGAGCAGTTAATGAAATCGGCTGAAAGTGGCTTCGCGCCAGAGAAACATCGTTCGGCGGGATGACAAAATTATTTTAGTTGGTCTACGAAAGAACTTTATTTAGCACTAGAGGTAAAATTAAGTTTGCTTAGAGCGTAAGAATTTTATAAATAAATAATTGGTTTGACATCTTTTAAGGCAAGCCCTTTTCTTGTAATTTTGATTAAACCCTGCCGGCCAAGTAAAATTCTTCACAATTTCAAGATATATGATATACGTTTTAAATATAAAGGATGCAAATGAAAATACTTTTTAAATTTACTATGATACTGCTTTACATATCAAGAAATTAATTTTAAGACGCCCTGATCTGATTGGTTTTTTAGTAAATCATCCATTTTTCAATAAGGAACCTGTTTATTAATTTAAATACCAAAAAGAAACCTTCCTAGAACTATTACTTCTAAGAAATTGGGACTCCACAAGTTTGACACTCATTATTAAGTATTTAATAATTGATGGTTATTAATTGTAATTAATTCTTTCTCTTATACACTTTTTAAACAAACCCTCTCTAACTCATGGCACATTTGAGAACGAATTGAATATAATCAAATAAGTGGTTTTTACATGGATTCTATATATGTAATTATAGATTTTTATAAGCCATGCTGCCCCATCTAACAATACACCTTTCAAAGCCTTTACTCACTTTACCAATTTAACGGAGTTCGCAAAATTCTTTGAACAGTTAAACCATCCACCAACTCAAAAAGACATTTAGTGGCAACGGAAGATAAAACCCGAACATCTCTCTATGTCGGAAATTGATTCGTTGATATGTCGAGATCCCATGTAACAATTTAAATTCCCTTTAGTTTTTTCTTAGTTTTTTTTTTAAAACTTTGTTATACTGAAAATTAAACCTTTGGGTTTTAAAGTAGTACAATTATATGTCAGTGTGGTAACAGCGCTACCCTAGCCAGATGATAAGTCGCAATACCTGCTTATTTTTAAAACGTTTTAAAATTTCTTTGAAACAGTTTAAGGTACATGTAGTCAGAAAACTTTATTGCGTATACATGTACAGGGTGTCCCATTTTCGTAGGTTTTACGGGGTTTCCAGCTTATGAGTAGAGATAGAGAGATGCGGTTTTCGCGACACCGTGCTACTTTTCGATGAAACTAAAGAGGCCGCAAACAGATTTGCCCTAACCATTTTAGTTTCCGTGCTACAGGGTGATTTTGAAAATTTGTCATTTTAAATAAAGTAAAATATATTTAAAATGTTTCAACTGGTATTTATAGATTTTTTCACGTAGAATTCAGTGGCGTACTCAGATTTTTGCTGAGAGTCATAGTTTTTGACATATTGGCATAACCTACTATTTTTTAAATGGGACACCCTATATATTATTTTTTCATCTTATTCTTCGTGTCGAGAGCTTTTCAAAAACATACCATAAGTCATATTTATTTTCATAAATAACATGAAAAAATGCATTTTTCTTTAAACGGATTTATGGCATAGCAGATCAATCGAAATAAGAGAAGGTGGCTGTGGAGCCATGGAAAAAGTTAACAAATATTTATTAACGAAATAACAAAGTAACAGCATCAGAAAAAATTAGGAAGTAGGTAAAAGGTAATAATTATAATTTCATTAAAACTACAAATATTGTTCAAATTGTAGACCATTATGTGTCCTACAAGTGTGACAAACTTTAAAAATTCTTTTTAATGCATTTTCTATTGTAAATGACTGTCTTTGTAACTCTGCAAAAGCGTTTTCGGTGGCCATTCTTAGTTGTTCTAAGTTTTCGTATCGCCTTACATAAACCTTGTTTTCTAAATAACCCCACAAAAAGAAATCTAAAACTGAGAGGTCAGGGGATCGTGGTGGCCATCGAACAGGTCCGTGTGTTCCTATCCATCTTTCAGGAAAATGGTCGTTAAGCCAGTTTTGACTTATTCTGGCATTGTGGGCTGGAGCTCCGTCTTGCTGGAAATAAATCCTATTTAGTTGAGCCAGGGGAACATAATCCAAAATTCCTAATGCGTCTTCTAGGATTCGCACGTAACCAATCGAATTCAGATTTCCTTCATATATTTGGTAAACTATTTTTCGGTTGAAAATAAAACAGGAGACATTGAATCCAAATCTGCCCTGACGCTCCCTAGGAAAAATAACATGGTTGTTTTCTTGACTCCAAAATCGCGTGTTGTGTCTATTTAAAATCCCTGAACTAGTAAAATGTGCCTCGTCTGACCAAATAATCTTTTTTTCAAAATCGATATCTTCTGCCTTCATATTTATAAACCAATTGCAGAACTCCAATCTGCGCTCTGCATCACCAGGATGCAGATGATGCACAAGTTTGTATTTATAGGGTTTGAATTTGTGCTTTTTCAAAATTTTCTGCACTTTGGTTTTCGGTACACCCGCCTCTTCGTCTATTTTCCTGCAAGATGTTTCAGGAGCTGTCTGAACGAGGGCTAAAACGTTGACCTCAGATTCTTCGTTGTCTTTATTGTAAGTTCGCGATCGAGGCTTGTTAAAAGATCCATATTGGCAAAGATTATTTTTAATTTTTTGAAAAATTCTTTTTTCTGGTTGTCTTCTCTCAGGATATCTAAGATAAAATAAAGCGAACCAATAAAGTCAAAATGCAGGAAGATAAAAAAGAACTAACCTGTTCAGATAAAGCTCTGCCGCCTGATCTGCATCTTCATTAGACAATATAAAACACGCGTTCATATCATATTTCTCAAAATATTCAAATTTTTGATTCTGAGCCATATTAAAAACAATAATTATAATAGACGTCAAGAAAAATTTAAACGCAATAATGCCAAAAATGACAGCAGTAATGGCTGCCTGATCATATTATTGTTGGCGTTGCCATGGCTACCACAGCCACCTTCTCTTATTTCGATTGATCTGCTATGCCATAAATCCGTTTAAAGAAAAATGCATTTTTTCATGTTATTTATGTAAATAAATATGACTTATGGTATGTTTTTGAAAAGCTCTCGACACGAAGAATAAGATGAAAAAATAATATATAGGGTGTCCCATTTAAAAAATAGTAGGTTATGCCAATATGTCAAAAACTATGACTCTCAGCAAAAATCTGAGTACGCCACTGAATTCTACGTGAAAAAATCTATAAACACCAGTTGAAACATTTTAAATATATTTTACGATAGCTGAGTTACAGGGGGTGTCCGAAAATGACAAATTTTCAAAATCACCCTGTAGCACGGAAACTAAAATGGTTAGGGCAAATCTGTTTGCGGCCTCTTTAGTTTCATAAAACCTACGAAAATGGGACACCCTGTACAGTGTGTCAAAGATTAGACTTATGTATATTGCTACCTAGAAAACTATTATACCTACAAAGATGGTTAAATTAGGAAAGTTCTAGAGAACTTCATTACAAATTTGATTCCGACTAAAGATTTAAAACATATTGCGCGGTTTTTGAGATAATTTGGAAAAACTAAAAAAAGTTCATTTTAGTTCTTCTCTGCCCAAGGAGCAATTATAGATACTTATCGGGCAATGTGTAGTTTTGGACAAGACACATTTACGCTACTTTGTCGACACCGCGCCCACTTTAAGTAGAAAATGAGGCCGAAATAGTGATCAAAATGTATACCACATTGCCCAAAATACATATAACCCAAAGGTTAGTTCAAAATGTGCTTTTACTTTCACCAAAATGTATCCACAGTGTGACTGGTTCCTAAAGTGTGGATTTAATGTGACCAAATTGTTACCAGTTTGGGTCCAAAATAATTTAAACTCATTACAGACACAAAATATATTTATACTTAAAATAATTTAGTTGAACAATAGACACAATATATTAATTATTATTTCTGTTTCCAGTAAGAAATATGCATATTTAATAGGTAGGTATATGGGTGATACGTGAGCCTAACTTATCGGTCCACTCAAAATGTCTGATAATAGTTGATAAAATACTTCTAAAAACCACATGTTCCAAAATAAAAAGAACTATTTTTAAAGATTTAAAACTATTGCTACTTTACAGTAAATTTTATTTTTGAACTATTTAAAAAAGAGCAGGTGCTAATATATTTTTTTATAATTTTGTTGATTGTTATCAAATCAAGCATTGTAGAATCTTCTTAACAAAACTTGGCTTCTTAATGATTCTGCCGAAATGAATACATGTTTGCTATAATAGCTCCTTTCCCCCTTTTGATTAGAAAACTTGACTCATAAAAACTGGGTGGAAACATTTTAGACCTGTGTCTCCGATTTAAAGATCAAAATTCTACTTAAATTTGTCTATTTGGCCATATAGGATTTATTTGGCTTTTGCGGACATAATGTACCTAAAATGGATCTGTTTTGTTCAGACACATTGCGCCTAAACTACGCCCTTACTACATGAAGTTTCTAACATCGAAATTCTCAGATTTCATCTCTCTTTTTTAAACCTCTATTTTAGATTTTCTCTAGACAACAGTAGTAAGTTGTGTTGTACACTTTTCGGGTGGTAGTTCTACTATTTTTAGGCATTTCTTTTAAAGTTCCTGTTAAATTCGCAGAATCAACTTTATTTAACTAGGTGTATGAAGTCTATACATGTAATTATAGATTTGGATCCATATGGAGACAAAACGTGCCCATCCAACACACGGGTGTTGTGGTTTTGGGAATAACCCATTATTAAGATACTTTTCATAGAAGAATCTGCTGGAGGTAAAATGAAAGTTTTAGCTCTCCCTGTTTCCGAGGTACATTTACGAATTTTCAAATTTCTTATGGACGCCATATTGAATTTTTGCATTTTTTGACACAACTCGCTAAGAGCTTTCAAAATATATATTTCAAGACGCAATTATTATTTTCCTTAAGCTCTTAAAACGAAAATTACTGTTTTCATAGTAGGCTTTGATTAGACCTGGCCGCCCGTATTTTATAGCCTCCATCTATATCTCAGCCTTTTTTTCCGATAAACTTACCTACTATATTTTTGTTTAAAAAGCCAAGTTTTCAGCAATAGTTTGGCAGATTTAGAGGTAACATAAATATTCTAGCGTACCGACTATCACACGTAACAAGCAAATATGTACAAGAATATAACGGCTATCAAAAAACGGAAATCCTTTTGCTCTTTTATATTTCCTCTGAGCATTTTAGTTGCTTTAAATATGCTTTAAAGCGATGTTTAGAGATTGAATGCTTTAACAAAGTATTATAGATACGGTTATATAGCACCTGTATAATCATAAAGCCAATTTTTTAGTTAATATTTATTGGGGGTGTTCTTCCATATATATTGGATAGTTAGGAGGGAAAATATCAACCACAAACGTTGGTTAGTTTTATAAAGTTAAAAGAAACTAATGTAACTGAGCTGAAATCTGCATTTGCAGAACAATCTTCTGCAGTTTTTTACACGCAATGATGTATCCATTATCCACGAACGTGAAGAATTGGATATACCGGAAAATATGGAAGGAACTAATGGTAAAAAGAGTCCCATTTATTTTATTTTTACTGTTGAACCAGAGCCAATTTTTATTAACCTATTGTAAAAATAGCAACTGCGGCTATCTTTCCAGAAACAGAATTTTACTGTCGCGGTCGTCGTGAACTGCTGCTCCTCACTTGAGAGACTCAGAATTTCTAATAGATAGTCTTACATTTTAAATTAACACAAAATTTGTTATACATCTATTTTCTCAGATATCTACCATTACTCTTCCTATTTTCTATGCTGCCGAGTTAAGTGTCAGTGTATTTCTTTATTTGTTTTTGTTGATTTATCTATAATTTTATAGGTTTGGTCACTAGTTTAAGTATTTAAGTTCTATTTTAGGTTTCTTTATTTCTTGTGATAGATCTGATGGTGCTCCATGGGGCGAAACTCTTTTAGCGCTTTTATTAATGCATGGCTAGGAAATCTCCAGTGAGCGTTTACAAGGGACTCCATGGGACCTTGAGGGTTTAACTGTTGTTCTTAATTAGGTATTTCATACAGAAATAGGGATTTGTATTAATTACTACAGCATACAGGATACCAGAAAATTTACGTCTCAGTAGTTGATATTATTTAGAGATTAGATCTAATACAAAGTTTTCAAGAGCGTAAAAATACTTCATTTAAGTGTATCAAGCTTGCACCTCACTGGTTGTCAAAACGTTTGCAACCACGGTCCATTAATAATTTTTTAAAAGGCTGAAAATCTAATTAAACTTGGGGAACAGCTCATGGTAATTTAAAGGGATGGCTATGCTTGATCTTTGACGCCGCCTCGTCCCTTTCAAGCCGCATTTGGAGGGCCGAGTTTAACAGTGGAATCCTGATGGATTACTCGCTATCAGTTATTTATAAATAATTACTGTAATTTAGCTAAAACGCCTACAATGTGTTAGGATTAATTGACTGGCGGGTGAATATACTTTTTAAATTTGGTAAATAAATTCAGGATATTAACGGACCCGCGTATTTTTTGTGGACCTACGAATCTGCCCCATTTGAAATATATTATTTGGATCGTTCCGTATTCTATAACAGTTTGATAGTTTTTGTATGTTTTAACACATTTTATCAAGAAAAAAATTATTGTCGAAATATATTTCCAAAAAGCAATACAAAAATCGTCCAAAATTCTAGGCCAACTTAATGCATAAAAAAAACTTTTCGAGAAAACTGAAAATTTGGAAAAAATGGTGCGATCTAGGAATCACGCAATTCTATCCTAGCTTTTTATTATATTTCCTGTGGCATTTGCTTCCATTGAAAGCAGAAGTTAATGCCTTTCTGCTTTTTACTTCCCTCGCAAAAGGAAAGTATTGTAATCGTATAAAAATCATTTACGTTTCAGATGCCGAAAAACATGTTTTCTCAATTCCGTCGGTCTGTCTGTCTGTCAGTTCGCGGCATAGCTAAAAAACGAATTACTCGATTGACTTCAAATTTTAATCAAAAATTAAGGGTCATATGGGGTAACATTTTGGTAAAAATCCAATATGGCGAAACAAAATGGGAGCCTAGCGAAATGCTAAAAAAATATTACTAAAAATCTACATGTCCAATTTATCTCAAATTTTACACAAAAATAAAGTATAATGTAGGAAACAACTGATAACATTTTGGCACGAATCCAAGATGGTAGATTAAAATGGCGGCTAAATAAAATTATAAAAATTTTGGTCTGAAAAACTACTTAGTGTAGTGATTGGAAATGTAATTGTGTAATTGAAATGAACTAGTGTAGTAGTTTGTAATCGTAAGTCTGATAAAACTACTTCAAATTTTGTGCATGCATTAAGTGTAATATAATGGAAAACTGGTACCTATTGAATTTATTTTAAATTATACCCAAAAATTAAGTGTGGAATAAGTAGAAACTGGTAAAATATTGGTAGGAATTTAATATGACCGAACAAAATGACGCCCAGTAAAAATGTTTAAAAAGACAGTGTATATATGTGTTACTAAATGATTATGTACTGAACTAAATTACACACTTCACTATTCCTAATAAAAGAAAAGATTCATAACGAGGCAAGTTCTGGGTAAAGGAAATTTACCGATTTTTTTGTTATATAAGGCCATAAGAAAAACCAAACAAACAGATATGAATGCGTGCAATTTTTTTTGCCATAGATCGACCCATTTAATTCTTACAGCATCTCAATGTGTAAAAATGTCAGTTTTCAACCGTGAATATCTCTAAAACATTTGAAGATAGGCATAAGGTATGTTACATCAAGTTGGCCTAGAATTTGGCATAAAAAACAAAAACGTTATATAATGCACTGTGCTGCATTTAAATTAACCTATTTTGTATTAACTTTATGTCATATTTTTTTAATTCAGTAGTCAATTGTTTTTGAAGTTTTAATAAATTTTTTAGAATTATAACAAATATTTCCACGTATTTTTTTTCTTATCTCTGCGAATAAAGGAGACACAAATCAGTTCAGAAGTATCTAGGTTGGCCTGGGAATAGGTGAGGAAGTTGGGGCTGGCAATTATAAGTGACCTCTACGTATTGCAAAAGCATTTTTTTAGCTGACAATGTTGATATATAATCTTTGTAGCCTCTGCTAATTATAGCAAAAACATTTAATTTCATTAACTTGATGCAAGAAACAATAGATTTGAAGAATGTGCTGTGCACTCCTTTTTTAGCACACGTCAGCTTTTTGTCTAGTGAGCACTGCACTATAGGTTCGAAGTTAAATAAATAATTAGCAAAATAAAATTGAATATTAATTTTAGATTTATTTTTATATGTAATTCGAAACAATCAAAAATCGTTAAAATTGCAAATCAAAATAGTTGAACAGAAAATGCAAAAGCAAATTACGGGAGATACGCTGTTTTCGCTGTTTTTTTTTATAATAATTGTAGAAAGACAAAACCAAAAGAAATATATTTTAGCCTGAACTAGTTCATCGAAAAAAAAATCTGAAACGATAACAGGTAAGATTAGGCAGGTTAAAAAAAATTAAATGGCAAATTTTACGCACATGTTATACAAAATATACGGTTTTTAAGCAGCTCGATTTAACGTCTAAATGAATATGTGATAGTCAACTACAGTTTACAGGTTTAAATAATAATTTAGGTTAAATATTAAAAAGCTTAATAGTTGAAAGGCATAAATTAATTAAAGTAATGATTAAAGAATGCCAAGTTAAAAGATAAACAAAAGATTTCTAACAAATGATTCCAGCAAATTCAAAGATGACTGGATCCAGGTTTCCTCAGAAAGTCAAGTCAAGTCGAAATGATTCGACTAATCTATAAGATGAAATACAATTTCAAATTTCTAAAAATGGTTAACCGATTTCTTTAGGATCAGCAATGGAGGTATTTCACATACTTCGACTCTATACCAGAATGACGATACCACAGTACAATGTTATTTGACAGGCCAAAAGAAGGAACAAAAGTAGTCAGTTGAATATAATTTTTGAAAATCGGTGGTAAATTCGTATTTACTATACAATAATATAACCTAGCGACGCTAAAATATCAGATTTAGGAAATGGAGCTGACTTAAAAATAAACAAATAAATAGTTCTAGACATAACATGTAACTAAAAGTAAGTTATCAAAATACTAATGCCAAGGCTAATATAATGAATATTCCTTGCCATAAAATAGACGATACTTACAATGCTGTATATTAATATACTAATATATATTTTCAAATGCTTTGTGACAAAGTATTTAAAAAATCATAGTTTTTGGGATTAGACCGTGTCAAATTGGAATTACTATCTGACGTTTTGATTTCGAGTGGACGAGGCATCTTTAGGGACGTTTACTCCACGAAATATGAACACTGAATTAGCTCGGAGTGCGCGAAGGGGCCAAATGGCCCGAGGTCCCACCATAGGTACTTACGGTTTAACGAGCCTAGGGCCTTAATAAACCATAAGTCTCTATCGTAGGTGTGTCAGCTCGTACACATCCGGATGTGTGTATTTACATCGCACCTCTCCTATATGCTTCGCGGACATATAGGGAGTATCTCTAAAACGGAAAAGGGCATTATTATCAATGTATGTATCGTGTGCGTCTTGCATGGTGCGTCGACTGCCATTCTCAGATATTTCTTTTCTGTTAATGCTAACTTGTTTACGTAGGTGGGCGCTGCATACGCCCACGCTACTGCTCCGTATGTCAGTTGTGATCTTGCGATCACATTTATCATTGTCAGCTTTGTCCGAAGAGCCATAGGGCTCTTTCGGTTCATAAGAGGGTATAGTCTAGCCATAGCCCTGCTGGTCTTTGTTCGTGTCTGATCAATATGAGGCTTCTATGTTAGCCCCTTATTCATAGTCAGCCCTAGATATTTGACCGTGTTTGTCCACGGTATGTCTGTTCCTTCTATGTTTATAGCAACTGGGGGCTCTTTTGAAAGAGGATAGCCTGGCTTTTATGTGAGTTTATTTTGATCTTCCAAGAGATACACCAGTCACTTATCAGATCTATCTCTTCCTGCAATCTCCTGCATATTATTCCTGGATGTCTATGCTTGGCCGCTATAGCACTGTCATCAGCGTATAGGGCTAGAGAAGTGGTGTGTGTCTTAGGGATGTCATGTGTATACACGTTATATAAGTGCGGTCCTAACACAGATCCTTGGGTCACATCCGCTTCTAGTCTCCTTTGTGTCGATCTCGAGTTTTTAACTCTGACCCTTGCCGTTCTATCTTTAAGATAGTGGGCTATTAGTTTGCAAGTTTTAGTTGCAAATCCAACATCTTGCATTTTGTATACAAGTCCCCTATGCCATACTCTACAGAAAAGTCTGGCTACGTCTAGGAAGACCATGCCAGTAGCCTCTTTTAGGTTGAAACCGCTGGTGACAGTTTAAACCATTCTTAGGGCTTGTAGTTCAGTAGAATGACCCCTTCTGAAGCCAAATTGTTCATTTGGAGCTCGGAGAGATTCAGGCGGGCGTTTATACACAACCTGTGCTCACCGAACCGTGATCCTTAATATTTAGATGCGTTTTTAAAAGTTTCAGTAGATTCTCTAATTTTTCGTTTATAAAATCCTGGAATCGCCGCTATAACCTTGGCTTCTTTTACATTTATGTTATGGCCAGTGGTATGCTGATGTTCAGCTACAGCAGATGGAACAATTTGTTTCTTTTTAATACATCGTTCATGTTACTTAAGTCTAGTGAACATTAAGCGTCCTGTTTTTCCCATATACACTTCTTTACAGGAACAAAGAATTGTATATACTCCTTCTGTTTGAAAAGGTACAACATCTTTCGGGGATCACAAGCATTGTTTAATAATTTCACGTGTATTAAAGATTGATTTATGTGCATTGAAGGTATGTTGGACTGACGAAGTAACCATCCGAAGGCGAAATGTCAGATAGTAATTCCAATTTGACATGGCCTAATCCCAAGTACTATGCATTCTTAATTGAGGAAAGCTATGAAAGCTTCCGTTATATTTCAAAGTTTTGTTTCTGTTTGCATTACATTTTAAAGTATTAAATTCATTTTTTTAGTTCTTTTTTTTATAATGCAAAATAATGAATCTTAATATACTAGTACATCAACTCACATTACATAAAAACTAATTTAAGAAAAATTATTGCCTTTGTTTTAGTTATGGCAATGAATAAGAAATATTATAGTTACTTGCGAAATTGTTAATAAAAATATTTTTTTTTAATAAGAAATTAAAAAAACTTTAATATTCGATCCTGAGACAAATTGCTATTTAAATCCTATATTTCTACAAAATGACTGGAAATTCGACCTTTTCCTTGAAAGGAGTAATACTATAGCTCATTTGCAACAAATTAAGACTTATGAACGGAAATAAGCGGTTTCCGACTTATCGGTGTTTTAAGGTTTTTTTCAAATTTTTTAACTCATCTTCAAAACAAAAACTTATAAAGAAAATACTCATTTCTGGGCACTAAGTTGATGCTTTTTTTAAAGCTGGTAAACAAGCGATCATTTTAGGGAAACATGTCCGACCAACATTCTCAGCATCTCAGAAATAGAAAGTTCTAAGTGACAAAACTATTGTTTTTGTGTTTTTCCAAAGTATGGGCACGAATTATTCAAAAAAATTGTATGACACTGGGTGTACAAATCACTAAAATAGCTACAAGAATTCATCAGCTTTCGAAAAACGTACAAATCTTGTGGAGTTTTCCAAGAATTTTCTTAAAAATCAACACAAAGTTTAATGTTTGACTAACCGATTCATTTTAATTTTATCAACTCAATAAAATGAAGTGAAGTGAAAAAACAAAATAATAAATTTCTTTGGCTAGTTTCGGATTTTTGCCCTTCGGGGCCCAAAAGTGATAATTTATGATACCACAACGGTCGAATTTCGACTTATCGCTCCATCGAATTTTTCTCAGGTAATCTGGGTTTTCAAGGTTGGCGTTAATTAAAAATCTGCAAAAATCTATGCTTCTTGCCGGATCACCTTCCTCAAGAGATTTCACTGGAGTGTAGTAAAAAAGGTAAAGTCGTGCTGTATGGACAATCAACCAGGCTTTCTACTATGTTATAATTAGTATTGTTGCCACTTGCCGGGAAGAAATAGTTGGATATGCTTGAAAGCACTCCAAAATCTCTTCCTTTTTGTCTCCATTCTGAATGCGAAGTCCACCAGCTTCGATTTGGTGTCGATAGGCTGAGCCTGATTCTCGAATGCACCGATAAATAGTACGAAATACGCTCACGTCTGGTAAACGGGGATTTGGAAAACGGCAAATTCATCATAAGCAGCCATTGCAAATGGAGATAATTCCGAAAATACTTTAGTTTGATATAAACGATACGTCACAACACCAGTTAAATGAAACTAATACAAAATTGTGGTTGAGCATTGCGCTTCGTTTTCGACCTTGAACACTTAAACGGAAATATATGCACTAAATCAAACAAACGGCTAGAAACAAAAAACATCTCGCGATCGTTTCCACCAGCAGTTTTTGTGTACATTTGATTCTAGGAAATTTGTTACCTGGAATGCCTACTGACCCTTTTTTTATTCAACTGTTATGAAAGTTGATAAGATATGTACCCTTTTCGAAAGCTGATGAATTCCTGTTACTATTTTGGTAATTTGTACGCCTAGTATCATAAATTTTTTTCGAATAATTCATGTCGTCATTTTGGAAAAACACAAAAAAGTCTTGTCAACTAAGACCTTTTATTTTTAGGACGGTGAGAATTTTATTCGGGCGTTTTTTCCTATAATGATCGCGTATTTACCAGCTTTCAGAAAAACTGCCCAGGAATAAGTAATATTCTTTAGAAGTTTTTGTTTTGAAGATGAAAATATCAATAAAATTTTAAAACCCCGATAACTCGGAAACCGCTCATTTTCGACCCATAGTTGATGAGACTTAATTTGTTGCAAATGAGCTATAGTATAACCCTTTTCAAGGAATAGAACCTTTCAAACTCCATTTAAAATCGTCCTTAGGGCTAATGAAAATATCAATTGCTAAAACTTTAGAAAATATGTTCTTTATTTTTAGTTGTATCAGTATACTACACATCTTAAAATGATTTTCTCATTCTAAAAATATATCGTTAATTTAAAAGCATCACCGTGTATTTTATTAAAATTTTGAATTCTATGTAAAATTCTAGGCCATCTTGATTTTAAATTAACGATTTTTGAATTAACTTTGTGTCATAATTTTTTAATTCGGTAGTCAATTGCTTTGATACACAAGCTATCTAGATTATCCCGGGTAATGAAATTGCGTAATAAGGCTAACAATTGTAAGTAAGTACTACTTATTGCAAACATATTTTTCAGCTGACGATGTTGATACATAATCGACGTAGCTGCTGCTAATTATAGCAAAAACTCATAATGTCATTAACTTACTATAAGTTCGGGGTTAAATGAATAATTCGTAATAAAAAAATAATAATTAATTTTAGATTTTCTTTATGTAATTCGAAACAATGAAAAAACTTAAAAATTACAAATCAAAATCGTTTAATAGAAAATATAATATTTAATTAAAGAACGCCACGTAATTTTTTTTATAATAATTGCAAAAATGCAAAACCAAAAGAAATATTTAAAAATGTATAAACTTAAATCAAGAATATTTAAGCAATATTAAATAATAAAATATTATTTATTTACAGAATTCACACAATTACTTAATTATTGTAGAAGAACTGTCATTGTTTTTTAAGGGCAGTAAATGCCATTTATTCACAATGCCAACGTTTCTTTTGTTTATTTATTTATTTCGAAATACAACAGATTACAATCCAAAAATGTGAGCCGCTATATAATTCCTTAATTTAGCGGGTATAAAACACAGTGGCGGCCATTCAGGTGAAGTAAGTGAAGTGCTACTTCACCAGGAAAAATAAACAAGCGAACATCTAATTATATTTATTATATATCTCTTAAAATTTAAGTTTCTACATTCATTTATCCACCTAATTGGCAAAAAATAAACTGTACATATCGAATAAATATTTTACTTGACCGTTGGCGGCATGTATTTTTAAAACTTTCAATTGGACTTTATTATAACAACTATAACAGTGGCGCAAACCGCTTCGACTTTGCTGGAAGTGCTATATTTAGTTTACGATTTTCCTACTACGTTACCATGACAACGCGTTCGTGATGACGTCGAGCACCTGGAAGAATAATGTTAACCAGCGCCATACAACGCTTTCGGTGCATTTCTAACGCAGTACACTTAACCCATGTGTCGTTCAGTTTGGGGTGGTTATTTACTCTTATTTTCGCGGATTTCGCTGCAACCGGTTAGTTCCTTTGCAGTTTGCTTGACTGTTTTGTCTTATATTTATTTATGGTGTTCCTACAACTTTATTTGGTGTCGGGTTTATTAATTTACATTATTGATTAATCCGATCACGGATCTGGTTTGCATTTTGTTGGAAAATCGATGGAAGGAACAGAACAAGGAAAGATCAAAGTTTTAATCGTCATCTTGTTTTTCGGCGTACAAATGGTTATGTAGTAGTCAAATATTACAAAAATTGTTTTGCTGGATTTGTTTACTAGTTTCCAATAAATATTCAGTGTGGAATAAAGAAGGATTTGCAGGTATGTTAAATATATGATGGCGGAGCATTTAAAATGCGAATTAATGCAAAAAATCAAAGCACTATAGCTGACACTTTAAAAGAAAATGCTAAACTATATAAAATACATTTTAACGAAAACGTCCGATTAAATAGACTATTTATGTGCTTGATAATTGGCGCAGTTTTGTACCTTGCAAAACAAGAGTTAGTCTTTCGCGACCATGATGAGAGCAGCGAGTCAATAAATAGGGGGAATTTTTAAAAGCTTTTAGGTTTATTAATATCGAGAAGTTCCCAAGAACTAAAAGATCATCCGAAAAAAATTAAAAATGTTTTTACTGGTGACTTGAAAACTATTCAAAACGAAGTAATTAATTATTAATTGAATTTAATTGAATGCATTTCTAATTATTTAAATGACCATGTAAAAAATGAAATAATCAACACACAGTTTTTTTCTGTGCATTTCTCCATAATTTTAAGATACGTTAATTCAAAAGGTTCAGTAGTCGAAAAATTCTTAGGATTTTATAATGTCAGCTGCGATAGAACGTCGGAGAATTTATATTCTCTGTTGGATCACATTGTAACGTAAACTCTGGTGTTATAAAAGCCACGTTATAAAGAGTTCTTACGTAAGTGCAATAATAAAAGTTTGCACTTACGACCCGTTGGCTAGCTTATACGGTAGTTCGGCTTTGGGGGAGTTCAAAATTTTCAATCCTTTTCTTTGGTGTATGAAGGAGGCAAGTGAAAATTATAAATATGAAAGAAGGGCGCCAACACACGTAAAACAGAACTTACTGCACTGCCTTCATACACCCCTTACCCGTGTGTTCGTAATGGTACTGAAACAACCAGTAAAACACTATTTAATATTATGATTTGCTTTATTAAAAAAAAATACTTGTTAACGAGAGAATGTAGTTTAAATTGTTTTTAAATAGATATATGTGTGGTAATTTGAAAAAGATAAATTGATCAATAAAAGGTACTACTGTAATATAAAGCTTTTTTAAAAATCTCACCAATTGGCAGGAAAACTGGAGTTACTGGGGCCTGGTTGTTGGGCTAGAGGTAAAATTCCAACACCTCTTCGGTAAAGAGGGGGCTCTTTCTTAATGTAGAATTACTGCTTCAACCTCAAAGGTAACCCCAACCTTTAGGGTTATTTGCTTCAACCAATTGTTTCTCGTGAAAAGTACCTCACAATCATGTGGGTGCAAAAATGTTCAAAATGCTTTAAAGGCTATAAAAAGCAAACGTGCACTAAGATGCAAAGTTTTAATAGCAATGTGCTATGTGCTAATAAGTTCAAAGTGCACTAAAATGTGCTATTTGCTATGTGGTTCAATGTGCACTAAAATGTGCTATTTGCTATGTGCTAATAAGTTCAATGTGCACTGAAATGTGCTATTTGCTATGTGGCCGTTGAGCTGTAAAAAAGAGAAAAAATCCATTGTAGCCTATTGTATAAATTAAAATTAAATGAAAGAACCTTGCTAAATAAATTAAAATAATAATTACCTGGCTGTTATTTGACCACTGTTTAACACAAAATTTAAAATAACTATAAAACAGGACCAGGCTTTTTAAAGGTAGTTTTACGGCCACAGTCAAAACGAAATAGATCGAACTCGTTCCAAGACGATTTTCAGCTAAGGTTTAGTAAGGAAAAAAAATGTTTAAAAAAAGGTAGGAATTTGGACAAAAAACTAAACTGTTGAAAGTGCTCTATGCAAAACTTGATTTTAATGTCCCTATATTTTGTCTCTTTCCCCCTTATTTATTTGACCAAAATAAAAGATTTTTAAAAAGATAGGCAACTCAGAATACATTATTTATTACAATAAATCTTAACATACATTAAATTTAAATATTAATTTTTGAATAATTTATGCTGTTATTTTTTAATATTTTCCTCTAATCTTTACGTAAGCCTCGTCCTAAATAATTAAATCTTTAAAATGTTAGGTTTTTATAAAAATGAGAGTAAAGTGGTCGGACGGAATCGTATGGCTTTTAGTCATTCATGGAAAAGGCCAAAGCAAGGATTTTAGCGTCGCCGCGCACAGTAAAACGTCAAACTTTGTTGTCACTTAACCCAATTTATAAAACGAAAATAAACAAGGCTTTTTAAACCAACCATTTGGAGAACTACTTAAATAAATAACACAAACCCTTGCTTAATGAACCCCTGACATGTGTTTACCGGACATTTAACAATATAGGTGGCATCTTAAACTTCATTTTATCAAAAGGACAAATCATTTAATGAACTGAACGAGATTTTAAAAGGCGACAAACGAAATTGGAGGTATATACCAAATGTTTCTAATTTATTTAGCGTTACCAGGCTACAATGGAAATATTGGAAATATCTTGTTTAGTTTGTATCACAACAGTTCATACCCAACTAGGTTTTTTATAACGGATTTGTTTCTGATCAAAATTATGTGAAGGTAAGATAATAGAAAACTATAGGTGAATGAACATCTAATAATGAAATTCTTATAAAAACATGGCCCTTTTATATGTGGGCATTAAAGAAAGCTTCAACAACCAGACCCTCAGCATCTGTAAATATAAAACATAAAATATATATAATATACCAAGCTGTCAGTTATACAATATTAAGTACTTATAATAATGAAAATAGTCAAAGAATTTAAATAACTTCCAAAAACTTAGTTCCTGACATCTTGGTGAATGACAAAATATAATTAGCAAAATCATAATTAGTTACTGTAAAAGTGTAACGTTACAACATTTTGGACCAATTTGACTATAAACATAAATTAATAGGGCAATGTTACGATGGCGCAAGTGTTTGATGCAGCAAAGTTTAAAAATATTTCTAAATGTCGAGTTTTTTGCAAGCCTTAGTGGTATTCCCTCATTTTTTCATCTCAGCCAAACGAACGTATGCTCTTATATCTGCCTCTACGAGGCGTATACCAACAATTACAGAAACTCGTTGGTCTTTAAATTCGAAGTTAGTAAATGTGATTGTTCAAGTTGCGTTCTTCAAAAGAAATAGTTTGACATTCATTTTTGCATATCCAATATAAAACGCTGTCGTGAGGCGCTCTGTAAAAAAAGAAAGGAACATTTTTTTAATACCATGTTTGATAAAGCAAATTGTATTACAGAAATAAATCATTACAAACGTGAGCTTGCTAAGCTTTCACCTGAAGAAATTACGGCTAATTATAGAACCCTTTATTATGAAAGATTGGACCATATTTTAATGGAAATGACACTAAGCTTTCAAGACCCTGAAAAACTTACATTTTTATGATTGGCAGATTCTGCTAAGTTTTCCGAATATAGTTTAAATTTTCCGACTGGTCCGTTTGAAAATTTGTTACAGTTATATGGGGAAATATTTTCAAAAATCCAACGACTTAAAAATGAGCTTGGTCTTATTTTTGCCAATGACAGTAATATATCGCTGCAAGAGCAACTGAAAAAAATTAAAGAAAATAAAGATATTTTAGTGTTTTCTCTTACTTTGACAATACCGTCGACATGTGCTTCAGCGGAAAGAAGTTTTTCTTGCCTCAAACGTGTAAAAACTTATTTAAGAAATACAATATCTCAAAAAAGACTTATTTTCCTAGGCAATATTTCAATTTAAAAGGAATGTCTTTATGAGGATGTTATAAATAAATTTGCTGCTATAAAGGATAGGAGAATTAATTTAGTATACAAAATTTAGTTAAAAAATAATTCTACCCCTTCCACATATAAAAAAATTCTGGAAAAAAATTATTGCGATATTTTCTTGCTTCATTTGCACTTCACTTACTTTTTCACCCGCGAGCCGCCACTGATAAAACAATAACAAATATAAGTACATATAGTTAATTAAACGAAAAAATGATTAACTAGTATTTACATTCTATGCAAAAACCGAAACTTACGCCTATGCTTGAAACAAATTAATGACAGCTCAAAAAGTTTGTGTCACTGAAATGCCTGTTGGAAGAATTCAACACTATACACACAGGTGAGTTCTGACCAGTGTTATTCCTACGAAAAGGAATATGAAAAAGTTCGGTGTGTCTAAAAGCTCTATCGAACACATTAAATTGAACCCGTGAGTATATCTGTGGAGCAAATGCTAAACCCTTCATTATTTTAAAAATTATTACTAAATCAGCCACTTCACGCCTACACTGCAGCGATAAAATTATTAAATTGTCTCATAACTCTTGAATAATCTCTATCTATAATTACATGATTAATTTTAAAAGCGACATACCTTATGAACTTATGTTGTACAGATTCTGATCTTTTTATATAAATTTGGTACTGCGGATTCCAAACAACCGATGCAAAAGAAAGTTTACTATGAATGAAAGCATAATATAATTTTACTAAAGCTGTTGGGTTATTAAAATACCTCGTATTTCTCTTTATGAATCGCAATAATCGAATGGAATCATTTATTATTTTTTCTATGTGGGATTTAAAAGCCAACCTAATATCCAAAATGACATTGTTAATGTAATTAAAATTAATAAGATTTTTATTACGGCTGAAAGAAATTGCGAAGCACTTGTCTAAATTCAAAAATAAATTTCTCGTTTCACAGTAAGCAGAAAACCTCTCCAAGTTCCCTTGCAATTCCAGACAGTCCCCCGGTGTTCATGCTGCGTAAAAAAGTTTTAAATCTAAAGCTCTTAAAACAACTTGAATATTATTTATATAAAAAAACAAAAAATAGTGGGCCCAAATTACTGCCTTGTGGAACCACTGTCACCGCTTGAGTCCGATCCTGTAAGTACAAAATATCCATTTTAAAAGATAGCCAGACACACCAACCTCAACAAGGCGATCAATCAGTACTTGGTGACCGATTTTGTCGAAAGCCTTACTGATATCAGTGTAAATTGCACCACCTGGATCCTGTTGTCCATTGATTCCGACAAGCACTCAACGAATGAAATTAAATTAGTTTCAATTGATCTGGCTGGCGTGAAGCCATGTTGTTCGGGTATAACTATATCTTTAACATTTTCCAGCATTTTAGCATAAATTATTTTTTCGAATAGCTTACCAAAAACGCGCAGCTTGCTAAGAGGCATATAATTATTAACATTATACTTGTCCCCATTTTTAAATATCGAAATTATATGAGACATTTTCCATTTTCAAAATTTAAAATTCAAAATATTTATTGTCTAATAGGAATTAAATCCCAATACAGAGACAATTCAAATACAGCTGATAAACAGTAATACCTATTTATAATGCAAATTTCCTTAAGATAGCTATATTTAAACTATGGGGCTGATAAAAAAAATCCAAATAGATACTTAACAAATCCCAAGAACCCAACCCAAAAACAACAAAAAAAAATAAATATCAAAAACTGCTATAACTAAAAACAAAAAAAAAAACTTAAAGATAACCAGATACATCCGAGTATTAGCACAGGCAAACTAGAACACAGACAGTCCTGCATCAGATAAGTTGAGTTCAAATACAGAATCACTTTAGATTTGGAGTTCTGAATAGGTATATTAAATAATTCAATACCTATTTTGTAATTGACTGAATTAAGCCACACGCACACCCTATGCAGAGGTGCCTTCTTGGCTAAGTTAGTATAGCTCATTGGAAGGTAGAATATCTGATGCCTCCGAAAATTTATTTCGGGAACCAAAAAGTTGAGTTGAGACAAGAGATTTTGGGAGTCAATCCGATTATCGTACATTTTATATAAAAACAGCAGATTAGCGCAAACGGTGGCATCTTTTAGTGATAAAAATTTAAATCAATTTAAGAGCAATTCGTGATTGAACCCCCTTACTGGGTAGACATCATCCTCCTTGTATGATAAGCATTTAAAAAATCTGCGCTGGACAGATCTAACTATGTGTATGCCGTAAGTAGGAAACACCGGAGCCGCGTATAGTAGTTTAGACTTTACAAATAAATTATAAATAATTATGCGACTACTAGAGTTAACAAACTCCGATGTAGACCTCACAGCAAAACCAAGACACTTCAATGCTGATCGCGTGACCTCATCAACATGCTGGCTGAAAGATAGCTTTTTGTCAACGATGATACCCAAATCCCTAACAGTATCACAATCAGGAAGGGCTGCTCTATTAAGTGTATAATTGAAATGTATCTCATGATGCAACAGCGAAATGGACATCTTCTTACATTTTTGGACATTTAGTGGCAAGCGGTTCTGTGTGCACCAATCTCGGATACTGTCAAGATCCTGCTGGAGCTGCAAGCAGTCGCTGATCGCAGTCGTTGATAAATATTGAAAATGTGAGGGGTGCAAGGTTACTACCCTGGGGGGCTCCACTCGGGGCAATGTACTCACACGATCGAAAACCATTGTACTCAACATATTGAATCCTATTACACAAGTAGGAAGCAAAGAAGTTAACAAAATTAAAGAAAAACCCATCTGTAAAAATGTATTAATGAGTAGTCCGTGGTCCAACTTGTCAAAAGCCTTCGAGAAGTCTGTATAAACAACATCGAGCTGAAGCCTTTGATTTATAAATTGATAAGCAGTTTGCAGAAATGAAGTCAAGTTTGTGACAGTAGACCTTGAGTGGTAGATTTTGATGGGAACACTCCTCTTCTGAGACACGTGTTGAATATATTAATTAATGGGCCTAACAAACCTAATTTATGTTTTTTTATCAGTATGACTGGGATATTATCAGGGCCCATGCTCTATTTAAGATCTCTCCAACGCTAATGAAAATATCAATTGCTAAAACTTTAGAATTATATTTTGTTTTTCTATAGTTGTGTCAGTATACTACAAATCTTAAAATGATTTTATCATTCTAAAAATATATAATTAATTTAAATGCATCTTATTTATATATTTTATCAAAATTTTCAATTCTATATAAAATTCTAGGCCAACTTGATTTATTATACCTTATGCCTGTCGGCAATTATTTTTTTCGAGATAGTCACTGCTGAAAAAAATAGTTCGACCTAGGGCAAGCATTCTTGGAATCATATGAATATAGGCATAAGGTGTGTTACATCAAGTTAGCCTAGAATTTGGCATAAAAAACAAAAAAGTAATATAATGCACTGTGTTGAATTTAAATTAACGATTTTTGTATTAACTTTGTATCATAATTTTTTAATTCAATAGCTGCTTTTTAATAACAATTTTAGAAATATCACAAACATTTCCAGAATTTTCGTGATATTTAAAATTAATTATTAATTTTGGATTTATTTTTTTATGTAATTCGAAACAATCAAAAAACTTAAAAATTACAATTCAAAATAGTTTAAGACATAGAGTTAGAATTGGTCACGGTCGTTTGGAGCACCCTGCATACAACTAAATTAAGAATATTTAATAATAGAATATTATTAATATTAACAGAATTAACGTATCCCTTAATTATTGTAGAAGAACTTTCGTTGGTTTTTAAGGATAGTAAATGTCTTATTTTTCACAGTGCAAAGGTTTCGATCTTCATTTAAAATCTTTCCCAGGTCTAAGGAAAATAGCAGTTGCTAAAATTTTAGAAAATATGTTGTTTTTCTGTAGTTATGTCAATATACCACAAATCTTAAAATAATTTATTCATTTTAAAAAAATATCGTTAATTTTGATTTTCCGACAAGTAAAATAGACATGCTGTGCTTATTAATGCCCTGAACGATGCTAAGTAAAAAGTTATTCTGTCCCTGTCAATATATCTAATAAATAGCTTTTAGGCTGCACCCTCTAACTGAACCCAAAACACCTTTAGTACGTTAATAAATCATTCGGTTTTCAATTTAGAAGGTAATTTTCCTATAGCGGCGAACCGATTTGTAAGTCAATGACAGAGAAAATGGATCCTGTGAAGTCTTTTAATTAAGTTTTTTGCGAATGCTGTTTCTAGTGCAAAAATTACCTTCCTGTAGGGTACTGTTTCGTTGAACTTGCCGCCAAAAATACTTCGTAAACTTAATTACTATAAAATAAAACTGGTAATATTGAAGTGGATTTATAATTATCGTTTAATTTATTTACACTGGACGTATTTTGAAAGGTCCTTCGCAAAATTTGCTGGAATTTCGAAGCTGTTTTACTTATTAACAAACCACAATATATACATGTTTTAATAGAGAACTTATAATATTTAAAATCAAAACTTATTTTGTAATAAAGTTCTAAAATTTCGCGCGCAAACGGATCAATTCAAATGACAGCATTTGGCGCACTAAAGTTTGATGTCACATCGTACCTTTATGGCAACGTGGCCAACGACCGGCAAAAATGCAATATCAACTGGCTGTCAACTGTCATGATTGATGGCAGTATTGGCAGTTTTGTTTGTTTTAATTTTGTGATTTTGTGGTTTAATTTTTGTTTATGTCGAAGAAAAGCCTATATACTGAACAAAATAAACTCGAGACTAACAAAACTGAAATCACAAAACGCTGTCAGTCTCGTCCATTAACCACAAAAAATACAATTGCCGTCTGGCTAAAGGCTTGACGAATGCCGCCTGTTGTTGAATGTTGCACTGTTGCCAGATTTCTTCAAGTTCCCTATTTTTTGTTGCACATCAATTCTTGTCCCGGGTGTTTCTGAATATTTTGCGCCACACCTACAGGGTTTATTTTTGAAAACAGAAAAAGAAAACTCTAAACAGAAAAGACGTAAGGTTTTTCTTGAATCTCCAGAATTTAGTTTCTAATCAGGGTGTTTGGTGGATCGATGTAGATATTTTGAGGGATAATAAGGGATATCATATGGAGTATTTTTGGTCATATATGCTATTATGCAGTCGCATGGATTCTGAGTTTTGGCCATTTTTTGTTGTTTTCCATAAAATACCACTTTGTTTAAGGGTGAATTGCACGCAGTAATATGGATCATTTGCAAGCCTTCCGCCGCTGCAATATTATGGCAAAACTATAAGAGATATGTATTAGCTTCAATGTGATTTTAATAGGAAAATATGTATAGTTGGGCGCTAAAGGCGAATTTTTATGAAAAAATCAAATCTAGAGTTATAAAATAAAAGTAGATTTGTCCATTTTCGATCATTTTTTGACCACTTTTTGACGCACATGCCTTCGCATATAATTTTTTTTCACAAAATGACTCTTTACCACCTTACATTGATCCTTTGTCTACGTATCTGCAAAATTTGAAATTGGAAATCGTACTCATGTCTTTGTATTTCTGCAGCGCGTGAACCCTTTTGAACCCATTTTTAACCGAAATGTAATTTAAATTACCTATATATAACACATTTTTTTTGAGTTTGGACGTGCAGGAAGTTTTTTTTAATGCATAGGTACCTTCTCATCTTACTTTCAACTCGACTAGACCTTGTCGCTGGTTTTTCACTTTTTGAGTGCAGTTCTCCCTTAAATGAAAGATAATAAAACACGTAATAGATTTTATGACATTTTAATATATGATTTTCATAATAAAAATAGTACAATTAGTCAATACTATAAGCTACAAGATCCCAAAAATAAAACATAATAAAATAAGGCTAGAAACATAGTCTAGATAGCTATTTTGAGTAAAATAATATAACTTTCTCTCGTGTTAAAAAAAACTGCCAACTGATAATATCATTCAATTACTTTTAAAAATATTGTTAGTTAACACTCTTAAATTAAGTTAAAAAAATTAACAGTAAACAATAGTCAAATTTAGAACATTATTCTGAAAATTATTCCAAAATGAAAATGTAATACTGACAAATAAAGTATAATATTCATTAAATCAAACTTAAGAATTCCAATTATTCTCGAACTTTCAGCAACAAGATAATTATTTATTGTGTTCGAAATAGTCCAATAATGCAAATTAGTGTGGAGGGAGGTAGAATATTTTTTTACAACTTACCTAAATTTTGTATACTAAATCAATTCTCCTATCCTTCATAGCAGCAAATTTATTTATAACATCCTCATAAAATGGATAAGTTGCCCTAATATCCTCCAGAAATTCCTTTTGAATTGAAATATTGCCAAGAGAAGTAAGTCTTTCTTGAGATATTGTATTTCTTAAATAAGTTTTTACACCTTTAAAGCAAGAAAAACTTCTTTCCACTGAAGCACTTGTCGACGGTATTGTCAAAATAAGGAAAAACAATTTATATGCTTCGGTAAAAATATATTTATTTTTATGAATTTTTTTCACTTGCTCTTGCAGCGATATATTGTTCTCATTAGCAAAAATAAGACCAAGCTCATTTTTAAGTCGTTGACTTTTTGAAAATATATCCCCATATAACTGTAACAAATTTTCAAACAAGCCAGACGGAAAATTTAAACTATATTCGGAAAATTTAGCAGAACCTGTCAAACATGAAAATGTAAGTTTTTTCACAGTCTTGAAATCTTAGTGTCATTTCTAATAAAATATGGTCCAATATTTCATAAAAAAGGGTTCTATACTAAGCTTAGCAAGCTCACGTTTGTAATGATTTCTTTCTGTAACAGAATTTGCTTTATCAAACATGATATTAAAAAAAAAATGTTAATTCCTTTTTTCACAGAACGCCTCACTACAGCGTTTTATATTGAATATTACGATATTTACGATTTTTTTTGAAGAACGTCAAATAGTATGTCCGTGATTGAAAAAATGTCATTATACACTATTGCCAGAAACGTGAATTCAAAATCGTTAATCTCACCTAAAAAACCTTTCGCAAGAGGGATTGATTTTTCATCAGATTTGTCACAGTTTCTAATAAATTCAATGACGTCTTTAAATTTATTCCAGTTTTGAACAATTACATTTACTAACTTCGAATTTGAAGTTGTAAGAACACCATAAATAAATATAACACAAAACAGTCAAGTTAACTGCAAAGGAACTCACCGGTTGCAGCGAAATCCGCGAAAATAAAAGTAAACAACCACTGCAAACTGAACGACACGTGGGTGTAGTGTACTGCGCCTGCAATTCACCGGAAGCGTTGTATGGCGCTGGGCTCGACGTCATCGGATACGCGTTGTCATGGCAACATAGTAGGAAAATCGTAAACTAAACAGAGCACCTCTAGCAAAGTCAAAGTGGTTTGCGCCGCTGTTATAGTTGTTATAATAAAGTTCGGTTGAAAGTTTTAAAAAGACATGCCGCCAACGGTCAAGTAAAATATTTATTCGAGATGTACAGTTTATTTTTCACCAATTGGGTGAATAAAGGAACGTAAAAACTAAAATTTTAAGAGATATATAATAAATATAGTTAGATGTTTGCTTGTTTATTTTTCCTGGTGAAGTAGCACTTCACCTACTTCAACTGAATAGCCGCCACTGCCAAGGGGGTGTGGTGTGGTGATCTCGCGGGCTTCAGCATAGGACCACTTCATTCGATCCATATATTCGGACAATTTTCATTAAGAAAGTCGCGCACTGTTACACGACAATGTGCCGGACACCCGTCATTCTGGTAAATCATCGTTTTTCTTGAATCTAATCGTACGTCTTCAAGTAAGGCAGGTAGACCAATTTCAAAAAACTCCAGATCTCCATTTAAGTTGTTTGGTAGGTAATGAGTTCCGATGAATATTCTGCCTATGACCCCCGCCCAGACATTAACACTAAATTTGTGTTGAAAGCCACATTGCTTCATCATGTGTGGGTTGCCTCCTTTATACCCCCAATAATGTTTATTGTGGAAGTTTGTATTTCCCTCTTTGGAGTAAAAATCGGCAAAAAATCACGCAACGCGCAGGATTCCCTTCTTGTAACCCTTGCACATTACGGTAGTGAAACGGACGATTTCCATGTAAGTGCACCCTCAACCATACTTTCCATGTAGATAGGTTAAGCTCTCTTGCGACTTTTTCACACTCGTCGTGGGATCTGCATTAAACGTCCCTAATATTTGTTCACCTACTTCAACAACAAATTGTTGGAAAGCTACACCAGGTTCCCTGTTATGAAGGTTACCAGTTTCCCGAAGTCTAATGTACGTATTTCTGAACACTTGGGCATTAGGTAATCAAAACGTTCTCGGTACAATTCTCGAGTTCGAGTGCTTCTTCCATCTGCAAATCCACATATGAGCATAATATTCGTATACTCATGACTCGTAAACTGGGCCATCACAATAATAGTTATACTCGTAAAAACAACTAAATAGTTCACACGCAATGTTCATCTCACCATGAAGAAGTTACAATAAGCGATTGTCGACGCATGAATTTGCAAGCCTCCTCTCCGACTATAAAATTATTCCGACTATAAAATGCAAGAAATGGACATTTCACAAAAAATTGTAATATATTAGATAATAATATTCTAAATTTAGAAATTAAAGTTACATAACATTTGTGAAATGTTACCTAATTTTATTTGGATCAAATTTCACTACAGACAGACTCAAAACTACAATAGAGATTCTAAGATAAAAGTAATTATCATAAGAAAACTAAATATTTGAAAAATGATAATAAATTAAAATAAAAAGTAATATTATATAAATATATAAATAATAGAAAACTACTTACAAAAAATAAGTTTTTGAAATTTGATGTTATAAGTTGTAAATTTGGATTAAATTTTACATGACATATATTTTAGAAAAACATCAAAGTTGGTTTAGTATTGTTGTTTTTATCAATATTCAGTAAATTGGAAAAAAAATATGTTAAGGTGTTGTATGTCAGTTCGTTTGTTTAATGTGTTAGGTCCTTATTTTATGTAGCACATTTTTAAAAAACATCTCTTTGAAAAATCTTTTTCTGTTTCCAAAATGCTAACATTTTCAAAATCCATTTTTTTCCTGTGTCATTAACATGCTGTGATAGTGCACATGCATCAGGCCTTAAACGAATAATACTTTTGTGGGAAATTATATTTTAAATTTCTAGTAGTTTGTCTTATATAATTTCCATCACAATTGTTACATTTTATTTTATATATGACGTTAGATTTGTTAGTCTTTAGGTTTGAAATGTTTAGCATTAGTAATCATATTATCTTGGTTCTCATTATGATTTTTATTAATATTTATATTTTCTATGCTATTAGATTATCCCGAAGAAAGCAGAAGTTTATTTATTACTTCTTCGGGTATGAATTTTGAAAAAGTAAGTTTTTTAATTTAATTAAACTTCTTTGTTTTTTCTGTATAGTAAGAATAGTAATTCATATTTCATTTTCTGAATTTCGTATCAATTTTATACTAAAAAAGGAACAGAATTAGGGTTTTTCCGATTCTAACGTAAATTTTATATGCAGGTTATGATTATTAAAAAAAAACAAAAAGTTAACAATTTATAATTCTACGACTCCAAAATTTTACGATTTACAAAAATTCATAAACTCATACTCTCACTTAGACCTATCATAGCTTCTTTTGATACTCCTACAAGCATGCTTTCAACATTTTTAACCGATATACTTACTACAGCCTATGATTCTAATATTCCATATTTTGTAAAAGATTCTTTTAAGTTTTTAGAAGATTTCAATCATTTTTAACCTATGTTGTAATTAGTCTTGATGTTATCTCACTTTTTACTAACATTCCAATAGATTTAGCTATTATTGTAAATATATAGCATTGAGAAAAAATGGAATATTATTTAAAATTTTTGTAATTTAAAAAAAGAGAGTTTTTTTATGATTTGTATAATTATATTTGTTTCTAACAAAAAAATAAATGACAGATGCAAGTGGAAAACATAAAGGAATATTACTACCGACTATTGGCCTAAAAAGAGACGGTTCGTGTCTAATTCAAGGTAATTTAAATGGGGAAAGATTAAAAATGTTATTTTTTAATAATTTTAAATAGACAAGACTTACCAATCTTGTTAAAATGGATATTTTTTGAATGTTTTGTTATACCTTGTGTTAACTCAAAATCTTCCAACCGAATTATCCTTAGCAATACTTTTATAAAACTTTTAAGCTACACCCGTGTTAATTTCCAGGTCACTGCATATGATAACGACCTTTCGAATACTGATTCTGCGACCTTCCAAGAAAATTTAATTATGAGGGATAATTTCTGTTAAATGAATTTTAACCAGCAGGAAAGAAGGCTAAGTAGTTATAATAGCAAATGGCGCTGCAAATAAAAAATATAATTAAAATTAAATATACGCGCTAGTGGGAAAAGCTATTGTTAATGTAGAATGCTTTGTTTAAATATCATAACAATTGAAGTATAGAAAATAACACACGTTTATATTGAGATCAGTTTAATAGAGAATGTACAAGAGTATTACCCTCTTATAACAATATTACATAATCTAAGTACAGGGTGTCCCACATAAGATCCTCTATCCCCTTATCTCGAAAGATATACAATTTAGGAAGAAAAGTTATATATAAAGTGTTATTGTTTTTAAGTGAACTTTTATATTATATACCTTTCATGTATACAGGGAGCTCAGTTTTTCCTGGTTAGGAGTCAACTCCTAAAAATTAAATGGGACACCCTGTATATTATTCTGGATATGGATTCCTCATTAAAAATAAGGGTAACTTTAATTAAGATATTGTATACCTATCTCTCGTCGTTTAGGATATACGAGCCGTTTTATTTAATTTTTTGCTAAAAACGTATATATTTAAGGTAGTAGAAAAAAATATAATATTTGGTGAAGCTGCCATTTTTATATTAAAGACAACACCACAATATATAATTTAAGTTGTTTACTTTGACTACAAATTATACAGGGTGATATCAGAAATTCAATCGATCGGAATATATAAAATTACTTATAAGTCAATAATCTTAAATGGAACACCCTGTATATTATTGCAGATTTCGATGGTTCACAAAAAATTAAAGTAACTTTGTATATAATAACCTATACCTATCTCTAACCGTTTAGAAAATATTCGCTATTAAACTTTTTTTATGCAATAAAAAATACCTTTGGTTTAAATTTAATGACGAAATACGTCACAAATATTTTTTAACGGGCTGACCATAGTAGATTTTCAACAAAATACTGTAGTTTACAATTTTAACTAAGATGTCGTTATTTTCTGAGAAATTAATTCTTTCCAATGATCGATATAATAAAATAAATGGCCGACATAACAAAAATATTAATCTTTTATTTCAACGAATACGAAATTTTAGCAAATATAGAAATGTTTTAACATTTAACAATATGTAAATTTTGTGAACTATTAAATAAGTATGTAGTAAGAAGTTAAGTTAATAGAGAACATTTACATAATTACAAATGAATTAATGTGTAAAATCAAAAAAACAATTGCATGTATAACGAAAGGACTAATATACCTAATGCAAAAGGGAAAATTAAAGTAAATTTGCCACATGGCCTCCATTTTGGGCAATACAAGTTGTGTAGATGACTTCCATTTTTCTTAAGGCATCTCTTACTGCAGCACTTTCATTGATATTTTGAATTTCTTCCCTTATTCGATTCTTGAGATCATCAACATCTTGAGGTTTATTTTTGTATACTTTATCCTTTAATGTTCCCCACAGAAAATAGTCCAGGGGCGTCAAATCTGGACTCCGCGGAGGCCAACGAATATTTCCATTTGGTCCAACGACCTCTGCATAGTTAACACTTAAATAAGTTCTTACTTGAAAGGTGTTATGGCAAGGTGCTCCATCCATTTGGTAAATAATATTATTTATGTTACCATTGACCTCTAGTAACGGCCTGATATTGTTAGTCAGTAGCTCTAGGTACCTCGCACCATTTAAATGGTTATCCAGAAATAGAGGACCTATTACTTGATTCCTGTAAATCGCACACCAACAATGAACACTACGACGACCTTGATGTTGAATAGTTTTGATGTTGTGTTTGTTTTCTTGAGACCAATAGTGAGTATTCTTTCTATTAAATATCCCTGAGGTAGTAAATATCGCTTCGTCCGTCCAACAAATTTGGTTAAAAAAATTAGGGTTACGAAAATGTCGATCCATCATTAGGTCACAATATTCCAATCGTAGAATATGATCGGTAGGTTCTAAGTGTTGCAATTTAGCGAACTTAAACGCCCTGTAGTTATTCATTTTCAGCGTCCTATGAATATCAGTTCTAGCAATACTTAAGTCTTTTTCTGCATCTCTGATGGAATTTTCTGTAAATTCTTCGAAATATAAGCATATATTTAATTGCGTTTCATAATCCAAGATACTTTTAGGTTTATTTCTTTTTTCATATTTTAAAACACCATGCTGTTCGAGATCTAGTTCAATTCGCCCAAACATGGATCTTTCCGGTATTCTTCTCTCCGGATACTTTACATGATATGCTCTTATAGTCAGTGCAACGCTTTTGTTATTTTGAAGATAACACTGATATAAGTTCAACCTTTCTTCGGCAGTATAAGACATTATAAGATAAAGATGAACTTAACGCACAACAAACCAAAATTTGTTATATTATTTGACAAATATTGTTTACGTTAGTTTCCAAAGCACTTTATTTGTTTTCCATGGCAGTTTTGATTTTGCAGCGTTAGTTAATTACATGCAATATTTGGTTTCATTTTATGATTTGTAATGAATTATTTTCTCAGGAAATACAGAATACAGACATCTTAGTTAAAATTGTAAACTACAGTATTTTGTTGAAAATCTACTATGGTCAGCCCGTTAAAAAATATTTGTGACGTATTTCGTCATTAAATTTAAACCAAAGGTATTTTTTATTGCATAAAAAAAGTTTAGCGAATATTTTCTAAACGGTTAGAGATAGGTATAGATTATTATATACAAAGTTACTTTAATTTTTTGTGAACCATCGAAATCTGCAATAATATACAGGGTGTTCCATTTAAGATTATTGACTTATAAGTAATTTTATATATTCCGATCGATTGAATTTCTGATATCACCGTGTATAATTTGTAGTCAAAGTAAATAACTTAAATTATATATTGTGGTGTTGTCTTTAATATAAAAATGCCAATTACCAAATATTATATACTTATATTTTTTTCTACTACCTTAAATATATACGTTTTTAGCAAAAAATTAAATAAAACGGCTATTATATCCTAAACGACGAGAGATAGGTATACAAAATCTTAATGAAAATTACCCTTATTTTTAATGAGGAATCCATATCCAGGATAATATACAGGGTGTCCCATTTAATTTTTAGGAGTTGACTCCTAACCAGGAAAAACTGAGCACCCTGTATACATGAAAGGTATATAATATAAAAGTTCACTTAAAAACAATAACACTTTATATATAACTTTTTTTCCTAAATTGTATATCTTTCGAGATAAGGGGAAAGAGGATCTTATGTGGGGCACCCTGTACAATAAACACGGTATAAAACGCTTGCCAAACATATAAAAAGCTGAAAAACTTTAAGTATAGAATACCTCATTTTTGCTGGATTTGTGGCGTATCTCCCATATTAGTAAAAATAGAAAGATTCGATTTTCGCGACATTATACTACTTTTTTGTTAAACTTATGATATCTTAAACAGCCATCTTCCTTTCTGAGTTACAGGGTGAAAATTAATAATAGTAATAATAAACGTCTTTTATTTTGTTATTTAACATTTCAATAAACATATAAACAAATGTATTTATACTATCATCTAAGGCGATGTTTAGTTTAAAGATACCCTTAAATTTAACCTCATGTGTAGCACAGACGAATAATATACAAAATATAACTATAGTAACCAGGTAAGTAAATAAACCTATTAAAAAAAACTGACCGGAATAAATTTAATACATAAAAAAAAACGGAAAATATAAAATTTTTAAGCTATTTTACAGATAAATGTAAACTAGAACAGTCACATAATTTAAAACACTTATATATAACATTATTAAACGAAACACATACCGTTAAAATGTTGAAGATAGACAATTTGTAAGAAAAGCTTATATATGTTTATTTACTGTCTTATAGAGTTATTGGACATCAACATGTGTTTATATTTTTCTTAAAAAGGTCAATACTGTCAATAATATTCAAGTTAGAAGGCAACGTATTGTAATAGTATTATAAAAGTAGTTCCGTGGAACAACAAACGTAGCAAAATGAATCCCTCTTCTTTCCGCCATGCTTAGCCACTGCAATTGTTCGAAGTTATTCCAGAAGTGGTCGAATTTTCGCATTTGAAATATAATTTGAACACAAGAATTCTGTATCTTCTGAAATATTTGTTTTTCACCATTATTCAGAAATGGTCCAATGACAAAATTGTAATAGATGAAATGAGATAAAACTAGTGGTTTGGTTAATATTTCTTTATTGACTTAAAGGACAAGATATCTTTATGTACATATAGAAGTTTAAGATTTATGTATTCTTTCTTCAGCGTTTTATTGGTCTGTTCAACGAATTTAAGCTTATTATCTAGTATTACTCCCAACGATTTGGCAGATTTTAAAAATGGCACTTTAGTGCCATTGACTATATTATTCAAAACACTCTCAATCCTCTTAGCTCTCTCGTCACCAAACATCTTAACCACGGACTTTTCAGAGTTGAGTGTAAAATTGGGTTTTATTGAAAGGACCTCAATCTCGGACAACTCTTCGTTAACAAGGTGAGTATCGACGGCATACTCGTTGTATGAGTATGACTTAACGCATTGCAAAATATCCGCAGTGTATACTATAAGAGAACCGAGAATAAATCCATGAGGCACTTCATAACTCACAAGCTGTAATATGATCTGTTGCTGTTCACCACGACCATCTGATACCTACCGGAAAGATATGATTGAACAGCCATATCTGAAAATCTATAATACTTTAGCTTGATAGTGATTGATAGTGTTAAAAGCTTTGGAAAAATCAAGGAACACTATAGGCGAAACTAATCCAGAGTCAAAATCTCCGACAATGTCATCCACAACACTCGACAGTGGAGCTGCAGTACTATGGTTTTTCCGTAACACTGATTGTCTTTCGAATTAATATTACAAATAAATGTATTTGCTTAATTACACACAATTCTCTCGAGTGCTTTAATTAAGACTGGTAGGATTCCTTCCAAGGCCCTGGGAAATGTCTGTTCTCCAAACACACATTTATAAAGAGTTCATTAACTAATTGTTCATAATTTTCATCCATATTGTTGCCTAAAAATTCTTTTACTACATTAACAAATGTATTCCATGCTCTGAGTTTCTACCTGGTAAGCTTTTCCGTAAAATTGACATCGTCCAGCAATTTTTTGATCTGTGGCCCAATAAAAATGCCTTCTTTTAATTTGGCATCACTTAACTGGGGAAAGACTTGTCTTAGGTATTTAAATCCATCACCATCTTTATTCAAAGCCTTCACAAAGTTTTTCATCAGCCCAAGTTTAATGTGAAGAGGAGGCAAAAGGACATTTTTGGAATCAACAAGAGGTATAAATTTAACATTTTGAGATCCCGGTTGAAATTCGCTTCTTTCTGGCCAAATTTTTGTTACATAATGCTGATTTATTGCACGACTGTCCCATAAACAAAGAAAACAGCAATATTTTGTAAATCCCCCTGACGTTCCACTAAAATCGCTATAACTTTTAAGTCCCCAAATATCTGCCATTTGTACCTATTGTAGTTTATTTTATCCAAAATCGTGAGCATATGTTCATAATTTTCTTTCATTGCAACTGAATAGGCATTTGGTATAGAGGGTTTTAAATTTCCATTATGCAATAACACAGCTTTTAAGTTATATTTAGATGAGTCTATTAATAAGCGCTACTCACGGGGAGAGTGTTCAATATCAAGTTCCTGCATTAAACTGTCTACATTAGTACACGCGCACAACGAATTTTTCATACTGTAGAATTCAGAAAACATAGCATTTCTTTTTCTGAAATTCGTAATTTTTGTTTCTTTGGCCAATAGGTTCCATTCCTTAAGACGGGAACCCAGAATTTCTGACTGTTGCTTGGATAACCCCAAATCACGTACTAAATCATTTAATTCACTTTGAGCAATCAAATGTGGCTCGCCGGAACTGGGACCTGTGGTAAAAGTGGGATCGGTGCATTGTTCTTCTGAGCTGCCTGATGATGCGTTATCTCCATTATCTCCCAAATCAATAGCTTGCCAATTTAAAGGCGCAATCGGCACTGGAAAATTTGCATTATAAGGAACAGATCGTATGGCAGATTGCAAATTTGAATATTCTATATTGTGCTTTCTCTTTTTGAAATAACCTTTAGTCTTTGTTAGGCAAAAATAACAATCGTCAGAATGATTGGTGGGTTCTCGCCATACCATTGGAACTGCACAAGGCATACTTTTTCTCTTTCCCTTCATCCACTGCACTAATGATACACTACAACTAACACAGCACACATGCGGAGCCCACCGCTTATCTTGATCCCCAATTAACATATCAAAATGTTTGAAGTAGGCTTTTTTTACATTTTCGGAAAATGGCCTGGCTTGTGATTTCACTAGAAATTTTTCACAAATATAACAAAATTTGTCAGGAGAAATTTTGCAACTTCGGCGCGTTTGACTCGACATTCTCGTCTTGCTTATCGATACACAGAGAACCACTCAATTCGAAACACAACAGAAGAGTGATGTTTAACGTTTATTTTATGTCTAATGTTGTAAACAACCCAGTATAGGTAATTTTTCCGTTGTAAAATGGACCCATTTTAGCCGCCCCGCAATAAAATTGTTTACCTGCCAATATAAAAGGTTCTAATTAGGCTATTAAAAAATGGTACGTATTAGGGCTTTCCGAATGTTTTTTTTTATTATTGGGAGGGTATTTCCATTGTGAAAATAATGAGCTGACCTATGTTAGAAAAATCTTGTCGGCCAGTGATTGTTGGGTTAACCGAAATTGTGAAACTTTTAAGTCTATATTAAAGAAGTTAAATATGTTATTTTAATGCATTATTTAATTAAAATAATATACATATTATATAGTAACAATTATATAGAACTCGAACAGGCTTGAAATTTAATTTTAAATATAAAATAATTTTACTTTACTATCGAGTTGTATCAAAACATTTTAATTGAAAATAATTTCAATTTTCATTATCCCAATTGGCACGGAATATCATGCGAGCCTTTTTAATGAAAATATTTTTTTCTTGGTTAACTAAATAACGCTGAAATGCATAATTTAAATTGATTGAATACAAAAATTAGTTTCGTTTATACACGTTAATTCTCAAATAAATATTTTAAATCCAGCAGCATATTTCTGATCTAATTTGACGTAGAAAAAGTCCTATAAACACGTGCTTCGTTCACACTTAATTACATCTATATCCATGTAGCATGGGCGTGCGTATATCCTATCAGATTTATTAATTTTGCAAAAATTAAATACATAACTAGAAATAATAATTTAGGAAAACTACGTCCTATTAATTTTTGCTGCAACCAACCATTTTGGAACAATTAAAAAAACTGGAATCACAAATTATACATAAATATTATTAAGAATATTATAAAAAAATCATTCGTAAAAAATTGTAAAGTACATCCTAAAATATAAGATCCGAACTTTCGTCGTTGTATGTAGACAATAAAGTCATTCTGACTATCTGTTTATTAAATATTGCTGAGATGGACTCGAGCAATTTATTCAATAATGAACAATATTAATAAAACTAGTAAGTATTTTTAGAGATGTTTATTTCAGTAAATGCGTGTTAAAGCAAGTGGATAAAAAGTTAGCAGTAAAAAGCATAAGAAAACATAAAACTCAAAATAAATATATAGTATGTCTTCAGAGGAGGTTTGTAAGAGAACAAATGGAAACAAATTGTTGAAATATAAACACAGTTTTAACTTAAGCTTAATTCATTTTTGCTATCAATGTCCTAACCTAATAAATGTATGAATATTCAACTTTAACAGCATGCTCGGAATTCTTCCAGCTTTTACGAAGTATATCATTTTTAACTTTTTTATTGATTCAACTAAATTTAACTTAAAACCAAATACGTTCAATAAGAATTAACACACAATAATATGGAGGAAGACGGAAAATCTGTGTGTCCCATTTTCAAAGCCATGCTATAATAAACATATTCTTTTTCCTATTTTTTGGATTTGCTGTTAACTGCATTTGGAACTTTATTTTAGTAAGCGACTATGGTAACTTGCTTTGTTCAAGAACACTCAATAAAAACCAATTCCTAAACCAGTTTTCAAAAAGTTCCGCGCTTGTGTATTCATGATAGTCCAAACTTAAATCTTTCATGCTTTTTGCAGAAAATAGCAGACAATTTGATACCGAACCGTTTTCAGATCCAGCATACAAAATGGTTATTCGTTTACCCTTTTTTTGAGGGTGCCTCATGGTATCATGGGTATCGAACCAGGTTTCATCAGAGTAAGTTACTCGTCTATTATCTAATACTTTTTAAGTTGTTGTAGATAAGCATAACGCAGGTCTTTTGATAATTTCTCGGAATGTGAATCTCGATTTTAAAAAAAATCTGTGAAGGCTTGATCGGTCACAATATAATGGGTGATTCACGGTGGATAGAACCTTAGACGTTTCTGGAGAATGAGTGGACGGATCTTTTCAAAATTTCGGTAACACCGATAAATGACCTTGGTCTATCGTTTTAAGATATTTTCAGACTTACAGTATTGTCGCTTCTACCCAAAACAGGTGACAACATCGCTATTTTAAATGAAATGCTCTTTATTTTTTCACTTTTTTTGAAACTACATGGGTTTTTGAGCAACTTTTCTGAATGCTTCTCTATATCTATCTGTAGCCGTTTTCCAGGAATACATTTATTTGAATTTTTTTTAACGAAAACAAGAAATCTGAATTTCTCTATTGCAATTTTACTCTGAAATTTGGGCTACGGTTAAATAATACATTTAAATATTTGATTTTTTGTCATGTCTTATTTTAAGCATACAGGGTGCTCCAGAAATAAATGTATGTTGGTAATATATAAAAGCACGAAAAAATCGATATTTTTAAATAAAATACCCTGTATATCAAATCTAATTTAAGAAGCTGATAAAAGTAGCTTTCTAATAATGTATACTTTGCCTGTACCTAACTCTTCACGATTTTGATTTACAAGCATTTAATGAATTTATTTATTCTGCATGGTCAGTGTGATAAGATTATCAAGAGAACGTGTAGAAAATGTAATGAAACGTACACAGGAAGATACTCTTTTTACGAGAAAAATTATATGGACCGATGAGTCAAAATTTTCAGGGGAAGATATTTTTAATCGACGGAATCGTCACTGTTGGGCCAATAAAAATCTGCAAGCTACAAGAGTATTTCAGGAAAAAATTAGTTTTAATATCATCTATTTGCTAATGGATAATCAAATTAGATATTTGATATACGATCCAGAAAATACTTAGAGATTCTAACAACAATGGTCGAGAAGTTCACAGTTGATCTTGCAGTTGAGGATTACCGAAGCTGTTGGAATCAACTTGTCGGGGTAGCAGCACATTGCACGGTGGAAGTGACTGCGAGTGGTGGGCCACCACACAAGATCGCCATAAGTGATCATTGGCCTTATCACTGACGTGTAAAGCCAATGCACACTACGAGGGTTTAAACCCCAAATTGATCCGAAGGACCGTCTGCACGCCCATAGACACGCTGTGGTCCTTTTTGTCATCCTTTCAATATGATCCCCCCAGGTCAGTCGGGAATCTATTAAGACACCCAGATATTTTACCGACCCGGAAGATCTCAACTCTTTCCCAAAGAGCGTGAGCCTCTCAAGGTCCACTTTCCTCTTGTGGGTAAATGGTACCATTTCGGTCTTATCCGGATTAACAAACAGACCGTGTTTTTGGCACCACTTTTCCACCATGGCCAAAGCCCTCTGCATGAGCCTTATAATAGTGTTTGTGTTTGGGAACTTGCCTTCTACTATAATGGCAAGATCATCAGCGTAGCTTTGAGCATAAACTCTTGCTTGCTCTAGCCCATCCACAACCAGACACCACAAAAGCGGAGAAAGAACTCCGTCTTGCGGACATCCTTTGACCACGGACGAGCATATTGTCACGCTCCCAAGAGAAAATGTTATGATTCTGCTTTCAAGCATGACGCGAACTCACCTAATTACAGCCCTATCCACGTCAAAACTCTCAGCAGCCTCACTAATGGAGTCAAAGGTGGCGTTGTTAAACGCTCCCTCGATATCCAAGAACACACCCAGAGCCATCTCCTTGGAGTAGACCCCCACCTCCAGTCTACTAGTACAGTACTAGTCTGACTAGACTATGAAGCGCACAGGGGCCATATACAACGTCGGCAAAATTAAAATGCGTTAGCATTAAAGATTCGCATAAGTGTTTTTTAGTTTTGACGCTTAAGCATCACCGATGAGGGAATATAAGTTTTAAAGGCGGGTAAGCCCTTTTGAGTAATGCATTTACATTCTCTCTAAATCTTAATTTGTAGTCTATAATTAGCCCTAGCGATCTACAATTGTCGACAAATTTAATAGTTTGACTATCCAGAATTACATTAAACTATCCAATGCAGAGACACGATATGTATTATTTCCAAACAGAATGCCAATGGATTTACTGGGGTTCAATCGAAGTAGGTGACTTTAATATGATATGTTTAATATTGTAGCTTTATTAATTTTTTTCAATTGCAGACTGGATTTCAGAAATATTAAATGAAAAATAAATTTGGGTATCATCGGCATATACATGGTAATTACAAAACTCAATTTTGAAATAAAAATTGGACGTGTACAATGTATACAATAGAGGCCTCAATAGTACCACAGGGCAGTACCCTGTGGTACACCCTGCGTAATACGTAGCGGTGTGGATTTTATGCCGTTGTGTTTTACCTGTTAAATCCTATCTGTGAAATATGACCCAATGAGGTTAATTGAAGAATAATCAAATCCAGTATAACTTAAAACCGCCAGCATTATGTCACGATTCAACAAATCAAATGCCTTGGAATAATCCAATTGTATTAAAGCACACATCTTTTGATTATCTAGTGAGTATAAAATGTCATCTGTTACGCATGCCAGTGCGGTGGCGCATGAGTGATCCTTTAAAAAACCTGACTGTTTGTGAGGAAATATTTTAAATTTATTCACATGTAATTTAATTTGATTATCCATCACCTTTTATAGTATCTTTGATAGCACAGGCAGTATACTAACTGAGCGTAAATGATTAAGTTCGGTGGGATGTGAAATTTTTACCAGAGGTAATACATGTGCAGTCTTCCATTGCGAAGGAAAGTGAGAGTTTTTCAAGCAGGAGTTTACAACATGGAGAATACGGCGCACAGTGATAGAAAATACTAATCTAGAATTTCAAAAGTCCAATTTTTGGTTGTAAGATAATAACAAATCAGTCATCGTTTTATCTTTAGAAATATTCAGAAATCACAAAAAGTTGATATTTCAATTTATATCTCCGTAAACAATTGTTTTACGGAGTTCCAAAACTGGTATATTTACTTAGTAGGCATGGAGACATTATTTGTCGTTAGTTACCCGAACTTGAAAGAGCTGTCAGAGGTGCGTTGGGCAAATTGAGTTTACCAAAATTAAGATGGATATTTATGGAGGTAAGTATTATACTTTTTTCATGATTTGTTTATTTTTAAAAGAAAACTACTCATAGTAAACACCAACAGTAATCTGGAAAAAATTAAACATAATAATAATCAAATTAATATAAATTGGAGCAGAACTTTTTTGCGACTCGTTCCGACTTGGACCTTTTGTCACTGATGTCTTCTATAATTATTCTTCTTTTCAAATATCCATAAACGTTTTGCGTATACGTGCGTTTGTACAGGGTGTTCAAAGTTAAATAGACCCCTCCATTAACTTTTTAAATTGACGTTTTATAAAAAAGTGTCTCACATAAATGTTTAATGGTTTTAAATGAATTTTTCAGAGAATCTGTTTTCACATATAAAGGGTGCTCTAAAATGTCTGGGCGTGGTTAAACTTTCTTATTTTAAGTTGATACCCTATTTTTGTATTTTATATTTAGATACTCCGTAAAATTTTTTAGGAGTCGCAACAAGTATCAAAGGGATTGATTTATGCCGCGCATTATGGGAGCATGGCTTTTCCCAATATAGAAGTGCCCAGTGTATAGCTTTTTTGAGAAACTATATATATCAACATATACAGGAATCAATTTTGTCACATGATGACAATAATTCAATTGACAAAGTTTTAAATAACTTTGCCAAAAGCCTTATAATTAGGTGGAAAAAAGCTACAAGGTGTGAAATCTAAAATATATAGCATTTAAATCTGACTAAACTTTTTGTATAATTGGATAAGAAAAGTACAGGAAGAGTTACGTATTTCCAATAATACTCTAATTTTTAGATCTAAAGAACGATTTATGAGATACAATGAAAGTTGGCTCAATGAAATAATCATTAATTCTATTAATGTGCCTAAACCATCCACTAGCGGGATCAAAATTATGGGTCGCCCTAAAGTCTCATTTGAAGATGCGAGTTTACAGACCAAACGGAGGCGAGTCCAAATAAATGGATATCATAGAAAAAAACAGAAGAAGAATTGTGTTTAGCAGCAGAGATGAAGCTACGGGTTTCTGGAAAACGTGATGCGGCTTCCATGCTTTCAAAAATACGTTTTTCACCAAAAAGGGCTACCAAACTAAAAAAATTAGAATCAAAAATCAATTCAAAAGATGTCTCCCTTTCTGTTAATGAAGCTTTGGAATTTTATGTTATTTTTAAATTTACCCGTAGCCAGTATATTGGTTTAAGATCTCTAGTTTGCAAAAAAGGTTTGACGAAATTATTTCCAACTTATGACAAAATTATAGAGGCTAAACGGGGATGCTATCCTTGTAATATTTTGGCAACCAATTTATTAGCACAAGTTCCTGTACAAGATTTATTAAATCACACCACATCTCGTATAATTGAAACACAACAAGAAGTAATTACAAATTTTTCCGAAACACTTTTTGAGCCTGACATACCTTTAACTATGAAATACTAGTGGGGTTCGGATGGTAGTGGTAGTCAAAACAGATACAAGCAAAAGTGTGAAGGTGATGATTCTTATATTCTAACAACATCAGTTGTGCCTTTACAATTAAGTTATACCAGTTTAGAAACTGAAAACACCACGATATTATAGCAAAATCCCATCTACACGCTTTTGCCGACCCATAAAAATTGAATTTCGTAAAGAAACTGATGATGTCATTAAGTCCGAATTCTTACTTATTCAAAATCAAATTGACCAGTTAACACCAACAATAGTAGTTAAAGAAAATAAAACATACATAATTTCACATGAACTTCAACAGACCATGGTGGATGGAAAAGTTTGCAATAGCTTAATGTCAGTTTCATCTCAGAAATGCTATTTGTGTAACGCAGGACCAAGTCAATTTAACGATTTGAACTACATTAAGTCATTACCTGTAAATCCAGTTGCCGTGAATCTTGGCTTATCTACACTACATGCCTACATTCGGTTTTTTGAATTTCTTTTGCATATTTCTTATCGGTTGAAAATAAAAATGTGGCGAGTTCCAAAACACCTTAAAGAAGTTTATAATCAAACCAAACAAACAATTATAGATAAATTTAGGGGAGAAACTGGCTTATTAGTAGATATGCCGAAAGTTGGGTTCGGAAATACGAATGATGGCAATGCTGCACGAAAATTTTTTGCTGATCCAGTATTGTCCTCTCAAATTACTGAGTTGGATCAAAATTTAATATACAGGTGTGGTGTAATTTTAAGAACTTTAAATTGCAATTATAAAATAGATGCTTCACGTTTTGGTCATTATGCTTATGAAACTTCTAAAATAATAATCAATTTGTATCCATGGTATCCAATGTCCCCTACCGTGCATAAAATCTTAATGCACAGTGAGGAAGTTATCAACAATTTTTTACTTCCTATCGGTATGTTAGGGGAGGATGCTCAAGAATCGCAACATAAAGACATACGTTATTACCGAGAGCACAACACCAGAAAAATTTCACGTTATCATACAAATCTAGATTTATTTAACGCTCTTTTGTTATCTTCAGACCCTGTAATATCTCAATTGAGAGTATTACCTTCCAAAAAGGAGAGTATTTTTAATCGGGATATTTTAGATCTTTTGGAAACCCCCAAAGGATAATAAATTATTAATAATTATAGGTACACATAGATCCAAAAGTTCTGCATCACCTCACCTAAAATCGTAAAATTTCAATGCCTTGATTGATAGCGCAAAAAAAATATTTCGCATCTGAACAAGATGTTGCAAAACTTTTGAATCTATTGTGTAATATTTAATATACGAATTTAATAAGTTAAGTTAAGTTTATATTTATAATGAGTATTTATAAGGGCATTCCTTTAGGAGTTTCCCAATTTTGTTTGTTTATTATTTTGTTATCGGAAATATTTCGATCATCTTTTGGTTCATTTAAAGTGTACACATGTTTAATTGAACTTTTCTTCTTGAAATGACCTAAGGGACCCCGCCCTTAAATATTGACATTCAATTAAAACCCAATGAAACACCCTGTATTTTATACTACCGAACAGATTTCCATTATTTATGCCCGTTTTGAAAGGTAATACCAATGCATTCTGAAAATCAGATATATCACAATTTTTTTATGTAAAATCCGAATATGAAATAATATAGAGGGTGTTCTATTTAAAATAAGCAAGTTGACACAAATGTCACCATCTTGAAAATAATTTTAAAATATGCACCACCAATTACCTAACAACTTTTGTATTTAACATTTTTTTGTATCACTGTAAATAAGAGAGATTTATTTCCCCGGCACATCGTTGACTCACCCTGTACATTATAAATTTTACTTTAAATATCAATATTTATATCTAAGCACAAAAAGAAGAAAATAGAATAATTTTCGTAAGAAATAAAATATATTTTCTTACTAATAGACTTTTGGAATTCTAGATTAGTATTTTCTATCACTGTGCGGCGTACTATCAAAGGACAGCACAAAATAATCATTGTTATGTTTACGTTGTCAAAACCTGATTATTTAGTTTTAATATTTTTAATTAAACCATAAATTTCATACTCTGTGCTTACACCAAAAATAAATTGTTCTGTAATACTATCCTTTAAAATTCTTCAAGTGCCGTACCCATATTCGGGCGTTGGCGATGGTCAGTGAGTGCCTTGAAACCTATCCTATATTAAGATGTATATGGTTTCTTGGATGCACTACACTAGACCATTATACTAGGGAATGTGTTCTACGTAGTGGTTTCCCGTTGCCTTCTACGCAGCTGTGTCGTGTAGTGTATGTGTTGAGTAAGAGGCCTTGTTACTGTTCGCAGTCGACCGCTTTAAAATTAGACTATAAAAATCCAAAATATCCTGTTTTGGTATTTTATGGTCTAAGTACGTAGCTTTTTCGCTAAGTATGGTGGATGATGTAAGATTACGCAAAGTTTTATAATAGTCCCAGTGCATTTGTAGTTTAGTTTTCTTAAATTTACGCATGGCTTTGTCACGCAATCTTCGCATATCTTTGATGCCCGGTGTTATCCATGGTGAGTAAGTGTGCCGTTTATTATATTTTACTTTTCTTAACTGCGCATACAAATCTCAAATAACTGTAAAATATTGCTTGTAAGGAAACGTACCTTTAAATGAATATCATAAAAACCGTAAATTATATCCCACTGTATTTTCACTAGATCTCTTTGAAAACTGTTAAGATCAATTTCCTTAATGTTTCTATGCACATAACTGGTTTTTTTACTTAAATTTGGGCTGTTCAAGATTTGACATGTTAATGAAAAATAATCTGATATATCGGATTGGACTACATTTAATTCAAAAACTGTTTGGTTTGTACATATTATATTTATTAAGGAAGTTCACATATTATATTTATTAAGGAAGTTCACAGAAAATCTCAGAAGATTCAGATATGACGTCTCTCAAAGTATCCTCAAAAAAATTGGTATTGGGTGGTCGATAAAAAATGGCAAGAATATAAGATTTATTGGCAACATTTAACTTAAACCACAAGTGCTCTAAACAGTCAGCTTCTTGAGACAATAATATTGGAAATTTAAAGTTATTTTTTAAGTAAAATCCCACTCCTCCGCCTTTTCTGCCTCGTCGGTCTTGGGCGACAAAAACGTAACTATCCATATTAATAATATATTTTGAGTTTTTCGGATTCAACCATGACTTAGTAAGTCCAAAAACATCAAAATTATTCTTAACCACAACCGACTGTACCTTATCAAAATTGACCAAAAGGGATCTAACATTACCATATTCTACCTTTAGTGACATTAAACTAAAATAAATTTCGATATAATATAATAATCCAATAATGTAATAACAATATTACCTACTAATGCTCGTATAATATATTAACATATACATACAGTGTGTCCCAGATTCGCTTCTCTATACAGGGATCTCGGCTCTTATTATACTTACAGCAAAGGTTAAATGCGGAAAGTTTTAGAGGAAACTTATTGCATTCGATATCCGGCTTCAGATTTACGATCGATCAATTGTTTTTAGAAATATCGGGAAAAAACCGAAAATGGCAGATTTCGTTTTTGGCCAGTATATCCAGAACGGTAAATTTGACAGCTGCCAAAATGTGACATTATTCGGACACATTTTTAAGACAAATAAGATGGCGTATACGACACGTCTTCATTGTTTTTTGTTAACCTGCAACCCGCCTCAACTTTCATTTCTCTTATGGCCGCCATATTGGATTTTTCGATTTTTGGAAAGAGCCTAAAATTTCCAGTCTAGTGATATCTCACAAGTGCATTAAAGATTTTAGTATCATCGAAATATTACACTTCGTAAAGTTAGGTTTCAGTTTTTTCTAAGGAGGCCATAACTTAAAGTAATGTTAGCTCTCAATGCTTTTCTAAGAAGGCCATGATTTATCTGTAACAAAATTGGATTTTGACTTTGACGTTAAGTTAAATAGTTAAAAGCATCAAAGCTGTGTTTTAATAAGTAGTAGGTACGCTTTTATCCCAATAAAATCATAAATCTGACACATAAATTATCAAAACCTATAGAAAATGGCCGGCATTCCGTATTCAAATGAAGAAAAGGTTGACATGTTAGCTCTGTACTTTCAATCATACAGAAACGCCGACGTTACCTCAGCAAGGTATTTGGAGATGTACCCCGAACGACGGCAACCTCATAAAACCCAATTCAGGAAAATCGTAGTTAATTTAATTAACCATGGTGCCTTCGAACAACCTAGAAGCGGATATAATAATAACAATGAAAATCGAGACAGAAACATTTTACAAGCTATCAACGAAAACCCTAGCGCGTCGGTAAGAACTGTAGAACAGGAAACTAATGTGCCAAAATCAACAGTATAGAGAGTTTTAGAAAAGAATACGTACCATCCATACAAACCCATAATAGAACAAGGACTTAAGGAAACTGATTTTCCAAGACGACTACAGTTCTGTGAGTGGTATACTAGGAGATGTAATGAAAATCCTGGTTTTGTAAATCATGTCTTGTGGTCCGATGAGAGCAGGTTCACGAATTGTGGAGTCTTTAATAGGCACAACTGTCATCATTGGGCTGTGCTAAATCGAAGTAGCAGAGAGACGTCTACAGATCAGATTTGGAAGTAACGTTTGATGTTGGTAAGTTAATCTAACCAATCTTTTTTAAATAGGCACCAAATGATGGTCAAATAATAATCTTTTTTTTCGTCTAATTCTTTAATAGTACTAAAAGAGTATAATCTAATAAAAAAAAGTAAAACGTTCTACTTTAGTCAGTCAACTTACTTTTTTGATATTGTATTACATTTTTTATTATAGTTTCGAAGAACCTATAAAAATAGAATTGGGTTCTATAAATTTATTAACACTTTATCTAAATTTTCTGCAGATTTAGCTAATTCTCTAAAGTTATTTTGATTGTCTGAATTTAATGATTTATGATTACCCGGGAATCCTAGTTCTTGCGTTATGAAAAAAAATTGCATATTAATCAAATGTCAGATTGTTTTTTTCGAGATTTGATTCATGTGGTATTATTTTCATAACGCGAGAACTAGGCCTCCGGGTAATAATA